>VZRI01003169.1:186007-262521 GCA_013397515.1 Upupa epops
AGGAGGAGGAGATGGTCCCGGGGATGCTGAGGTA
Source organism: Upupa epops (assembly GCA_013397515.1). Taxonomy (NCBI): domain Eukaryota; kingdom Metazoa; phylum Chordata; class Aves; order Bucerotiformes; family Upupidae; genus Upupa; species Upupa epops. Next base: position 186,042 of record VZRI01003169.1, read on the forward strand.
GGGGAGCCCAGAGGTGAGAGCGCCCTTAATCCGTTCCTAGCTGGGCGCTGAGAGGGTTGAGGGGTGGAAGAGGGTGAGAGCGGGTTCTGGGGCTTCTCACGGTACCGGTGGTTGCGTTTCCCCGGACAGAGGTCGGACAGAGCTGCCGGGATGCGGGTGCCTGTGATGAGAGGTGCGGAGAGCCGGGGCTGCTCAGCCGGTAAAGGAGGGAACTGAGGCGGGGGGATCCCATCAGTATCTATAGGGGGGGTGTTAGGAGGATGGACCAGCTTCTTCTGTTCGCTGGTGATAGGGGACATCAGGTACAAAAGCTGGGACACGGGGGGTACCCCCTGAACATAAGGGAAAATTTCTTGTGAACCCTGATCCAGGGAGTCCAGAGAGGCTGTGGAGTCACTGCTTGGGACAAGCTACCCCGACTATTCCTGTGGGATCTGCTCTAGGAGATCCTGCTCTGGCAGGGGGTTGGACGGGATGATCTCCAAAGGCTCCTTTCAACCCCTCAGTCTGGGGTTCGGGTAAGGGAAGGCGATGTTAACTTCGGATAAACAGGTTGGGTGTTACTCTCCAATCACAAAAAGTAACTGGAGCTGTCCCTTGGAGTCCTCCTTCTGCCTGTCGTGGGTACTCTTGTACCCAGCATTAATTGATAGCAGTTTTAAACGTACACAGAAACTATTTTGACTTAAAACACTCCACTCTTTAGAGAAAATGAGCCAGAAGCTGTGTTGATGAATAAATAAAGATTTCTTGGGAGTCTTTTTTTGCCCAGAGGGAACTGCTGGATGTTTTATTTAAAAACCACTCCTCCGTGTTTGGTGTATTTCTGCGAAGCTAAATAGTACTGTGTGTTTTTGAGTGATCTCATTTAATATCAGTGCAGGTCAATGGTCTTGTGCATTTTTGTTTTGGTTTCTTGCTGTTCTCTGTAAAGCTATTTGTGTGTATAAAATTTGACACAACTCATTTGGTTGGTGGAGTGAGTGCATATTCTTCTTTCTGTGCAGCTGGATTGAAAATCATCTGGAGGAGAAACACATATTTTGCCTGTGAAGCCGCTCACTTCAAAATGAGTTATCTGTCTTGAATGATTTCATTTCTATGTATTCTGACTGCTAAACACAGACCATGCCTAGCAGAATGGGCTCGAAATTTAATCTCAACAAAGACTTCATCAGAGTAAAAACACACTACAGTGGGTAAGTCAGCGGGTTCTTTGCTCTGTATTGTCTTGTGTCTGATTTTGAAGCGTTACTGAGCAGGAGCTTCTAGTCTGACAAAGTGATAGAGCCACCAGGGTGTTTGTGGACTTATAATTGATGTCAGATCAGACAGGTAAACTCCCAGGCTGCTAAAATATCATCAAGAACCCTTCACTAAGCTGATTCTGGGAAAGAGTTGATCAGCTTTCTCTTAAAGGGGAGGAAAGTGGCCAAAGCTGCTGCATATAAGTGAGGGGATTTTTCTTAGATAGCAAGTTGTCTGTAAATATAGACAAACCTGTGCAAGCTGTTTGAGGACTGATTTGTAAGTAGTCAAAAAAACCCAAGTGAAACTCCCAGTCTTTGTTTTCCTGTTGTGAATAAACACCTAAGAGTAAATCCTTGTGTAGTTTGCCCTTTAATTTCTGATAGCTGATTCCCTTGCTCCCCTCCCAGTAATCTGACTAATGCATTCTGAAGGGTGATGGGGTGTTAACACAGCTGCCTCAGTTAACTTTCACAGTGCTTTATTTTGCACAGTTAAGGGTAGGATCCCTTGGGTAGCTGCTGAGAAACTGAAATGCTAGTACAGTGCATGAAATCCCAGTTAAAAACTGAAGTATGAGGAAGTTATGAAGCACGTGAGTGTTGAGTCTATCTCTCAGGAGTCCAGTATCTCAGGTATTCACGCTCCTGGGTGTGACAGGGTTCTTAACATAGCATAGTATAAATAACTGAGTAAGTAGATTGCAAAAGGAAGTAAACTTGTGTAACTGAAATAATGACGTGAGAATTAGTTTGTGCTTAGTTACTTGCTGCCACCATATTTAAATAGATGCAGAGTTGTTTGCTGTGTGTTGTCTCTGTTTTAAAGACCGTCACTTGATCAGTGTGGATGCTTCCCTTATGGTGACTGCTCATACATAACTTACAAGCCAGCAGTTCTTCATGTGGCCAGCTCCAGGTACCTGGCTGAGTCCTGTGGGATTCTCTTAGCTTTAAGCTGAAATGTGATCGTGTAGAGTTCCCACAGATCGGTAGCTGCTGCTTCATCTCACAAGCAGCTTCTGCTGGCGCTACAATAAGTAATGAGCTGCATTTGTGAGTGACCTTGGCTTGGGGCAAGGCACTGTATCAGGCCTCAAACACTACTTTGAGAACAGGTTTGGTCTCTTGCTTCCATAAATGCATAAAGTGTGACTTTGACAGGGAGATGCTCTACAATTCAGCCTCACCTGACTGCTCTCAGTGCAGTGATAGGGATGCGCAAGTTGGCAGTCACAGCGCCTGTTTGTTTTCCCATTGTCATTATGAAGATTTACTAACTTGCTGTTCTTTGAGAACTCCACACGTTTTAGATTAAAGGATCACTTGAAAAGGTAGCAGTGCTTTTAATTTGAGCTCGAACCTAAGTACAGTTCTTTTAAACTTGTTCTAGAGCTTTGCTTACTCTTAATCTCTCTCAGCAAAGGGGGGAAAAAGCAAAGTTACTACTGCCTGTGATTTAAAATGCAAGTTAGACAAGATTCTCCGTTCAGTGTGGTACCTTTCTGCTGCTGAGCCAAAGATGTAATAAAACCTTTCCTAAACCAACTGTCATGCAATATAACAATAGGAAAACTCAGTCATTTTGGGAAACTTCTCATGTATTTACTGTATAAACTAAGAGGGGAAAGAGTTACGTGTGCTGGTAGTTCTTGGCTTCAAAACTATTTCCTAATTATCCCCTAGAAGGTTTTGAAAGCAATAAGGTGACTTAAGAACATCACCTCGTTCTTCCTGTATTTGTTTAATTAGCTGGTTTCCTTGAGTGGTTCATGTGGAAGAACACTTAAAATGAGGAGAAAGGCCAGTTTTTAACCTCAGGTTTGTTTGCTATTTGTTTTCTACAATCATTGTCCTACATCGACAGCACTCTGTCAAGAGAGATTCTCACAAATTCATAGAATGATTCCGTTTGGAAGGGACCTTCAAGGTCATCTAGTTCCAAGCCCCCTGCCATGAGCAGGGACACCCCCCCACCAGACCAGGTTGCACAAGACTCCATGCAATTTGGCCTTAGACACTTCCAGGGAGGGGGTAGCCACAACCTTGGTGGGCAACCTGTTGCAGTGTCTCAGCACCCTCCTGGTGAAGAACTCCCTACAATTTTTTATAGCACTTGAAGTGCTGGTAATTCTAATAAGGGAACATGGCTCATCTAACTAAATGTGCAGTAAAGATAGATCACTGTTGTGCTGAATTCCTCCCTACTACAGTGTGTATTACAGGTTGAACATTGAAATGCAAGGCTGGTGACGTCAGGCAATTAGTTTACATTAGGAGGATCATTTTATTTGAGGAATGCTGGAGCTTTAAGTACTCTTTTGCAGCTTGAAGGCTGCGGAAAGAACTGTTGGAGTATGCAGGTATTTTCTGATAAAAGCTGCTGTTTTTCTCTTGTGCAGGAACATCCTGATAACAAACTTGGATGCATCAATAAGTTATGATAAACTTTGTGATGAAGTGCATGAGATGTGCAATTTACAACAGGAACAACCCATAACCCTCAAGTGGATCGATGATGAAGGTATTGTGCTGGAATAGGGCTTGGGTGTTCTTGGGTTTATTGGTCACTGTGGCAAAAAGAAAGGGCACTAGGGAATCTTGTTTATACAAGGTTTATATCATTGAGAGGTTTTTGATATCTAAATACCAGGGTGCGTAGCCCTTTCTTGTAAAGGAGGATGCTCAGGGATACAAGCCTCAGAACATCAAGGCTGTGATACCAGACAACTGTTTTTAACTCTTCTAGGTCTTTTTGTAATTGTCCCTGCTGATTGTGTGATTGTCACTGGTTGCAGTCTTGATTATATTAACGGTCTAATATACCCTCTTCAAGATGTAGAGGGTAGGTATCTGAATTTCAAGAAGCTTTTATATTCAACAGCTTGTTAATATACTTCTGATGTAAAATGAATAAAAACCATGACCAAACATGAAATCAAGATGACTCGGATTTGCTTTTGTTGGTTTTTTCCACATGTCTGATAGTTCAGAAGGCTGTTTTAGAATTAATAGGAATAAAATGTTGGTTTTTCCATTTTGATGAGAAAATATACCCAGTAGATCTGAAGTCCTGTCCAGAGAATGAAAAACAGTATGAGCTTTTCTTTTAGTGTTAAAAACAGTGGAGGAATGAGTTGTTATTGAAGCCTTTTGATTCTCCCACTGTTCCTGCAGGCAAGGTTGAGCAATGAGATCTGGAAACATCAGAGTTACCAGTTGAAAAGCAGCTTACCGTTATTCTTCCACAAATAGTTGTGTGTGAGAGAAACTTACTCATCTTTACCCTTCCTATAGGCTCTGAAATAGCGGCCTGATGAGATGGGTTTGAGTATTTCCACTCTAAAATGTGACAGCTCTCTGTAGTCTTAAGTTAAATCCTTCTGATTGTTTTGAGTAGTAGTGAAGTGGGTTAACATGACACCAGATGCCTTTGCTGCTTCATTTTTACCTGCTTCCTTTTGGAATGCATGTGCCTGATGATTATTTAACAGGAGTGTTGTGCATCTGCAACTCACAGTGGGTGGAACTCTTGACCTAGTAGGTTGACAGCAGCTACCATGCAATTACACAGCAGCACAGATGCTCAGTTATTTTCCTGTTGCACCTTGCCACAGTCTGCAGCAGAGCTCCTAGGCCTGAATGTGGAAAGATGCAAAAATACCAGATTGCTTTGGCTAATGTTTGTAATTATGTGTTTTGGATTCTTTAATAATAATCTATACTGCTCCCTTAGCTGGGTAGTGTTTGGTGGGTGAATGGAATTTCAAATTAATGATTTAGGAAGGAGGTCACCTGTAATCAAAGAAGATTCAGCCCTTTCTAAGTTACCAAGGAGTAATACCACTTATTTTTGGTTTGACTCTTTATTTTCTGTTTACCAAGAAATAACAGAGGCAACTGTACTGATGTGTTCTTTCCCCTCACTTGCATGGCAGCCTAATAAAAAGTAACCTGATCACAAGTGCATGGGGAGGAATTAACTCGTGTGTGCTCAGCTATTTGAACTGCATGGCTGCTAATAAAAGGAAGATTATTATAGGAAAGAAGAAAACCTCCGGAGTGGTGTTTTGAAGGGTTTTAAGACATGAATCTTGTTAGCTGTTCATTGGGTTGGGTATCTGTTGCATTGGCATTCTGAGGTTTACTGAAATTAAAACAATGAATTTGTTTAGTTACAGTTTCAGGCTCGTGAGGGGTTTAGAGAATCAATCCAGTGAGGGGAGGCTGAGGGAGCTGGGCTGGTTTAGTTTGGAAAACAGGAGGCTGAGAGGGGACCTCCTTTCCCTGTGCAGCTTTCTGAAGGGAGGTTGTGGCAATGGGGGGTGGGGGGTGTGTGTCAATGTTGGCCTCTTCTCCTTGGTGCCTGCTGTCTGCAGTTGAGGCAGGGGAGGGTTAGATTGGATCTGAGGAAGCAATTCTCTGCAGCCAGAGTGGTTGGGCACTGGCAGGGCCTTCCCAGGGAGGTGGTGGAGTCCCCCTGCCTGGAGGTGTTGAAGAACCAAGTAGCCATGGTGCTTGAGTGGCAGCATGGAGGGGGTTAGTTTGTGTTTGTCAGTCTCTTAGGTCTTGAGCTTTTTTTGTTGGGGTGGGGATGGTTTGACTTGGGGTTCTACGAGGTCGTTTCCAGCTGGGATTGTTCTGTGATTTTTGGCTTTTTTTTCCAGCCTTGGTTAAATCCAAACCTGTGCAACCCTCTCTGTAATTCCTCACTCCAGCTTTCAACCAGTCTGTTGGTTGGCTGCCCTCAGTCCTCTCAGTTTTTAGGAGCTACCCTGTGTCCGCATGTGAGCGAGTGTTTCCTCTTGCTGCCATCTGTAATTAAAGCTCGTTTGACTGAATGCCCACACAGATGTTCTCTTTGAACTAACTTCAAACAAACAGTTATTGATAGCTTGGTGAATAAAGAAAACCTGCCCAAGAGTTGGTCGTTTGCTGTCAGTGTGTTGTGATGGACTGCACTTTACAGGTGTTTGCCTAAGTGGATTTATGGATTAATTACCTAGTTTTGACTAAAATAACCTCACAAGGCAGTGCTGCTAATGTGAGCATGAGCACACAGCCAGGAAATGGCAGAGCTGGTGAGGTAGGAGCTCTCTCAGATACACTACAGCATAAAAACACTGACTGTCTAATCAGGTTGGACAAGAAGTCACTCAAAACCATTCAGAATTATCAAGAACAGTATTTGAAATATGTATTTACATCCGGTGCCCTAATGAGGGACCTCACCCTGAGCGTCTGTTGTTCTTTGAGCTGATGGGTAATGATAGTGCGAAGGCATCATGATTAGTGAGACATTTAAACCTGAGTGTCTGTAACAACCTCTACTCTCTTTTCTGTTTTTAAATGCTGTCTTAAGCCTTGTGGTACTGAAGTCAGTACTTCACCAAACCTAAATGTTGTTAGAAGCTGGTTTTGAGGCTTCTTAATAGCAGAAAATGAAGGAATGTACCGTTGGGGAATCATAAAATCATTGGGGATCAGAAGGAACCTCAAAAGATCATCCAGTCCAATCCCCCTGCCACAGCAGGATCACTCAGACCAAGTCACACAGGAACACAGCCAGGTGGGTTTGGAACATCTCCAGAGAAGGAGACTCCACAACCCCCCGGGAAGCACTAGTTCTTCCTGTCGTGGTTAAATATCTGCAGTAATACACAGGGAAACAAGACAGAGACAACTGAACCTCATTCCTTTGTCAGAAAATGTGGTTGGAAGGTAGTGCTTGAAGGTTTGAAGAAACAAGTATTAAATTATCCAGCGTGGAAGTTTGCTGCATGGTTGGATGGAAATACAGATGTTTCCAATGCACCTCCATTTATGGTGTTTGCTAGATGATGTTTCACTCGTGAGAGATGTGAAGATGGAAGTGGTTGTGGGTCGCTGAAGGAAAGAAAGATGTACTGGGGAAGATACAATCTCAGCAGTAAATGACTTTTCCAGTAGCACAGTGTTTTTATTAAACTAAGTCTCTACTGATGGAGAGGCTGATTTAACTGGAATAAAAGGATTCTAGGGGAAGGTTGCGGAGGAGGCACCGCTGCACATGAAATTCATCCTCTTAACAGGCAAGCTGTTGCAGTGAAGGGGTCGGAGCTGGGAGTGTGCTGAGTGCTGTGGAGTGTCATCAGTGGGGTTGATGTTAGTAAACTGAGAACTTTAGGTAGCACAGTACTGAGTAATAAACTTTAAAATTAGAAAGGAAAAGCAATTTTTGTATATGTTAAGCTTTGATACAAATGCCAGCTTAATACAAAATGGAAAGAAAAGCAGTTCCTTACTGACATTTAAATCCTTCACATAATTTTTCAGTCATAAATTTGCCTATGTATTGCTTTTTTTGTTAGGTGACCCCTGTACCATCTCATCTCAGATGGAACTGGAAGAAGCTTTCCGTTTGTACTGTCAAAACAGAGACGAAGGGCTGATTATTCATGGCAAGTATTGCACACTTCAAGAACCTGTATGCATTTGTTGATCATCCAAACAACTTAAACGTGAGACTGGAACGACTCTTTTGCCTGTCAAGTAACACTGTGTAACTGGTGCCCTGTAATTTGATGGTGTAAGAAGGAAATGTTGGGTGTTGAGCCCGAAGTTAAAGCTACACAGTAGGCTCTGAGGGATGTCCAGGTTCCCAGCTGCACAGATTTGTTCATGCTGTAGTCAATTAGAAGATCTTTCCAGCACAGGACCAAGTCTTATTGTGTCCTTTCTCATGCAAAGTTACTGAAAGGCTCGCAGATACTGCCTTTGTGTAAATATAATAAAAAACATCAGGGGGAAAACTGCCACTGAGAGTCTTCTAATCTAAAACATCTAATGGTTTTGTTGTAGTTTTCGCAAGTATCCCAGAGAAACCCGGCATGCCGTGTCCAGGAGAAGACAGTGAGTACTATCAAGCTTTAGCTTCTCTTCTTAGAGTCGTAGAATCATAGAATGGTTCAGGTTGGAAGGGATCATAGAATCATCAGGGATCAGAAGGGACCTCGAGAGATCATCCAGTCCAGTCTCCCTGCCACAGCAGGACACCTAGACCAAGTCACAGAACAGAACATCACAGATGGGAAGTGACCTGGAAAGGTTATCCAGTCCAATCCCCCTGCCACAGCAGGATCACCCAGGCCAAGTCCAGGTGGGTTTCAAATGTCTCCAGAAAAGGAGACTCCACAATCCCCTGGACAGCCCACTCCAGTGCCCCATCACCCTCACTGCGAAGAAAAATTGTGTAGTTCTACCCCCTGCCATGAGCAGGACACCCCTCCTGCACCCTCATCATGAAGGATTTCCTCCTGATTTCCGGTCTAAACCTCCCCTCTTCCAGCTGGAAACCATTCCCCCTGCTTCTACCATTCCAGGCCCTTGGAAAACAGCCCCTTTCTGGCTTTCCTGTAGCCCTTTTCAGGTACTAGAAGGCTGCTCTAAGATCTCTCCTGAGTTTCAGGCTGAACAGCCCCAACTCTCTCAGCCTGTCCCCACAGGAGATGTCCTACACTGTTCCCAGACAGAATGCTTGATTTCAGTTAAATGTCTAACTTAGGGGTTTAAAATGTTTCACTTTCTAAATGTTATTCCCTCTTAATTCTGCAGCTAAGAATGGCACAACTGAGTGTGGCATCACTGCAGCGTTTGGGGCTGTTTCACAACATGCTGACATGTATTGTGTTTTCTCACTTGCGGGATGAATGTTGTAGGGAGTGAGCTCGCATGGGCTGAACAAACCAGCTGGCTCAAGCTCTGCCTCCATTCCTGTACCTGCTCAGAGAGGGGATGAGGAGATGCTCCTGTTTCTAGCTATCTAAGACTGGTGCTAGTCCCAGATAGAATCATTTGCTCTTAGTACTTTGCTTTGTGTTTTTATAAACGTGAAATACTGTAAAAGTAAGCTAAGTGGAGGAGAGGAAAGGCGGTTGCTCAAAGGGCTATCTGCAAGTAATAAAACCCTCTGCGATTTAACGATCTCATTAAAAGTTGTAGATATTTTAGTACAGAAGTTTCTTGTGTTAATTTACTGGATGTGTTCGTTATCTCGAGCCGTAAGATGAACTAGAGAAGCACATAGATTAGTGTGGCTCAGATGACCTGGTTATTCTGTCTGTAGGGTATTTCTCTCCCATGGTTTTATGGGTCAGGTGGAATCCTAACTTTGGTTGTTTAAAAAGCCTGTGTAGTAGGATGTGCTCAGTCCGGCGCTCGCGGTTGGGTTTCTCAGAACGTGATGCATTAATTCAGCGTGTGGGGCCTGTGTGGAAATCGGGTATTGTGGCCTGGCTGTAACTGTTTCCAAATTGATGAGTTTGCCTCAAGTTATTTAGAGGGACAAATAAACAGTTAACTGTTGCTTGGTTCAAAATGGGCTTCTAATTAAATGAGCTGTCCTGAGTGTGGACTTCTAGTTAAAGAACTACGAAACCTGGTTTGAAAGGGAATTTTTAAACAAAACTAATCGTTAAATAATCTGTGGTACTGTGTATTGCTCAGGTTTGTTTGTAGTGGGCCATGGAGTGACTATTTCTGTAGGAGTGACTATTTCTAATACTATGTGACTTCTGAACTGCAAATACTGTGGGGGTTTTCTTTCCAGTTCCTTCAAAACGATGATGATGCTGTAGCAGAAGAGTGCAGAAATACCTAGTAGGTATTCAGTGAATGCTTAGAGGCTTTGTTAAAATCAAGTAATGTAGTTGCTTACTGTCCTGGATCTTTGAAACCAAACTGGTTTTGAGATGGTACCAGCCAGCAAAGCTTGAAATAAATCCCATTAATGGAATAAAATGTGCAACTAATATTTCAATTCTATTTGCATGCCTTAGCTAAAGTTCTTCCCGTGCTTGAAGAACTTCGTACAGTGATGTGATGCTGCCTGTGATGTGCAGTCTCCAGTATCTGAACTTCAGTTATCCTTTTCCTCCTGAATTTCTGCCCTTTTAAAAACTGTTTACATTTTGTGCCAGACCCAGCTCCTACTATAAATAAATATCTGGCTGTACCTTCTCCTTTCAGCCAGGCAGTTCACCTGTCACTCCTGCAGGCTGGAATGGCAGTGCTGCTGTGTGGGAGAGGCACAGGTTTCCTAAACCATCCTGCATCTCTTTCCCAGATGCTGAATGTCACCTCTCTTCGGTGTTTCTGGCATCTGCTGGACTGGAGCCCTGCATACTTCATGGCAGTGTTTGCTGGTGAAGATGGCAGACTCTAGCCCAGTCTTTTGTGTTTAAAAACATTTCCAGCTTTTCAGCAGGTGAGCTACTCCTTTGGAATTGCTCTTTAGCAGGGCTGTTGCTGTTAGGTGTGTGCTTCTCTCCCGTGCCCAGCAGTGACAGCTTCCCTGATACCCTGGCACAAAGCACAGTGTCTGATTGGCAGTTTTATAACTTAGTTATTGTAGTCTCGGTTTATTTACCCTGACAGGTCGTGATTTGATTTATTGCTCTTGGTGCTGCAGTGCGTTGTATAACGAAGTGTGTTCAGCTGAACAATTCCTGTCGAGTCTGAGGACTTCCTAATGGAATTGCTGGTTTTATCAGAGAATTACTTGTTTTTGTGACATCAGCTCCTTGACATCCATGCCATGTTTTAGTTTGTGCCTCAGCTGCTAGCTACTGCCTCTCAAGGGAGCCAGTACCACCCGTGCCTGGATACATGAGGCAGAGATGTGAAAGGGAGAGACGGGGGTAACCAGTCTTCCATTAAATATTTGCTCTTAATGTTCGAGCTGATCCTGCCTATTGTCCTTGCTATCTAATGGTATTCAAACAGCGGCATCAGTGGAATAAAGGGAAAATGTGTCTGTTCGTGCTTACTACATTGTAAATCGTAAAGAATTAGATGCTGAAGAAGCTAAAGAATAAACCCCAGTGAGTAATGCATGCTTTTTGTATGGATTTTATGTATCGCCGTTGCGATTGCTGTGATGAACTGAGGCCGTGGATGCGGTATGTGTGTACGTGTGGTGCAGTAGATAATAGAACTCAGCGTTTTGGTTATGATACGGTTGCTTTGCCTGCCACCCTCCTTTGCAGCCATAGATTGTTACAAATGCAGAGATTCCTGCTGCCTCTCGTGCGTAGGGATGTGTCTGAGAGACCTCTCAGAAACGCTGGTAAAATTGCATTGAAAGGACTCTTGGGGGATGTATTTTAGGAGGAAAAGAACAGAAGAGTAAGTGATGCTGCTGCTGCCGGTGTTGGAGGCTAATGAAAGAAATGTATCCAAAAAACCCTGACGGTATGTGCTCAGGGCCTGCTTGCTGGGAGATTGCTGATGTAAAGATGAGCAATTTAGAAGGGTAATTTTCTAAGGCCTTTTTGTTGTCTTGAGAAGATTGTCTTGGGTGGGTGCTTTACGATTGTGACAGACTTTGGCTTGAATTAAGGTCTGTTTTGTCGTAATAAACTGTGCTGGCAGACTAGTGCTTTTTTACATCAGAACGAACAGAGATGTGTGTGTTAATGTTAATTCATCTTGCGTTTGGGTACCTAGTGCTAGCAAATGTTAGGATTGTTTTGCTGTTGACTTTATTAAATGCAGACCAGGAGACCTTTTAATTTCAGAAAAGAGAAGGACTGTTTTTATGTGTAAGGACTTAAGGCTATAGTGTCATAGTAGACTCATGTTTTTATTATCTAATATTTTTGTCTGGGTTTGCTGCCCTTGTTTGTTAATGATTACTCTGTTTTGTGGTTGTTTTTTATGCTCTTTGTTTATTTGCTCGGGATTTTACCATTAGGTGCTTGGAATTTGTTTTCCCCCAAGCCATCTTTCTTGAAAATATCATCACTGGGGTTGAGCAGAGGTATCTTACTAACCTAATTATACTTGTGAGCTGGGTTTTTTTCACATCTAGAGACTTGTTTTTGCTTTATGTTCTGCCTGATACTACAAAACAGCTCTAAAAGGCTTCCTGCCACGGTAGCGTGGCCTGTAAATATTTTTGTAGCTCATAAGGCAGGTTTTTCCCCTCATCTGTTACTGTATTGGCAGCAGTGATTAGGTTATTCAGAGCACGTGAACCAATTTCATCCCCCAATGAAGAAAGGAACTATTGCCACCATAGAGACTGTTCTGAAGACATAGATTGGATTGCACTGGATAATTAGGCAATTTTGAAACTGCTAGTAACCCTCTCCTGTGTTTTAGTAATTGAACTGGCAGAGGAGAAAACTCTCTGATTTTTAGTGGAAGATGTTATCGTTGCTTAGGAATTGAAAATAGCTGTGTCATAGTTTCTCAAGAAAACCTGAAATCTCTTCGTCTGCCCTCAGCTGTGTGACACGTTTCTCCTCATACGTGGCATGCTTGAAAATGTTACGTACAGATCCGAACAGCCTCGGTTACTGAACAGAGTTGCAGTTGAAGGTCTGTTTTGCTTCTGATCACTTAATGCTTTTAATTCTACAGTATTAACACTTAGCTATGAAACATCCAATGAAGAATAAAGAGCTAGGCCTCCCTTCTGTATCTTCCCTTACTTTAAGATGGCTTTAGCAGATGTGTCTGTAACAACGTGTAGACTGTAGATGTATAAAGAAATAAGGAATGCTTGGATTAGTTTGAGATACCATTGCAAAGAGCCTGTGTTTATTATTTATCCTACACCCCTCCCCTGTGTGTTGTTCAGAATGTCGTATGTTGCAATATTGAGTCGAAAGGCGTGGAAAGGTGTCACCTGGGCTTAGGAAACTTCTCTTTAATGTCACATCTGGCTCCATTTCCTGGTGTTCTCTCTCACACTTCCAATCTGAGAACTCGGTATGAGTTGGTGAATCCCATTCCTGTTACACAGGTGTTTGGGGTAAGTAAACTGGCAGGAAGGTGATGAAGCTTTTTGTCCTGTTTTTGGACATCTGTAGCCTGTTTGACATTTCCTAAGCCTGGCTGTTTCAGCAGCCTGAAAGCTCTTTAATGTGTAACCCCTTAACTGATAGGGTCAAGGTTAATTATAGGTTATTATACTTGGGATTCTGTGTCATACTGCTTGAAATTAGTTGCTCTATGCTAGTTATGGTTTTTAATGTTTAACCAAGCCACTGGAACAGCTGCAGCAGAGGCCTGCAGGGTGGCTGGATGGTCTGTTTAGTGTTTGTCTGGGGCTTCTGAGTTGCTGTGTGAGAAACCAGATTTTGGGTGATGCTACTAGGTGAAAGTGGAGAGCACTTGAGAAGGGAAGTTTTGTAGGACTAGTAGTGCTAGCTGGTGGGTAGCCACTGGAGTCTTGCTGCCAGTGCACATCTGGATGGTGAATAAATCTCCTGAGGTCACTGCAGCTGACTGACGGGTGGTGCTCAGCAGAGGCATGTGAGAGCCCTGCTGATGAGCCCTGCCAGTGCAGGAGTTAAGCATTGAACAGCCTGTGCAGCCCTGTCCTTGAAGCCCCAGGGGAAGGCAGGCACTTGGGTAGTGGGAAAAATGTATAACAGAGATTTTTCAATATTGAGTCGAAAGGGCCTGACTGGTAATGCTGAAGCGGTTATTTTTCTGGCTCTGTAAGTGCTCGTGTTGTAAATATTTCCCCAGCCAGTAATTAAAAGGGAAGGAGAAATTATTTGAAAGCAAGACTTGAAGACTTTATTATGGTCCTTTTTGCAATAACGTGCTCATTCTAATAATAATGCTGATGCTGTTAGGAGCTTCTTCCAATAATGTAGGTTATCTGCTGCTTTCTTCAGTTAAACAGGTGCAGGTGCCCTTTGCCTGGCACAGGACTCCATGTTCTTCAGCTTGGCAGCTCTGATAAAAAGCGTTTTTACCCAGAGGAATTGCGAAGTAAGGAAAACCCTTGGCAGGTAGTGAGAAAATTGATAAACCTTTCAGATTTTTTTTCATTCGGCAACTGTCGCTGAGTAACAACAACTTCAGTGTCACTAAACATTGCTGCATACCCTTCTGGTGGTGGTGCAGTTGTGACATGTGTAAACGCTGTGTCCCTATCAGATATAAATTCATAGAATGGTTCAAGTTGGAAGGGACCTTCAAGACCATCCAGTTGCAACTCCCCTGCCATGAGCAGGGACAAGCCCCTTTAGACCAGTTTACTCAATGCCCCATTCAGTCTGGCCCCCTCCTTCCAGGGAGGGGGCAGCCGCAGCCTCTCTGTACTACCTGTTCCAGTGTCTCAGCACCCTCACTGTGAAGAACTTCCTCCTGACATCCAGTCTTAACATCCTCTCTTCCAGCTTGAAACCATTCTCCCTGCTCCTACCAGTACCAAGCCCTTGGAAACAGCCCTTCCCCAGCTTTCCTGTAGTCCCATTCAGGTACCCGAAGGCTGCTTAAGATCTCTCCGGAGTCTCTTCTTCTCCAGACTGAACAGCCCCAACTCTCTCAGCCTGTCCCTATAAGAGAGGTGCTGCAGCCTCATTATTATGGCCCTCCTCTGGAAACTGGGAAGGAGAACAAGTACAAATAAGAACATTTCTCTGATTTAATTTAATGTATAATAAAAACTGAGCATAAGCGATCAACCTCAAATTGTGAGCTAATAAGAATGGATGCTGTGTGCGCTGCTATTCAGCTTGCTTTTCTCCAAATACAAAGCAGAATCGGGTCCTGTGAGGTTCAGATGTGTCAGAACTGTCAGGCTGAAAAGCGATAGGTCTGGAGAGTCGGTCCTGCTGCAAGGTAATTCTGTCCTCTGCCGTGCTGAGGTATCACCTACTTCTCTGGGTGTAATATTAGCAGGCGACTGATTAAATTGGAGAGAATTCAGAGAGGCACACTTGAGAGTCTGATTTCTTCGGGAAGGTAAAGTACACCTTTAGGAAGTAATAGCTGAACCGAGTTACTGTCATTCTACTAATAGTGGAATAACATAAACATTGGGAAGTGGAACTATTTGAGTGGCCTATAAGCTGAGGTAATGGAACCGTGCTGTGAAGGAAAACGGCTTCACTCAGGAGATGTCTTAACACCGACACTGTAGGAACCAAATAATGGCTTCAAGGGCATTGTGAAGGCCGCTTCGTAATAGCTTTGTGAATTTCAAACAAATCCTTTTTGGCCAGCTGATGACTGCTTTGAACAGGGCTGTTTTGCTATGATGATGTAATCAATTAGGTGTTGATTTCTATCGCTTGAGGGCAAATCAGATAATTTAGGGGATGCTGGAATAAAACTGGAGAAATAACACTGATTTCATACAAATGGTGTAAGAATCCGAAAAACAGGAGCTGCTTGTTTTCCCTGAGTTGTCAGGATGAGCAGCCCAAGGTGAATGCATTGCTTAAGCAGGTGTCACTCATTTTAATTTCGGTTTAATTCCAAGCACAGTTTCTTGATCCCTCTGGAGTTTTGTGTTTATTGGTTTCATGTTTATCAGCGCTTGGCAATAAGAACAGAATAGAACAGCTAACTGTGGCACAAGGGGAAAATCTGCTGTACAAGACAGGCTGAAGCCAGCTCTATGGGAAGGCTCCAGTGTAAGAACAGGGGCAGGACTGAACTTGGAAAAAGACAACTGATGGAATATGGTGCAGTTGATTTTTATAGTGGTACAAGGTGCTGGTTTATTAGCTCAGCTATGTAGAATAGAGCTTGGGGGGGTCCCTGCTGAAATTTAATGCTAAGAAACTGCCTCATGTCCTACTGAAGTTATTTTGCTACGGATAGCTCAAATATTTAGAGCTTAATTTTATCTACTTCAGTGCTAAGTTAGGTAAATTAAAGAATTAAATCATTTAAATAGAGCTTCGGTACTCTTTTCAGCTTGATTAAAGAAACATTCTAATGCACATGCTAATTCCTGTGAAGAGAACATTCTATTTTCTCTTCATTGTAGTAAATCCTTTAATGAAAGTCATTTGTATTTTGGGGGATTACGTTGTGCAGCCATCAGAAGCCTCTTGGACTTTGTTTAACAGTGCAAGGCAGGCTTGGTTTTGAGGGTGTGTAACCACCCAGTGGTCTTATAAAAGGAGGAGCTAGCCATACATCGTGAGGGGGCATGAAGTTTAAAACTGAGGAAGCAGAAATTTGAACTTGTTTCCCTTAAAGAGAAGTAGTTAATTGCCTTTAAGAAAGGCATATCCACCACCACTTGTCTTGAGCCCTTTTTTATAACCTCCTTTCAAGTCTGAGCTACAGATACAGCATCACTTTATCCTGAGTTGGGGACGGCCCTAGAAACACTTCAGCAAGGGACCAACCACTGACCTGCCCAGAGATCCTCATTATCAGGGCATGTCACTCCTGGAGTAGCAGCCAGGAGCTGAATTTAGTGAAGGTTTCTTGAGTACCACTTGGTGTAGTTCACTGTTATTTTCAAGTACGTCTAAGTTTCATATAAAATTGTCAAATTCTGTAGGATTAGAATCTTTATAGAAGAGCCATGACCCTGCATAGAAAAATGGGCTTGAATTCTGAGTTAGTTTTTCAACAGGCAGCAACAAAAAGCCTTGAGAAGGAATGAAGTCTCTCTTGGATGCTGAAAACTTAAACCTTCAACCTCTTTAAAAAAATTATCTTGGTTTTCCTACATCTTAAATTCTTTGAGGTTTTGGTTAATAAGATATTTTTCTTAAATACTGCTAATAAAAAAATGCTCTCTATTTTTTTTGTCCTCAAATGCTGTCATATTTCAGTGCTTAATTCCAAAGTAATTGCTCTCCTTCCAAAGACGATGAAAATGTAAGTTCATTAGTGTCTGCTCCAAAGATCAATGCATCACTGCGTAGTTAAACCAACCCAGCACTGTGCAGCAAACAACTGTTGAGGCATGAATCTGTCTTCCCTTAATCGACAAACGTTTTTGCTGTAACTAGATAACATGTGAGTAATCGCTGGGCTCTTAGTCACTGAGCTGCAGTCTTAGCAGCTCGTAGCAGTTACCTGGTAAACACTTTTGTGTTGCAGGAAAGAAGAGAATTCAAATTCTGTGACTTCATATGTAATGTTCTAGAATCCAGAAGTGGATCATCCATACTTGCTATGATTTTTCCAGCAGGTGAATGGGAGACTTCTACTGTTATCCTGGTGTAGTCCCAGATGAGCCTCTCAGGTTAACGTAGCAGGTGTGCCCAGCTGTTTGACATGCACAAGCGTGTTCTTGTGCTTGCCTCTTAGGACACGTTGTCTTCCACACTGGGTACCTGTGAGGAGCATCTGATAGGCCTCATCCGCAGTGTTTTTGCAATTAATCAGTTTCTCTGATCACAGAGGAATTTTCAAGGACAACTTACTCATCCCCTGAACATGTCTGGCTCTTGTATTTCTGAGCCTACAGGGTGATGATAACTCTGTTTGTTTCAAAGCCTAATCCTATATTTTTCAAATTAGTTTGTGGATCTGTTTAGTCTTTAACATTTCTCCTGTGTTTGGAATGCAGTTGGTATTGTTACTGACAAGGCGATGCAGGCGTTCTAATTGCCATCCATAGTGAGCTTTTGAACATGGCTATAGGTGTGACTGACCCGAAGAGACCTACACCACCATGCAGCACAGACCTTTTCCAAACGAGGTCTTAGCTCAGCTTGTATTGGATGCCTGTACCTTCACAACTGTCTCACCACCTTGCAATGGCAGGGAGCCACTTTAACAGAAGGTTGGGAATATGAGCAGCCAAGAGACTGTGCCTGAGAAAACCATGTGTGGAGGTTTGCCACCAGTAGTCCTGAAGTGGGAGCTGGTTTGCCCTGTTCTGAGTCAGTGGGGAGTAAGATTTTCAAACAGGGTTGTAGCAGTGTGGTGATAAGTGCTGGGTAAATAGCTTTCCGTGTTCTCTGATGCTGTATGCAGTAGGCTTCCTTTGTCATTGTTATCTTGATTTGCTGGGTTCATTTTAAGAGGTTGATCTTGTTAATTTTGGTGTCCATCATAACAAAGTGGGGATGCAGCCCCTCAACTGCTGAAATGAAATAAGAACTGAAATGCCGTATTGTGAGTGTTTTAATAACTGCAAGAGGTGAAAACACTTCACCTATAGATTGTTAAGGATGCTCTTAATGAGAAAGAGTGGCAGTTGTACAGTTCTGTTGCTTCAGTTGAAGTACCTGGTGCTATTGTTTAGTCTACACAAGAGGAGACTGAGAGACCTTATAGCTCTCTCCAGCTCCCTAACAGGAGGTTTTAGTGAGGCTGCTGCTGGCCTCTCCTCCCAAATTCCTAATGATAGGATGAGGGGAAATGGTCTCAAGCTGCGTCAGGGGAGGGTTAGATTGGATCTTAGGAAGAAGCAATTTCCTGAGAGAGTGGTTGGGCTGCCCAGGGAGGTGGTGGAGTCCCCATCCCTGGAGGTGTTTAAAAACTGAGTAGCTAGAGCACTTGAGGCCATGGTCTAGGGGTTGGGGAGCTGTTGGGATGAGAACTGGACAGCTCTCATCCCAACAGCTAACTCATCCTTTCCAGTTATGAGGATTCTATATTATATAACAGAGATGTGAACCAGCGTATTATCAAAGCTCTTCCAGAATTTACTTTCCCAACATTTGTTCTTTTAATTGCTTTTTAGATGTTTTCATTTAATCCAGAGTCTATCTGAAATACCAGTATCAATTTCCTACTTGTAATTCATGAGTTGCTTTTGAAAGAATGCTCACTTGTCTGCTCAGCACAACGTTAAAAGAACAAAACAAAAACTGGGCATTCTCACAGTGTCCAGCTGGCAGGCAGTGTAATTGGCCTGTAAACAAGTTGCATTAATCTCAGAGAAGTGATTTGCAGCTATAGCAAATTATCCCTGTGCTTAGCATAGTCAAAGATTTCGTTAGGGCTTGGTCACGTTACTGCGGACTTTGGGATCGCAGTTGTCAGTCCAAAGGCAGGGAAGGTAGTATGTCTGCCATGGGCATCTCACTGCTGTGCCTTGGTGCAAACACAGTCGGCATAGATCCTGTGGGCTCTCAGGTATTCTGGGAAACGCAATTAGTGCTGAACTTTCCAATGGAGAAAGAATATTCTGTGCTTGCTGCAGAAAGGATGAAAAAGCTTAACTCCTAGGGTTTGTCTTTGAAAAAGCCAGCATTAAATGTATTTACAGGGTTGGCTGTGCGGTGCTGCTAGTGATGTAGTTGCTCAGCTGGACAACAGAGGGAAGAATTGCACAGCAGCAACAGTCGGTTTCACACTGTGTTTTACATAATTTCAGTTCAGGCGTTGGGTTTGAGTGGTTTTATTTCTCTTAACTTGAAAAAAAGCTCTTTCTTTTAATGTTTGTAATTTTGGAAGCAGATAAGATTCAGTATGTTCCTTGTCATCAGGATTTGTGTTCCCCAGTGAAAAACCATCTATAAGCCCTGCTAGCAGACTCAAATATCCACTGACTTTTCCTCTAAGGAATATTCAAAAAACCTCCTTTTTGTTAGGCAAAGGTGAGGCTTGTCTTTAATATCCTTCAGAGAGGAAAGATTACTTTGTTTAATTAGGGATATGATATCTCCTTCGGCCTTCAAGCAGCCAACTCAGAATCTTTAATGCGTGAACTGATGTGTGCTGTAAAATAAATGAAAAAGTAGCCCTTTTCATTAGACTCAGTGATTAAATAATCATGGCTTTGAGATGGCATCGCTTTGGCTAGATGGCTGGGATTAGTCATGGCTGTAAAAACTGTTTAGTTCCTGGTTATTGAGGATCACAGAATCACTTGAATGTTTTATACCCAAGTGTTCTTGAAACTCAGATCAAAACACCTTGGTTTGGGTTTAAAAGCATCCTTTTCCCATGTGAAGTGTAGGGGTGAAATGCTCCCTGAGATGAGGGCTTTGCTCACATGCCACCCCAAATGCCAACAGTAAAATTGTCTGTTCTTATTTCAAGATAAATTCTTGCAATTTTAAGAATCTGTTTATTTGTTCAAGACTATTTCTCCAGTTAAGGTTTTGTTTTGAGGCTGATGATGCATCCAAATAGTGGACATTAAACCCAGTCTCCTTTTTATGATGATGTGAATTTTTAGGCAGCATGTTCATGTTGGATACGTAGAGCACACAACCTAGTCCAATTCTAGAGGTTATTCCCAGCAGGTTGCCCAGGATCTTGTCCAGATGGCCTTTAAATAGCCCTACAGCCTCTCTGGGCAGCCTGTCCCAGTGCTCAGTCATTCTATCATGCAGAAGTGTTTCCTGATGTTGAGATGGAGCTTCCTCTGTGTGTTTGTGCCCACTGCCTCTGATCCTGCCACTGGGTACCACTGGGAGCAGCCTTACTCAGTCTTTATTTACCTTTCTTTCAGGTACTGGGATACATTGAAAGATTTGTATGCCTTGAGAAGTTGAATGATACTGAATAATAATAATAATGATAATGATAATAATAATAATAATAAATAGTAATAATAATAATAGAACTTGTGATAAAAAGCTGTCTTACAGAAGGGGCTTTCTTCTGCTTTTACCTTGGCCCCGTTTTGAGACTGAGAAGAGCTGTTTCTTGTTCATATCTGGTTAGCCTGTTGCCTCACAGGTATGAGACACAAACCCCTGACTTTGATTTAATATTTATCATTAATTAGAGAAGTGACTTGCTCCTTTATTTACAGACTTCATCAGCACAAGCTGCTCGTTACCTTATCATTCACTTAATATTCCTCGTGGCAGTGATAAGCTAATGTTCAGGACACAGATGTATGAGGTTGCCTCCATATGGTGCTTTGTCTAATGAATCAATTAGCTATTTCAGAGGGAAAAAAATCCTTGTGAAGCTTCCTTTTCTTCTGGGGAAAATTCATCCTGCAAACAGGGAAGGAGGTCTTCACCGAGGTTTCTCTTTGAGCACAGTTTCAGGGGGAAACTTTGCCACGGTTTGCTGTGTTCTCTTTGAGATTTTCTTTGCGCTTAAGAACAGACGAAGGGGTAGGGGGTTGTTTGTTTTTAAAATTTATAGCTGTCAGATTTCCCAACAGCTGTTGGAGTCAAGCAGAACAAGTGATATAAGAGATGCCCCTCTGTTCTAGAGCCTTCACCGCTCCTGTGGCGCGTGCAGGCTTCTGGCTCCCGTGGAAAGCTGTTTTCATTTCCCCGATTGCTAACAATTCCTTTAATAGTGCGCTGCCTGTTTGCAGCGCTCGCGAAGTAAACATTTGCACATGCAAATAGAGGAACATACGAATGTCTGCGGATTTGGCACCGTAGACTTGTGGAGTCACAGGAAACTTCAATACTTTCATGTGTCTTCCTTTTGAAGGGCAAAAATAGAGTCTCTAAAACGGGAGCCGGTATTAAAATCAGCCTTCACACATTGTGTGGCAGTTACAGAGTAGATGCAACTTGCTGAAGAGAGGAAAATAAAGCAACAGGATAGAAACTGTGTTAAGGTGACAGGGAAGAAGAATCACCTTATATTCACCAAATATAATCACTGGGTGTGAAACTGAGGGGGTTGGTTGGCAGAATGTGTTACCTCGGTACCCAGTACAGCCATCCCCTGGTATCCATTATGAGTGTGTTTTCCTGGTGGCCCCTCAGATGGGGTTATTTATCCTTCCTGTGCTGTTCAGTTCTCCAGTCCCCGTGAAACTGCTGTTCTTACTAATTTTTCTCTGCAAAGCAGACAAAATACGTTTTGCAGAAGCCGCCAGCTGTGCCAAGTTGCATTATAACTGCTATAAATAATTTGTTTCTAAAAGGCAGGCAGTTAAAACCTTTATTGGAAAATTGTACTCATCACGTTACTGAAGAGAGCTCTGAAATCATACTGAAACAAGAATTGCTCTAGTCTCTCACATTTCTTTTTCAAGTAAGAGGGTGTTATAATATTCATAAAAACCCCACTGTCAAATACTTTTCCTGGAAATGTTTAAGGGGAGGTGTCAGACTGTCTCACTGTTTTCAAATATGCTTGTTGGTAGCTTTAAATATTGCATTGAACCTCGAGGACTCCTAAACTTGAGTCTCTGAATAGGAGCAATTAGATCCGTTTCCCTAACAGAAGAAATGTTTTGGTCGTGTTTAATGGCCAGATAAAAATGAGGTTAAAGAACGAGTAGCACCCTTAATATCTCCTGGCTGGGGCTTTATTAGCGGCAGCCATCCTTTACGCGTTCCCGCACGAAGGTGACTTGGTGAGCTCAGTCCCGTGATTTTACCCCAGGAAGCTGTTTCTTTAACGGTTATCAATCCCTCACCTGAGCTCGAACAGCAGCCGTAACAAGATTATGATCATGTGAGGAAAAAGAGACAGGGACGGAGAAAAGGGAGAGGCAGCGGTGAAAGCACATCCTGCAGAAGCTGTCATTTACGGCTGCCTTTAAAACCCCCCCCATAATTAAAAAGCTCGGCAGGGATTTTTAGCTGTGCGTTGATATTCAGCAAAGCGAGATTTGGTTTAAGTCACAACTTGCTTAATGTAGTGTGTCTGCTATTGCTGTGCTGCCATGCAGCTTCTTTACACCTTTTCAATTTCTTTCTTAGAGTCAATCTACCGCCGTGGAGCCAGAAGATGGAGGAAGCTGTACCGAGTGAATGGGCATTTGTTCCAAGCCAAACGGTTTAACAGAGTGAGTACTGTTGCATAAAACGCTGGGGTTTAGCAGTGTTGTGTGGTAATTGTTTTCTCAGCCCGTGCTTTTTCTGTATTTGAGTGTGGGGAAGAAAGGAAGAGTAAGATGCTTATTCATGTGACTTCTCAATCTAGGCAGTGTTATTCAGGTCATAGCAGTCAGAAAAACTCGCAGGGCTTTGGATCCGGGCTGTGATAATGTGTAATTGGTGGAAATGACTGATTTTTCAAGTCTCTACAAACGCTGGTTTTGTGGCTGTTTGAACCCTTGCACCCTCGGAGCAGCTTTTCTCCTCCCCCTCTTTATGTGATTTTGATTGCTTATTAGCATAATCTTCAGCCCTTTTTGTCATTCTTAGAGATTAAAGCTCTTGCTGTTAGCTTTAGCTGGTTGGAATCTGAGCTATTACGTGAGCTAATTAAGGGAAAAAAAACCCTTCTGGTTTATTGAGCTAAAATACAACTGTGTTAGGAATCAGACGTAATTCACAGAAGCAAGGGATGTCGCTTTAAGGCTGAGACACCTCCTTCGCTTATCCCATTATGCCCAAGTCTTGCAGCACATGTACCCGTGCAGGTTGCACTCTGGGGAATTCCATACAAAACTGACTAGTGAGGTGAGTTCTTTGGGTCTTTTATTCAGCAGTATTTTTTTTCTTACTTAAAATAGCATTTTTCTAGTGTTCCCCACCCCAAAACAGCATTAGAAGAAGGAAAAGCCCCTTACGGCTCAGTATCTTCCCACTGGATGTGTGAAAAGCATCAGTCATGGGTCTGGGTTATCAAATGAATTTGTATTTGAATTTTTCTTTATTTATAGTATAAAATATCTAGGGTTTTGTGCTCATTTGCTACAGTTAAAGCAGTTCTTTGAAGCACGGTGAGCACGCGCTTAGCACATGAATAATCCAGGTTAGATAATGATGTTCTAATTGAGATTGGGCAAAGAGTGAACATTCACATCAAGACTTTGAAACTTTATTAGCTCTCCCATCTGTCAGCAATCCTGAACAAGACCGCTTTGTTCTAAGGGTTTGTATACAAATGACATCATACACGGCCAAAACACCAACCGTACCCACTGAAGTTAGGAATCAAGTTGGTGTGAACATCAGCTGTAGGAGTGTAAAACAAATTGTGACATCAAATGTATAAAATCAGGAAGAAATCCCAGCCTTATGAATATTTTACTGCATTAGATACCACACTTCCATGTTGTCTGAGCTTTTAGACAGGAGCGTTGCCTTCTGAATTCATTTCCTTTTCAAAATGATCTTTTAAAACTCTTCCAGATCAAATAAATGAACACATGTAAGAATCTAACTTGAACCTTTATCACAAAATTATTGAAGCTGGAAAAGACCTGCGAGATCATCTTGTTGAACATAATGTGGAGGTTAACTCCTATGGCTGTGTTTTCAAGTGTTCTGGATCCCTCTATTACTGAAGGAATTTGGGAGCTGCCCTTACATCTTCTTTTTACTTCCTTTCTTGCTCTGACTGAAGGAAATGAGATTGTTTTCCCACCAGGGCCAAGTTCTGGTGCACCAGGAATGTTGGAATGAGTGGCTATTGGTGTTGAAAGCTTCCCTTTCTGTCTGACAGGATGGGGTTTTGGGTTCTTCCCCTGGGCAGCGCAGTCTCTCCTTATCAACGAGGCCTGTCTGTACAGATGAGCAAGGTAGTCTTAAGACTCTTGTCCTACAATTAGCAAAGTAGGAGAAGGGCAGTACAGAGAATCCTTATTCTTTTTTAAACTGATCGGTTCTTTTCATTTTCTTATTTTTCTCTACTACTACTAGTAAGGATTTATAGTAGCCTAATGCTTTTGGGCAGGACGCTGTGTGTGATTCATTAGTCTGAGGATCTGAGTAACCACACTCCAGCCTGCAGTTTGCTGGGAGGAACAGACTCTCACTGTTTTGTGGCTTTGGGACAGTTGCAGAGTCCTGTCTGAGCCTGAACCCACGACTGAGTGCAGGGCTCTGTACAGCTTGCGGAGCGATGGGGAACGTCTTAGCCTGTTAGGGTAATCACTGGAGAAAATTTGCAGGTAGGGAATAATGAGTAAATGTTGTGTTGGCAACCTGGGCGCTGCGCAGAAGGAGAACTGAGACTGGGTGACTCGTTGGCACGTAGCAGTCTCAGACTGCTGTTTGGCACTGGGGTAAAGTGGATAAAATGACCACAGCACACACAGACTGGAAAATTTACTTATAGACCAGTCCTGCTAAAGTCAGCAGCAGCCTGTCTGGCTTCTTTGTATGTTCTCGTTTCCACTTGATTTATTCAGGTGCCATTTTGCTGCACGTGTTAAAAAAACCCCAAAAGTCGGGTAGTTTTGATAATAAACTGCAACTGAGAGAAGTTTTACATCAGACTTCATAGATCAGAGTTTCTACTGCTGTTCCATCCCTGTTAAAGTGCAGATGAGCTTCTTTCTTGTAGCTTTTTATTTCTGCTGCTCTCCCTAGCAGTGGGTTTGGCGCTTTCTCTGCAGAATCGTGTAGTACACATTCCCATCAGTTTAGATTGGGTAACCCGTGTCACAACCTGAAATTCCAAGTAGACTTTGTCTAGGAGGGACTCGCTCGTAGGCTGTACGTGTTCCATATGCTTGAGAGAATTGTTTCCTCAACATTCATTTTAGAGGGACTGCGTTGAACAGTGTGAATTGAGTTTAGGGAAACGCTGGGTATTCTGTAAGAATTATTAAGCAGCTGCTGGGAGGTGACTGGGATGGATTCTTGCTGCTGGGTGACTGCTCACCTACAGAAAGGAACTGATAATTGAATTGATAACGTGTTGTGTGTTTTTCCAGAGAGCATACTGTGGCCAGTGCAGCGAAAGGATATGGGGTCTCGCAAGGCAAGGCTACAAGTGTATCAACTGCAAACTGCTGGTCCATAAACGTTGTCATATACTTGTTCCGCTGACCTGCAAAAGGCATATGGTAAGTGCGTGTCCTGTGGAATGTGGAGGCGTTTGGTCGTGTCCAGTACTGCTGTGTGTAGATGTGCAGCCGAAGTGATGACACGCAGCGTGTGGTTGTAGACTTGTAACACTTGATGGTGTTTGGGTTTCAGTTTCTGAACTGTCTGTGGAGGACGAGCCTTTGGATTGGGAGCTGTAGAGACAGTGAGAAAACCAGATTGGTGGTATAAGTGTGAGCAAGCTTGAGCTTGACTTATCCAGTAGAGAATTCATATTTTACAGAGAGATAAAGAGTTGTCGTTGACAATCTTGGCCTTTGTTCCCTTTAGCCTGTGGGAATGTGTTAAGAACTAAGGCACTTGCATGGTTTTGCACTACAGCTTGCAGAAAGGACTGTTGCTTCCATGTTCTGGCCATCCCAGTTTCTCCAGTACTGTTCTTATCCTTTCTATTTCCCTCGTATATCCCAGTGGCAATGTTAGTGTCTTCCCTAGGCATTCAACATGACTCTGTATCCCTCAGTTTTATCCCTTCCCTGTACTCTGTATCCCAGACTGTAACCAGTATCTCACTGTATTCTGCATCGTGGTTTAACTCTAAACTTAAACCAGTGTTTTTCATGATGGGTGTTGCATGCCACTTGCCTTGTCGTTACTAGGTTCTCTGCCAGTTTGTTTATGCATGTTGCTGTCCTGCTGGAACAGTCCTGCAGGTCTCATTGAGTTATAAATGAGACTGGTGTCCAAATGTGAGGTGTAACTTCTTGGTGCTGTGATCTTTATCAATGCCCTAAACAGGAGGGGAGTATGCCAGTGCTCTAAACGGAGTGTGTCGCATCTTGCTGAGGTGTTTGCTTTGTTTGGAGTCTGTTCACATAGACCTGAGGGTCTTAAATAGAATTAAAGCTTGAATATTGCAATCGAACGCACTAACCTTCCTTTCAGAGGACAGCTGAGCATCCGTTGTAGGTGTAGTTTTTCTGCGAGATGTAGCTTTCATTCTGGAAGATCCAATTGGAAAGTTCTCATTGTAGTTACACGGCAAGACAAGACATAGCTGGAGAGGGCTGCGGGAGCCAAGGGTTTTCACCTCTGTCGCTTATGTGTTTTGCAAGGATTCGGTCATGCCTTCCCAGGAACCTCAGTTAGATGATAAAAATGATGAAGTTGACCTCCCTTCAGAAGAAACCGATGGAAGTGAGTACTTGTGCAATTGGAATTCGTGTTTTCCCCATTCCACTCTACCTGTGTGGGGATGTTGCTGTGTTTTGTCGTGTACTTCGGGTTAGCTCTAGTGTAGTCCTGTGGACTAAATGTGCCTGGGGGACTCAATTACAGTGACTGTACTCGTGAAGTGAATCATCGGGTGCTGTTCCCTCCTAAATCCATGTGCTCTGAAACTGCTCCAGAACGCGAAGTTATGCTTGGGGCGATTGGCAACAAGGGATTTACTTTATAAAACAAACAAAATCCTGTGTTTCAGAGCCAAACTACGATGCTGATGGAAGCACACTCTCAGACTTGCAAGTGCTCCTTAATTTAGTGTGATTTGAACTTCTCTTTCTGGGTTAATTTTTTGCATGGTTTAACCTGTCATGTTTTAAGGGCCCATTTATCATACGTGTTCTCCAGAATTACTCTGGCCTTTATCTGCTGCTTTTATGAGCTCTAAGGTTCATGGATGAGTTCTTCATTGTCTCAAGAGTTGGTTGATTCTGCAGTGCCCTTAAGTTCTGTCAGGAATAAAGTGGAAAAGTGTGATCAACTCTCCTGTAATAGTCAAAGCAAGCTGATGACCTCAGTTATAAGACTTGTACTTTATCAATCTTTAAAGGGATTTCTAACCCTTCAGGTTAATAAACTCCTGCTTTGGTTTCTTTACCAGTTTCCTACATTCCTTCAAACCGGAAACACGACAACATTAAAGATGACTCTGAGGTATGTGGTGAAGATATCTTTGTAATCCACATGTACACACTCTTAATACAACCTCTTATAAAATGATTTAATAATTATTTGTCCTATCATTTCTTTTCCATTTTAAGAGAAGCTGGAGTTGTCTAAAAATAGATGATTTTTTATTAAGCATTTGGTTGGATTCTTCAGATTTTCTCTCTCTGCAGCTCTGCTACTGTCAGTTGTGATGCTAGAAAGACTTCTTTTTGCTCCTCGGTTCATAGCGGAGTTAGCAGAGGGTTTGACATGACTTGATTCTTCCAGCAAATGGTGGGTTCGACACGGGCTTGCCTTCCTTCCCTAATGGATGTGCTCCCACCCTTCATCACCTCAGGCTGCCCTTCTGGAAGGTGGTTCAGTCCAATAATGCATTAGCTCTCCAGCTCGGAGATCTCTCATGTGCATAATGCCTAGTAATGTATAGGCAGCTCCTGTGGAAACACTTAAATTCTGGTGTTCAGCTCCTTTGTTGACAGTCTGCCAGTGTCTGCAGACCAAGAATGTCATTTCCTCAAAGCAGTTTGAAAAGTCCCGATACGCTTTCATTCTAAAGGGCTTCAGGAGACTTCTTTTAAAAAAGCTTCTGGCATATTTAGAACAAAGAGGACACGCTCTGCGGAGCACAGGCAGTTAGGTTGATATTTACTTGTATCAGCCCGCAGCTTTTTTCCTCTGCTTCCACTACAATACTTGTCACTAGCATTACTGCACACTCGACTGGTTCGTGCTCTTGGCTAAGTGACTGCCTTTCCAGACACGTGTCCTTAGATTTTATATCAGCTGCAGAGATGGAAGGCTATAAATTCAAAACGTGTCAGATTTGGGGTTGCTGTCTGGAGTTGCTGACTTCGGCTGTGGTTAGTGCTTGGGTAGATACTGTTTTTATTGAAGTTTTGATGGGTTCTTCTTGCTCAGCTGCCCTGAATTCTGCTGCTCTGATGTTTTCCACCTTGCTTTTGAGCTTTCCCAAAATAAATGAAGGTATCCTACAGAGAGGAAGTGTCATTGTGGGAGCTTTGTTGATGAGAATCTTTAAGCTCACAGCAATCTCTTCTAATAGCAGTCAATCCTAGATCAAGATTCTTTATATAAATACTTTCCATAGTTCAGCAGAATGCTGATCTGTCTGCAAGTACAGTAGTGTGAGGTCAGATAAAAATAGGCCACACAAGTATGTCAGAGCGTTGTGTATGTATTGGTGATATGTGAAATGTCAGAGCACACGCTGCGTTCGTCTAGTTCTGCCGCTCGCTCCTCAGTCTCGTGTTCCCATCTAATTCCAGTGAACAGTCGAGATAAATTTTATCTTCAAATAATGACTTTTAAAACGTTTTTTGTAGTGGCATATTTCCTGCACATTCTCATATCTCGGCAATTGGCATCTGCTGCTGTGTGTTCCCAGAACCAATTAGAAGTCTTTATTTTCATTAGAAGTGTGGCGAGTTTAATACAGGCTGAAGTGAAACCGAGACAGGTATTAGCGCATTAATCATTAGCAAATTGTTTCTTTATCTGCATTCTTTTCAGATAGCCTTTATTAATTTGTACTACAATGACTGTCTGAAGGTGAAAGATGTTCGTGAGGCTAATTCTGCATGGCCTGCGGCTCAAGAATTTGAATACAGCCTTGTTTCTCAAGGCAGTGCCACCTTCTTTCCTGTAGGGAATATTTAAATAGATCATTGAACAAGCTACTGCCTTGAAAAACACAGTGACTTTTAGTAAGAGCTAAACCAGTGCTAACCAAACGTGAAACCAGTGTGCTCACAATTGGCCTTTCGGATCTGACAATGGCAAGCAAGCTCTGTCTGGTGGCTAAAGACCACCTTTGCTTTAACAGGTATGAAATGCCTCTCGTTTCTTTTTGTACAGGATATCAAACCAGTCATTGATGGAATGGATGGAATTAAGATTTCTCAGGGGCTCGGACTACAGGACTTCGATTTAATCAGAGTTATCGGACGTGGAAGCTATGCCAAAGTTCTTTTAGTTCGGTTAAAAAAGAATGATCAGATTTACGCGATGAAAGTGGTGAAAAAGGAATTGGTCCATGACGATGAGGTAACAGTCCCTGCTAATTGTGTTCCGTTACACATTGGGAAAACTTTGTGCTTTAGCAAAATCCTAGCTGCTTTCTTAGCTGAAAAGGTTTTGGACACCGTCTCTGTGATAGCAGTTCTACTGAGTTTTCAAGGCATTTGTCATCAACTCTCTGCATGAAGCACTAGGAGTGATTCGGAGGGAAAGGTTCCTTATTTTAATAACAGCTAGCAGTTGTTAGAAGTCTGTGCAGAACGCAGGCTGGTTGTGCCGTAGGTAATGAAATAAATAGAGGAGCATTTGGATATTGAATTTTGAAAGAAAATGGGGATTTAAATGGATTTTTTCCCAAGGCAAATGAATGTGGCTGCAAAATGTCATCTGTATTTGAGACCTGAGCTGTTCTGGTAGCCAGTTTACAGAGGTTCTGTGCAAGTGACACAGCACCCTCGAATGATTTCTGTGGGTTTAAACAAGACCGTGCTGCTGGTGTTTGAGGTGACTATGGTTTAACTGGTGACATGTGTTGATTTCCTGTAAGCATCGAGTTTGACTGACTACCCCGGACAGGAAGGCCTGCTTTGTCTGTGGCTTTGTTGTCTCCAGATTGATCGGAAAGCTGCAAGTATCTGTTGGAAGTGGAGATTTAGCACGGTTTTGTTCCTAGTTCATTAGCCAGGATGCTGAGCATTTAGAGGGTGGAACACGAAGGGTGGATTGCCTGAAGAGTCAGTATCCACTGCCGAAACCACTTGCCCATAAGGATTAAATTTTGTATGAAAAATAATTCAATCCTTTGGTTTAATGGATCTGAATGTTGCAGCACTGTGCTACTATCATCCTCATTCTGATGGCTCTGTATTGTATGGCTTCGTGCTGGGTGTTCAGAGCTTTTCCCTGCTGAGTATTAAAGCTGGCCTGGGATACTTTTACGAGTGGGTTTGGTTGGATGAATTACTCAGGTTTGGCAGTTGCATTGAATTAATTTTGAGTTTCAGATGGGAAAATGAAGTTCGATTTATTTAAACCTTTTAAATGCTGGAGAATCGTATTGCATGTGTTACTGGCATGAGTAGCTTCAGCAGCTTTAGGATCATTTGTCTAAGAATGAATTGAATGTGTTTCTAGGAAGCAGTGTGAGCCATGTGCCAAATAATGCAGGTGTACGATTTTAAATTGGCTTCAATGCTGTGCAGCCCTTTCCCAGTCGTTAAGAAACTTCTGATTATAATTTGGAATTAGTGTTTTAGAACTTCCTCCAGATTTCAGGGGCTTTGGGCTTCCTGAAGAGCAGGTAACCGTGACAGTGTATGTATTGCTTTTCTGGGAATACCCGCAGTGGTTATCCAGCAGGGGTTGTGATTGTTCAATTACTCTGTTTCAGGATATCGATTGGGTACAGACAGAGAAACACGTGTTTGAACAGGCATCCGGTAACCCTTTCCTCGTTGGGTTGCATTCATGCTTTCAAACAGCAAGTCGGTAAGAAAGATGTGAACTTCTTTCTCTTTTGAAAGTTTTCATCATTGTACTGATTTCTCAAAGCTGATCCTACTGGAGAGGGACAGATGGGTCCTCAGAGGGCCAAGCTGTACTTCTCTACTTCAAAATCACGTAAGAGTTGGGCTACTCAGCCATGACACAGTCTTTAATGATAACTAAAAACCTGTTGGAAGTGTTTTTGTACCTGTGAGGCTTAGCACACACTGAATTAAGTGATTTTATTTGAAAACCTGTTTAATCCGTTCCCAGCTACTTGGATATACTGAGCTTTGTGGTCCTAGTGTGCAAGATCCAAAGGGAATTATTTGCTGCTTAGTTTGCAGTTTGTACGTGAAGCAAATAGAGAAGAATTTACATGCCCAGGCTTCTGTGTGGCAGGGGACCTGCACCAAATCACGGCTACAGCTGCGTTACAGGGACAAAAAGAAACACAGAACTGGTTTGGAGTGTAAATCCATCAACGTGAGATTGTGTCGACTGGCCCAAAGAAAACAAGTAGTAATTTGAGGGCAGCTTGTGAGCATTCACTCCTGGGCTTAGACAGTAGCGTCAGATAATTATCTCTGAGACCTCCATCCTGCAAAACTGTTGGTGTTTGAGTAAATCCTCCTAAAACCAGTGAGGATTTGCAGTATTCACACTCAGATGCTTGAGCATGACTCAGGGAACCTTAAACTGCAGGTTCTGAATGGGGGCAAAACATTGTAAGCTTCTGAGTAGGACAGGGAAGTTGAAAGTGGAAAGCATCGGGAATGCTGTAATGAAATAACTCCTGGCGTTGTTAGCTCATCTATTGTTTAATTAATTGTGTTTATTGTGGAGAGGCCACTGAAGGACTCACGCTGTGGTGTTCCAGTAATTTTTCCTGATTTAGCTGTTGAGTGTTGAAGTGCTTAAAATAAAGAATCCTTTTTAAAGGGGGGGAAGAACCATCTTTAATTGTCGCCAGTTCGAATGGTCTGGGAGACCGGAGCACGTGTTTTCCACATGCAATGTTTTCCAGTGCCTGGGTATACGGAAAGGAGTTTGCAGCTCATGGAGGACGAGGTGTATGAGGAAACAGGGCCTCCTGGGACAGCCACAACCTTCATGAAAACTCTCACTCAGCGTGTTTCTATCCTGTAGGTCTCTGACCTTGGCAGCATTGCCTGGATCATATTTTCCTGAGGATGAAACCTTTCCTGCAAGCTCTAATAGAGGTCTTTTTATGCAGCTGGCTCCACCTGTCTTTCTTTCCCTACTGACTTCTCTTGTTTGTTTTGAGAAGACAGTTTCAAAATGCACTTCTACAGTGGAACTAATAAACCTTGATGCTGCAGCCTTTCTGTGCCCAGATCTTCTGGTTAGGGAACACTGGGTAGACAGTAACAGAGTTGGGTCCCTCACGCTTTTAATTCACATTTCTCTACAGATAACGATCTTGGCAGAGTCAAGGGAGGGTGGAAGTTCTTTGTCTGCCCTGCTAGATCACCAGATTTAGTTTTCATCTCTGCCAGAAGAGGGATGTACAGACCAGCAGAGATCAAGATGTTCTTTTGCCGCTCTACTCAGCACTGGTCAAACCACACCTCGAGTACTGCATTCAGTTCTGGTCCCTGCTAGACAGAGATGATGGAGATAGACTGGAGAGGGTCCAGAGAAGGGTGACCAGGATGATCAGGGGACTGGAAGACCTCCCATATGAGCAAAGGCTCATCATGATGATGCCTGGGACTCTCTCTGGGCTGAGAGAACAGAGTCTGTTCAGCCTTGAGAAGAGAAGGCTTAGGGGGACCTTACTGTAATGTTCCAGTCGGTTAAGGGAGGCTACCAAGAGGACGGAGACTCCCTTTCCACAGGGAATCCTGTAGAAGCAACAAGGGGGAATGGTTACCAGTTGCTCCAGGGGAGATTCCAGCTGGATTTGAGAGGAAAGTTGGTCATGCTGAGAGCTGTTAGGCAGTGGAAGGATAAGGATAGCTTTAATGGTGAGAGTTTCCGTGGAATCCATTAACTGTATTATATACTTTCAGATTGTTTCTTGTCATAGAGTACGTGAACGGCGGAGATCTTATGTTTCATATGCAACGGCAAAGGAAACTTCCTGAAGAACACGCAAGGTATTTTACCACCACGGTTCCAGTGTGGTTTTCTTGTCTGGTAGATCTTTAGTGTTGTATAATACGCTTTCTGAACCTGGGTCCCTAAAAGACTCTGAGTAGTCCAAAAGAAGCTAAAGGTTGGTTGGTAACTTCAGGGAAGCTCTGGGAAGAGCTGTTCATTTCATTCCGTCAAAGCGATCGATAAGTAGAGTTAAAAATATAATTCCCCATGTTGAAGGAATAGTTTTTACAACAGAGGAGATCAGGGTTCTGATAAATAAATGAAGCTTGGTTGTGTTTGTGCTCTTCATAGCAAAAGCTGGCTGTAAAGTGGTGCTTGAAGAATTTAATGACAGATTCTTTCATTACATCCCATTCTGTGCAACAATCGCAGTGCTCATGTGAACGCTCTCCTTTGTACTCCCAGGTTTTATGCTGCTGAGATTTGTATTGCTCTGAACTTCCTCCACGAAAGAGGCATAATCTACAGAGATTTAAAGCTGGACAATGTTCTTCTAGATGCAGAGGGTCACATCAAATTAACAGATTATGGCATGTGCAAGGTGAGACTTTTCTGCTGTCTTGTGTCCCTTTCCCTCCAGCATCTGGCTCTGCTGGTGCTTTTAAGGCCAAGCTGGCACGATCCAGTGACGCTGAGATCAAACTGAGAAAACTTATCTTAACTCTGGGCTCAGTCACGCCAGCGTTTCAGTGCGGAATAGGGGCTTCCTTCTGGAAGATGACTGTTGCAGAACCACACGGGTCATTTATTCCGTTTCACGTTACGTGGGTCTGCTTGGAGGACAAGAGGCATTTGGCCTGTGGTGCAGCTTAATTTATTCTACCTGTTCAAGTTTTCTGTGAGGCCCAAGGTAGGAGGGAACTTACGTTGAAATTCAAGGGAATTTTGCAGCTCCTAGTGACTGTGCTCCTGTGGCCATGAATTGCACTGATCGTTCTCTGGTGAAGTGATACCGGAGTCGGTATAAATCTAATTAATAAAGGAGAATTCCCAGAGCTGGGCTTTTAACTTGGGAAATAATTTGTTCCTATAGGAAGGTCTGGGCCCTGGTGACACTACAAGCACTTTCTGTGGGACCCCAAATTACATTGCACCAGAGATCCTCAGAGGAGAAGAATATGGTAAGCTGTGACTAAACCGTTTGTGGTTACAGTCAGACACTGACATCCTACTTCAGATTGGTTCAATTACACTGACTTCTAGATACCCACATTCTTATGCCAGTGCTTGTTAAGAAATGTGAACTGTAGGGGTTATTTTTGTTGTCCTCTTGCAGTCACTCACTTTAGCTTTGTTAAATCACACTTCTCATAGAAGAATAACAAATGATCCTGTAGTGAACCACATCTGCTCCTTGAACTTGACAGCCCAGACACTATTGTCCTCTAGACAGGGCTGTAGCGAGCTAACAGTTCCGGCTCATGCAGAAGCAGTATGATCGCCTTTAGCCAGTGCTGTCATTGGAGAACTGATCTTTCAACAGGCTGAGTCTGTCACTTGGTGTGAACACGCTGAAACGTTCCACTTCTTGAAAATTAAAATAATTCAGAAAGCTCTCTTGAATCGCATCCAGTGGCAGCGTGGTGATGTCAGTGGCTTTAGTGAAAGCAGTGAAGTTCAGTGTTCTGTAGAAGCAGGGCATTAATCCTCGTTTTTATGAGATAAGCCACCAGGAGGTGTGGCTGAAAATGTGCTCTGCCAATGTTCACAGGGTTCAGTGTGGACTGGTGGGCTCTGGGGGTGCTGATGTTTGAAATGATGGCAGGAAGGTCTCCGTTCGATATTATTACTGACAATCCAGACATGAACACTGAAGATTACCTCTTCCAAGGTAAGGGCTTTGTGGTACTTGTTTTCAGCGTTAGGGAAGATGCAGTGAAAATGGAGAGGGTCCAGCAGGTGTTTTTTAAGTTTCCACAGTTGAGGATAAACTGTATGGAATGGTACTTTTGTTAGGAAAAAATCCACAGGCCAAGAACAGATTTCAAATGTGAGGGGGTAGGAGGGTATTGAGCTGTTGGAACATGACCAGAAGAGGGCCTGGAGGATGACTGGAGGGCTGCAACACTTCTCCTATGGGGGGGCAGGCTGAGAGAGTTGAGGCTGTTCATCCTGGAGACTCTGGGAAGATCTTAGAGCAGCCGTCCAGTCCCTGAAGGGGGCTACAGGAAAGCTGCGGAGGGGCTGTTTCCAAGGGCTTGGAGTGGTAGGAGCAAGGGGGAATGGTTTCCATCTGGAAGAGGGGAGGTTTAGACTGGAAGTCAGGAGTAAACTCCTTACTTTGAGGATGCTGAGACCCTAGAACAGGTTGCCCAGGGAGGTTGTGGCTGCTCCCTTCCTGGAAGTGTTCAAGGCCAGATTGGATGGGGCCTTGAGCAACCTGATCTAGTGGGGGGTGTTCCTGCTCATGATAGGGGGGTTGGAACTGGATGATCCTGAATGTCCCTTCCAACTTGAACCCTTCTATCAGTTTGTTCTGAACAGAAATAGAGCAACCTGTAGTTCTGCTCCAGATCAATTGTCGTGGAGACTTAAAAAATGAAATTGAATGAAAAACGAGACTGAATTTTTAACAGTTTTTATCCTTCAGGAGTAATTAGATTGTTACTATTTTTTCAAACCAAAGCAGTAGCGGTTGCCGTATTGATTACCCCAGGAACTCTGTAACCTCCTGGGGAATTGCAAAGCTGCCTACTTGTATGCAGACACATTTCTTCAATTAATTATCCAATTATAAAACCGAATCTGCCAGAACTTTCCAAACGGCGATGTTTTTAAGTGCTTGTATGGCAATCGTGGTGAATGTCTCAACAAAAACCAATATTGCTGTTTTTAAACCCATAACAGTTATTCTTGAGAAGCCGATCCGGATTCCAAGGTTCCTTTCTGTCAAGGCTTCCCATGTGTTAAAAGGATTTTTAAACAAGGTAACTAACATTCTCTTATTTATAGCATCTCGGGTCTGGAAGGCAGAGCTTCCTCTTGAAAGCAACACAGTTAAGAAGTTAATCTGCTTACTATTGAGAAAATCTATAAAACCTTGCTATCCTGTTTGTTAAAAACCCCACCTCTTCGTTGCTCATTTACTTGAGGGAGTCCCACAGCACAGGCTGGGTTTCAAAGCCTGAACCTGGTTGGTAAAAACCAACCTGTGGGGTTGTGTGTAAACATTTTGGCCACAGTAACCCTCAGCAGAGCTACAGGTGGGGGGATGAGTGGCTGGAGAGCAGCCTGGCAGAGAGGGACCTGGCAGTATTGTTTGACAGCTGGCTGAACAAGAGCCAGCAGGGTGCCCAGGTGGCACCAAAGGCCAATGGCATCCTTGCTCAGACCAGCACTAGTGTGGCCAGCAGGACTAGGGATGTCATTCTCCCCCTGTACTGAGCACTGGTGAGGCCTCTCCTCGAGTACTGTGTGCAGCTCTGCACCCCTCACTTCAAGAAAGAGATTGAGGGTCTAGAGTGGGTCCAGAGGAGCAATGAGGCTGGGGAAGGGACTGGAGTCTTATGAAGAGAGGCTGAGAGAGCTTGGGGGTGTTTAGCCTGGAGAAGAGGCTCAGGGAGGGCCTCATCATGCTCCACAACTACCTTAAGGGATGTCGTAGGTGGGTGTGGGTTAGGCTGTTCTCTCAGGCAACTAATGCTAGAATGAGAGGGCAGGGCCTGAAGCTGCCAGGGAAAGGGTTAGGAAGCCCTTCCTCATGGAAGGGGTGGTTAGACATTGGAATGAGCTGCCCAGAGCAGTGGTGAAGTCCCTATCCCTAAAGGTCTTTAAGAAAAGACTAAACATTGCCCTTAATGCCCTGGTCTAGCTTATTGTGGGGATGTTAGGTCAAGAGCTGGGCTGGATAATCTTAGAAGTCTTCTCCAGCCTTAATAATTCTGTGATTCTGTGACATTTATTACTCGTTTCATTGCACTGAAATCCCTAGAACCTTTATCATTTTAATGGAGCAAAGAAAGCTATTAATGACCCACTAAATAAATCTCTTGAATTTTTAAAAGCTGTAAAAGTTGATGTTAAATGGACATTTCAAACAAACTTCATAGGAAAGGAAAAAGGATGGGGAGCTGTGTTTATCTGGCGGAGTTTGCACAGTAAGAGGGAACGCTGGGGCATGTGTGGGCTCTAGAGAAACGGGGACTGCGCTCGGCTTAGAGGATGTAATACGAGTGTCTGTGTTTTCTGCAGGATCCCAAAGAGCGGCTCGGCTGTCAGCCCCAGTCAGGATTTTCTGATATCAAGTCTCACACGTTTTTCCGCAGCATAGACTGGGATCTGGTAAAAAAAGAATGATTTCTGTTTATGTTTAAAAGGAACAGAATCCTTTTGTTTGATAATCGTGTGCTTGTGTGCCAACCCCATCCAAGTCAGGGAAAATCAACTCCAGAAAGGTGAGAGCTACTCTGCTCTCTCCAGGTGATGGAGAAGCAAAGTTGTTTGGGACTGTAGTGGAAATGGGTTTTACTTCATGAGCAAAGCTCTTGCTTCCCAACTGGTTACAAGCTGAGGGTCTCACTTCTTAAAAACCCAGGGCTAAAAACCTCCTGAAGCTGTCGTGAAACCACTTACTCCTTGGTTTCTCCTTGTAGCGTCTGCAAACTCACGCACTGGTGTCTGCTGCTGTAAAATTTACCCCACAAACACACAAGGGGCCTGCAGTTGTAGTGTGAAGAGCTGGTTCCCAGTATCAGAACTCGGTGCCTTATAATTCTTGGAGGTCAATTCATGTAGTCCTGTTGCAGTGAGCACGTCAAGGTCCATTCAGGAAGGAAGTGTAGCCCAGCAAAGTCAGCTCTGAATGTTCTTCAGTACTTTCCTCGGCAGGAAGGTTAGTAGTGGCTAAACAGAGCCCAGCAGACAGGGTAAAGTGCCATGGAACCAGTTTGGACACAGCCAAGGGTTTGCTAGTAGCTGTGAGTGGGATTAGAGGCTTTTATTTTTTGAGGCTGTGGCTTGAGAGCAGTGTGGTTATTTAAAATGGTTCTTTGACTTTTTGGGGGTGGAAGGGGGGAGTTAATGCTGGTGTGAGGGAAACGTTCAGTTCGTGCTGGAGTAGACAAGTAGTGCTTGAGTGGTTTTACAAGCGTAACACTGCCTTGTGTTGAAATGGTAGCCTTTTAAAAGCTGCTATTACTGGGTAATTGTACCAACTTCTGTCTTCGCTGCAGAAGAGCCTCACAGAAACGACATTGTTAGGTTTGTTGACACTTGAGCAATAAAACAAGTCAGGGGCGCTGCCTTATCAGCTTTGTGCTCTTTAATACCTAGTTGAACAGTGAAAAAATATGCGCATAATATTTCCATAGTCCTAGGAAGTCTACAGAAGCGTGGAAACAGCCAGCAGCAGCGCCTGGAACAACATGAAAGAGGTTCAGAGGAGAGAAAACAGCACGATTATGTTTTTACTTTGAAGGCTGCTGTTCAGACGGTCGGTGTTAAGGTTCTTCAGAGGAGACATTCACTACTGAAAGGAGCCTGCTTTAAAAAAACCTGCTGTTTACAAAATAATTCCTGTAATGAAGACAATCTTTAATTTAGTCAGGCCTGCTGTGCTTTGTGTTCTCCTCAAACCTCTGGTAGATTCTGTTAGCAGCCCAGTGGAGCTCTAGGGCAACTTGCTTGAGTTGGTGGTAGAGCACAAGCTCGTGGAGCACAGGGATTCTGTTTTGTTTGTAGTGGCTGAGAGAGGGGATGAGTGAAAACTGGAGTGGTATTGTGTTTCCCCGTGTCAGAAAAGAGCAGCTGGTGCTGCTTGGCCAATGCTCATGCTGGTTTACATTCAGGTTTGAACCTTTTCACCTGAAAGCTCTGATAGTCAATACTTCTTTAAAACCCAAACAACTAATGGAAGGATTCAGGTGGTTGTGCTGTTCGGTTTGAGGACTAGGACAGTGCTGCTCAGGAAGATCTAAATTGCCATCAATTTAAAACTAAACTTGTAATAAGAGTGTTGGGAATGCAATCAGGAGGGTGAAGAAGATGCTTGGAAAGCTTTGTGAGTTTGCTTTGAAGTGCAGGTGATCAGTAGATATTCTACTTAAAAGCTTTTCCCAATCTTTTAAAGTTGAAACACAAGGGAATGGGAAGCTAAAGCTGCCTGGTTTTTTTTCCTTCCTGGGAGAAGCCTGATTTACATGGAAAAAGAAACGAAGTGAACACATGTACCATAAACACTTCTTATTTCCCACTCTTACTCATCTGAGCTGTGTGTGGCACAGCCAAGAACATTTCAGATTGCTCCCTGCTTACAGGGTGGTTCAACCACTTGGGGAAGTACCAAGACAACCTGGTTTTGATTGTTTCACTGCATGAAGTCTGTGCTCATCTGAATGCCTGGTTCTGCGGGATTTATCCATTCCATGGTGAGAAGGGAACTGCAGAGCCGTGGCTCCTGTGAGCAGCTTTCTCTGGCGCTGTACCGATATGTTTTTCACCCTTTCTGAAGCTCAAGGCTGCCAGTTCACGATCTGGTTTAACAGCACTTGTATGCTTTAGTGAGCGTAAGATAGAGGCAGTCTGATGTTTAACGTCTACTCGAGTGCCTTGCTGTTGAAACAGTGGTAGCAACGCATCAACGACTCATGATGACAAGCTCAC
This sequence comes from Upupa epops, assembly GCA_013397515.1. Taxonomy (NCBI): domain Eukaryota; kingdom Metazoa; phylum Chordata; class Aves; order Bucerotiformes; family Upupidae; genus Upupa; species Upupa epops. Next base: position 225,853 of record VZRI01003169.1, read on the forward strand.
CACCCCACTTCAATTCTTAAATATTCATTGTGCTGTTTCTTCCACGCTGCCGTTCTTGTTTGGGAGGAGCTAATTTTATCTATCTTACAACTTTGATTTCTTGGTGCTTACTAGACCTGAGAACTGATGGGATGTTGATACACTGAGATCCACTAGAGCTCCATTTCCTTGTATCCATCTGTCTTTAACTTGGGATGAAAGATTTTCCTGTGATTGAAGCTTCACCCCTTTGTTGTTTACTCTTCCAGGGTGCATTTCTCAGCCCTAAAACCAGGTTTTGTACCCATGTTGGCATCCTGGGGTGGATTAGAAGAGGATGGTTAGGAGATCAGGAGGGGTTCTCCCTCCCCCTCTGCTCTGCCCTAGTGAGACCACATCTGGAATCTTGTGTCCAGGTCTGGGCCCCTCAGTTCCAGAAGGACACAGCTGCTGGAGAGAGTCCAGTGCAGAGCCACAAAGATGATGAATGGAGTGGAGCATGAGGAAAGGCTGAGGGAGCTGGGGCTCTTGAGCTTGGAAAAAAGGAGCCTGGTGGGTGACCTCATGACTGTTGGTCAAGATGGAAAAGGCAGGTGTGAGGAGGAAGGAGCCAGGCTCTGCTCAGGGGCACCCAATGTTAGGACAGGGGGCACCAGGTGTCAGCTGGAACAGAGGAGGTTCTACATCAAGATGAGAGTAACTTTCTTCCCAGTGAGGGTGCCAGAGCCCTTGGAAGGGGGTGCTCAGAGGGGTTGTAGAGTCTCCTTCTCCAGAGATATTTAAAACCTGCTTGGACTGTTCCTGTACAACTGTAGAACCAGGGGATCCTGCTGTGGCAGGGGGATTGGACTGGATGATCTTCCGAGGTCCCTTCCCATCCTGACACTCTGTGATTCTGTGACTATAACTTTTAGAACTGAAGTGCTGGTGTCTGTGCTACTGCATGTCAGGATTTTGTCCTCACTGCTGCAGTGGTAAGAGTGGAAAAACCTACTGCTTTCGAGTCTCGTTTTGTTCTGGAAGTGCTCCCACAAACACAGAAGCAGATAGCATTGCTTTAAAGAAGCAGGACTAAGATTTGGATCTGGGAGGGGTGGGAGGAACCAAACCAGCCTAAACAAGGAGGGAGTTACACAAGTTCTGCCTCTTCTGAAACGTAGCCAGGGAAATCCCTGTTATCCCTGCAGATTAAAGGGCTGTGCTCCTTAAAGAGCATTTCTTCTTCCCTAGGCACCCTGAGTACCAAAGCACAGCTCCTACATAAAAGCTCACTGGGACGGATTAATGACTCTTGTTTTCTAGAAACACAGATAGTTACTTTAGAAGGAGAAATCCTAATGAAGGCTTTATTGAAGCAGCGTGGAGATCTGCATTGCAAATAGCCTGTATGGTTCCTTTGTCATCTCAGAAGAGAGATTATGTTCTATCTGCATAAGTCTCAGCGATAGCAGGTGACCCTCACGATCTCTGCATCTGCTACTGAATTCTCTGTAATCTGAACAGACTAAACGTAAAAAGGAGGGGGTTTGTATAGATGTGGATCCCCGAGAGATTTCTTCTGTTACCATTAGGTGCTTTGGCTTGGAATGTGTGACTCAGGAGTAGAAAAAGTCTGGAAATTGCTGGTAGATTGCTGGAAATCGTAGTGTGGGAAGGCAGTGGAAAGTGAATTGTTAGACTCTCATGAGAAGATCTTGGGTAGAGCGTAGCTGATGAGAGGATTTTAACTTGATGCAGACAGTGCAGAGCTGCCGTTTCTCTTCCCTTACTGGGAGCTTCACAGTCATTAACAGAAAGTTGTGCTCTGTTTTTGCTACTGAATGATGTTTCTAAAAATTAAGAGTTGGAGTCGGTCCTAAACAGCATCCAGATTTAGTGTGTCAGAGGATGGTGAAGCAGGAAGAGGAAACTGCTTTTCCCCAGCAAAAGGCGTGTGGTGTAGCGTGGTGCTGGGCTAACAGCCTCATTAATGGGCTTGAATATTTTAATTAAACTGTGGAGACCAAACTTCAGAAGGAGTTTCAATCTCTAAAGTCATCTTTTAACCCCGGCTTGTGGCTTTGTCATCTAAGACTCTCATCACTTCGGATGCGTCGCATGCAGACAAATACTGGCGTTTTACTTTTCTATTGGTGTCACTGGGCCTCTTCCAGAGGGCGTGTGGACTGGTGTTTCCTGCTCTCTGGTGTTTCTGTAGCGAAGCGGTGACCTCCAGTGGCCAGCGAGGCTAATCCAGACAGTAAATACCTCCCAGGCCTGAGCAAAATAGTGTCTGAGAGCCCGTGTCTGTCAAACCCAATTGCAGCAGCTTCAGAGGAAGGTAGAAATGGCTCTGACTGCTCCCAGTCCCCAGTGTTTCTTGCAGGTCCCTGGCTGCTGGGTTCCTTTGCAAAGGAGAAATTATTAGTCTCACCTCGAGTGTTGTGCAGTTCTGGATCCCTTGACTCAAGAAAGATACTGAGGTAGTGGAGCAGGTCCAGAGGACATCAGTGAGGCTGGAGAAGGGACTAGAGGGAGAGGCTGATGGAGATGGGGTGGTTTAGCACCCCGTGACTCGGTGTATGAACTTGACCCGGCGTACGTTGATGTTTTGGGGGAGATTTTCTAAATAGTTGATGTTTTAATTGTTCCCCTCCCCATTTTTTTTCCCACAGCTGGAGAAGAAGCAAACCACCCCTCCCTTCCAACCTCAGATCACAGACGATTACGGTTTGGATAACTTTGATACGCAGTTCACCAGCGAACCCGTGCAGCTAACCCCAGATGATGAGTATGGTTTTCTGTCTTGCTTTCGTTCCACCCAACTTCTGTGATCGTGTGTTCAGGAATGGATTTACCCATGACTTGAATTCTTTTGTTTTTCAGAGATATAATAAAGCGAATAGACCAGTCCGAGTTTGAAGGGTTTGAATATATCAATCCATTGTTGCTGTCAACAGAAGAAACGGTATGAAGGAGCGACGTCTTCGTTGTGGACAATGTGAATGACCTTTCCATTTATCCTTAACTACAGTATATGCATGCGAGGCTGGGGAGCTCTCACCATTTGGACTGGAGACCAATGATTTTAAAAATATATATTGCTGCTGAAAATCAAAGAAGAGAATGATTTTGGTGGGTGTCTCCTGCCACTTAGTGATTCTTAAGTTCTGGGCACTGACACAACTGGCTTCATTCATGAAGGAATTTGCATTTTGTGCCTGTTTCATGAAGGATTGAAGTGTTCGTTGCATCCCTGGAAGAGGAGATTCTGGAAAAAAACCAACCCTTTTGAGCTCCACACACTTTCTACAAACATTTGATGCAATGAGCTACCAAGTGAAGAATATTACAGTGTAACATCCTGGAGAATAAAACATATTACAGTGGTGTTGAAGCTTATTTTTGATGCCTTTTTTCACAAGTGGTACCTGTCTAAACGTCTCAGATATATTTAAAAGGAGTTGTGTTTTATTAGCAATCAAAACATAAATTTGGGTACAAGATTCAAGTGCCTAAATGGATTAAAACTGCATTGAAGAATTAAGACCCTATTTGGAACCTCCTTAAACCTGGTAAGTTCTGCTTGCTCAGATTCCAGTACCCATTTCCACGTGAAACGTACAGTTCACAGCTGCAGCCTAACGTTCGTTCGCCTCTTGACGGCATTAGAAACGCAGAGCGACTCGGCAGTATTAATTCCAAATTAGAATCGATCGGTTTCAAACTCTGTTGTCTTAAACTCCAAATTGACCAAACCGTCTAGCTTGAAGGGAGACTAAATTTGCACACCAAGGATTTCTGAAAAATAACTTAAAGCAGTGCCTACACCTACAGCGATGTTGTGTTGTATATTAGTTTTTTGAAAAGTATTTTTATCAGCGCTACAGATATTCAGAAATAGAGCAAAAGCGTGATAAAGCCTAGCCTTAAAAGTTTAAAGAGTAAATCTAGGATAACCTTGATATAAAATACACTTTCCTGATAAAGCACACCTCCTGCTTTAGGATAAACCGCCTGCTTACTCGGTGTACGTTAACAACTAATCGCTCTGCAGAAGAGAATGGGTTGTTTTGGTGAAGATGATTTGCATCAGAGTAGTAACATTTTTTTAACGGAAGAGAAATTAATACCTAAGAAATGAGAGCAAAAGATACCTATGGAATCCCTTCTCGTGGAACCCCGGGGGCGCTTTGGGGCAGGGAAGGGGTTTGCAGCACTGGAACGGTTACCGGTCAGCTTGGCAAAGCTTGCGTCGCCGCATTGGAGGGTTTGTGAGGATGTGCTGTGTGGCGCTGTATGGATCTCCAGGACCTGCCCCTCCTGTGAGTAACAGCAGCGGAGGCAGAATATTTCACTGGATGTTGGCTTAACTACATTCTGTGAGTTGTAGAGATGAGGATGGGGAAATTACGTGGGAAGTTATAAAGGAGAAACCCTGTGCCATGCCATCTTTAGCTGACCTGGTGTAAAACGCAGCATAAATTGCAACCCTTCCACTTTCTTTCCATGAACATATGGTTTTCTCAGGGTACAGCATTGCATTAGGTGCTGAACATGACATCTTTCGGATTCACATCCAAGTCATGAGGTGCTAGGACCAGACTGCCAAAACATTGCTTTAAAATTTTCAATTAATCATTGATGAACGCCCTACATTTTGTATCCCCTCGTTGGCCACAGCTACGCAGACCTGTGGTGGTTTAGTTGTATTAATCCCATTCAGATTTTAAGTTGTGGGTTTCTCTCTGGACTGTAGCTTTTCATACGGAGCAAAACGTGTTTTAATCAGCACTAAATAATTTAACCGGTAACAAGTATTTGCCTCAAATGCCTGGACTTTAAATACTTTATTATCTACTAGAGGAAACATTGACCTTTTAAATGTAATCTGACCTTTTTTTAACTGCTCCTTTTTTTCCCCCCTCACCTTCTCCCTGGCAGTTATTTACCCTGAATATTTTTTCTTTCAGTGTTTTCAGCTCCCCTGGTAATAAAACAAATCAATAGCTATCAGAGTGACTGCAGGCAGCTCCTGACTGGAAACGTGACAGATTTCAACTGTCCTTTGCCATGCCAGGGCATAGGAATTCCAAATGGAAACACTACAGATAGGGGTTGGGGTTTGGTTGTTTTCTTGTTTGTTTGTTTTTTTAAAAACCTCTTTTGTTTTCCTAGGTTTCAGAACATTTTGGGAGGGAGGGAGGGATGGAAGAACAGAAAGACACATTTGCTAAACAAACATTGTAAAAACTACTTGATTTTATTACAGGCATTTACAATGTCGCTGTGTTGCCAAATAGTTTGCTGGATACGAGTTAGGTTGCTCATGTGCAAGTGTTTGAATAATGTTCTGTTCATGATGAAGGGGAAATTTTTTATATAAAGTACTTGTTTTATAAATAAAAGAAAATGAAGGATGTAATTAAATGTGTGGTTTGGAAAAAAACAAATCCTAATATATTACAAATGGCTCTGGTAATGATATATAGTTGTCTTATTTGAAATAGTAAATGAAAATTCTAGCTAATTTAATGATTGTAAAACAGTAAATATGTTCTTGTAGTTTTGTATAATTAATTAGTTGGGATCTTTGCTGACCAGTTTTAATTGTGCAGAAGATGGTATACTAATCCATAACAGCTAAGATCATTTATATTCTTGCACATCTATTAAAGACTTTAATGAAAAAGTTAATAGACTGTTATTTCTTTATCAGGGAGCTCTGGCCAGCAGGTGCTTCTTAAGAGACCCCACTGTCAATTAAACAGAGAGGTTTCTTCCTGTGTTCTGACACTATTCGGTCTTTATTCAGTATTGCTGGAGACCATCCAAACTGGGTGGGTTTCAAGGTCGAGTGCACAGGTTTTCTGAGACGACAAACCAGTCCTTGAATAGTTTTCTGTCCAGGCTTGGTAGGTGGAGGGCAGTGACCAAGCCAGCCACAATGGTGCCACTCCTGCATCCTTGACAAGAATCTAATCTGAACTGTCAGGCTGTGATTAGAGACATGGAGTACAGTGTGTAAGGTCCCCTGTTGAGCTGTGCTGGGGTGAAAGCAACACCATACTCTGTTCTATTTATCCCTCCCATTTGTTGGTACTAAGAAATCACTAAATGGCCTTTCTCATGGAAAAGGCTGCTTTTCTCACACTTGCAAATTGCTTACCTGCTCCTATTAAATTACCAAACTGTTGGCTGGGCTTCTGAACACCTAGCCTAAACCAGCACTAGGTGTCCTCTATTCTCAAACACTGATGGTTTCCAAGTGCGGGCAGGGGGGATGTGGAACTGATACAAAAAGCAGCTGCTTTGGAGGAGTGACTATTAAATCCTTTCTTGCATTTCAGTGTTGTCAACTGGCAGGAGAAGGGTTCTTGCTGCAGCCTAATTAGCTCAGATGAATCATGTTAATCAAGTGGATGCTGACTTGGAAACCTACAAAGTAAGGTTAAGAATTTAGCTGTATTCCTTTAGAGTGATGATAAAGCCCTCACACCCTCTATTTGGTGCAGCTTGTGTCTTTTAACGTAGAATCAACTGTACAATCACAAGTTCTTAATAATTAATGAACATTATTAAGAAGCCTGGGTGACTTTTGAAGCTTATTCTCTCAGCTTTACCTGTTCAGAAAAAAAAGGGCAGTAAACTTTAGGATTCCTCCACATTCCAGGAGTACCAAGACTTGTGTTCCCTGCAGGTCTTTGAGACAACAATGATTTTAAAGCAGTGGAGAGGATTGAAAGACCCTTAACCAGACAGGAGGCACTTGACCTTCCACTGAGTTACTGATTTGTGATTCTTAAGCAAGTTTGAGACTGGAGGTGTTGTGACTCATTTTTCCTTTGAGAGAGGTTCAGCCTTGGTCCATTTACTTTTGTTTTCCCTTCTTCTGGATTCACCACATGACATCATCTGCACTTTCAGACAGGCACCTGGCGAGATGGCTATCCATATCTAGCTGTGAGAGGCTGCAAATAGAGAAATTTGAAAGTGAGCAACACAGTCAAATCTTATTTATACTGTTCTTCACCTCTGCTCTCTCCTCCTGTTCTAGTAGTTCAGAGTGAGACGTTACTGTACCCTAGGCTCCTGTAGCTGCTCTTACTTGCTGCTCAGTTTGGCAGAGGGGAAACAAACCCATTACACCATGTCTAGCTGAAGAGTACAGAGGTATCTCAGAGAGAGGACACTTTCTCTGTCGCCTTTTTTAGAGGGCTCTTGTGATTGCAAAGTGTGTCCCTCCCCAGTGCAAATATTAATCCTGATCTGCACAGCGTTACCAGTAGCACAGAACTGAATGTTCAGTCTTTCTGTCTAAATCCATTGGTTTTGATGGCATCGTGCTCACTTTATTGAGGAAACCATCCTTTTGTCTCCTTGCTCAGCATCCAAAAGAAAATAATCTGCAGCCAATAGATGTTGCAGCAGCAGAGGAACTGTTGAGAAGCACCTTTCCAGTAACAGTAACTAAATACCATTCACTGGTATTGCTTCCAAAGGCAGAGTAGTTCTTAGAGCAGATATTAAGTTGCTGGGAGGGAAGATTTAATAAAGTATCCGGATAGCAACAGAGGACTAAGGTCTCACTCAGTTGTGGTAATCAGAGCCTGCTTTAGGAAAATCGGCTTCCTTCCGTCTTGGCCAGACTTTGAAGACTGTATCTAAAACCAAGATGCTAACAAAAGGCATCCAGTTACTTGCAGAGTCAGTACCAGTATAGCTGGAACAGTAAAGCCCAAACCACTCTGGATTTTCTACATTGTGAAGTTAAACGACCGCACCAACAACTTACGTTTCACTAAAATGAAGCAGACATATTGGACAGCTGACAAGAGTTGATGATCCCTCCCTCTGATTTTCTGTCTTCTCCTCACAGCTCTCAGTTGCAGGTACACTCACAAGAGGCTGCTTCTCTGCAGGCTCGTCTCTGGCTTTGCCAAATGAAATATTCCCCTGACGTGTTTGTAGCTGAAGCGCTTTCCTATCATTTCCTTTTCCATTTTTCCTGCTGTTCTGCACAGTCCCTCTGCAGGGCTGCTGAAAGCTAAAAGCTTTTGCAGAGCTCTGTGACAATGGCAAGTGGTGGGCAGAACTGTGCAGAGTGAGTTTACGTGATTTAGGATTTACATCCAGTTCTGAAACACCTTCTGTGTCTTCCCCACCCATATTTTGGGCTTGGTCTGTAGCAGTGACACAGAAGGTTTTGTCTGCTGTAGAAGATAAACTTTTCAGTTCACCAGCTTGGTCCCATCCTTCCTGTAAATGGTTGGTCTGGCTCTGTGTGAGCTGAGGGGAGCCGAAATCTTTTGGGTTTAAATATTTTTCTTTGCAAAAAGAAGGGAATGATACCCACTGGAAGTCTTTCGTTCCAACTGTAAAGACAACTTCTTTTTGTAGAGTCTCTTCCTCAGGTGTCTGCGACACACAAGCACACAGTGTCATCGAACAAATACAGTTCACTCAATGCATGAAAACAAGGCTGAACATTCTGCAAGTACTAAGACCACTGAACTGCTTCGAAGAAAAGAACAGTTTCTTTACATCCATCTCCAGCACGTGTAAGGCAGTCGAGAACTTCACAGAGTGTATACAACATCTGCCTGCTCTCTGCATTTCTAACAGGCTTCCATTGAGACTAATGATGAAAACAACCTCCTGCTCAGGAAAAAATTTCTACTTTATGTCTTGACACTACCTGCCCCACATTGCTAAGACACACCACTGTGTAAAGTGCAAAAAGCTGAAGCCCAACATGTAATTAAAAGCTGTTTCAGGCTGTTTCCCATGTTAACTTAATCACTCAGACTCTCACTCTTGTAAGCAGCACACTAAGCTCAGACAAAAGGATACAGCACATACCTGTGCAAGGAACTCTGGAAAACTGGGTACTGTTGGCCAGGTGGTACTTTGCAGATCTTGGCCCGTGTCTTTCAGTAATAAAATCCATGTTTTTTCACACTCATTTAAGTCATCTTTTTCAAACCAGGCACATTTGTCAGTCAATACCCTGTAAAGAGAGAGACAGTCCGAGAATTCAATTGTGGGACAGAGAGAAGAAAATACTCTGCACAGCTATGAGTTTGGCTCTTGATTTACGTCTCCTGTAATGCTGAGGTCTCAAAAAACCCTGTGATTTATCAAAGCACAGGTTTTAAAATTAACTTCCAGCAGCTGACAGTGCATCTGACTGGGCACAGAAACTGCTGAAATGTTTGCAGTGCTGTTGGTTCCGGGGGTGCAGTCAGCCATTCCCATACTGCTATTTGAAATGACTGATTATCTTGCTGAACAGCTTGATCTAATGCACCTAGAAAGGTGTTAGGAAGGTTTAACTATAAGTATTAGAAGGTATTTATATTAGCAATGCCACATAGAAGCTATTTCAAGAGGAAGATGGATTGCTAATGTCAGTCACTTTGTACTGATGCCTTTTCTTGGGTCACTGTCCAGGAATGATGCTGGATTAGAAATAAACTAGCGACAAGGCCCCCAGAAAGAGAAGCAATAGGAAATCCAGTGTCTGTTTTTGGAAGGGGCAGAGCTGAGGGCATCCTCTCATGCTGAGGGGCTGAACCAAGAATGAACCACCTGCTGCTTCTTCACCCTGCCCTTCCTCCATCCTCCTTTGCTTGACGGCTGGAAGAAACCCACAGGAATTATTTCGGATCTCCTGTGAGCCTTATTCTGAAGAGAAAACCCCTTAATTTTCATTGATTAACGTTTCTCATGGGGCTATCCTGCACCAAAGAACCCCCAGAGGGCTCAGGGCCCGGTGCCTCTTCTTTTCCATGCGGCTTCTCATTTTACTTAGGGCTCCACAGGTGCAGGTCGATGCAGCGGCCATTAGCACAACGAGCAACAAGCTGGAGCTCCCAGGTGGGACTGGGGACCCGGTGCCACCTGAAAACCCGGTCCCAGGTGCCGCTAAAGACCCAACCCAGCTCCGGCATCCAGCGGGCAGGGAAGGATCGGGTTTGGCTGGAGTCGCGCAGCCCCGATCCCTCCAGGTGAACCCTTCCCCATCTCCCCGAACTCACGGGTGCCGCTGGGGTTGATCCCGGCCCGGGCTGGGCTGCCTGCTCGGAGCTGCCGGCGCCTTCCGGGTCTTCAGCCGCAACTTGGCGGCTCCTTCCTCGGACATGGCTGAGGTGAGGGCGGGCTCGGGGCGGGCGGGACGATAGCGACGGTAACCATTTCTCCTCCTCCGAATCCACCCCTTTCCTGAGGGGGAGCCCTTCCCTTTTCCTGAGGGGAATCCGTTCTTTTCCTGAAGGAAAATTCCAGCCCTTTATTCTGAGGGGAAATCCCGCCTTTTTCCTGAGGGAAGATTCCCGCCCTTTTTCCTGAGGGGAAATCCCGCCCTTTTTCCTGAGGGGAGATCTCGCCCTTTTTCCTAAAGGAAAGTCCGGCCTTTTTCCTGAGGGGAAATCCTTACTTTTTCCTGAGGGAATTCCATCTTTTGCCTGAGGGGAGAAGTCTCCCTTTTCCTGAGGGGGAAACCTGCCCTTTATTCTGAGGGCGGAAACTAGCCCTTTATCCTGATGGAAGATCCCACCCTTTTCCTGAGGGAATGTCAACATTTTCCTGAAGGAAAATCCAAGCTTTTTCCTAAGAGGGAAGGTCTCCCCTTTTCCTGAGGTAAATCTGTAATTTTCCTGAGGGGGACACCTGCTCTTTTTCTGAGGGGGAATCCAGCCCTTTATCCTGAGGAGAGAAGCCTCCCTTTTCCTGAGGGAAATCCATTCTTTTCCTGAGGGAAATCCATTCTTTTCCTGAGGGAAATCCATTCTTTTCCCTGAGGGGAAATCCTGCTCTTGTCCTGAAGGGAAACGTGCCCTTTTCCTGAGGGGAAATCCAGCCCTTTATTATGAGAGGAGGGCTCACCCTTCTCCCGAGGGGAAAATCCAGCCCTTTTCCTGAGGGAAATTTATAATTTTCCCAAGGGGAGAAGCGTTGCTTTATTCTGAGGGGAAATCCAGCCCTTTTCCTGAGGGAAATTATTATTTTCCTTAGGGGAGAGGCCTCGCTTTGTTCTGAGGAAAATCTGTCCTTTGCCTGAGTGGAAACCCTGCCCTGGTCTTGGGGGGAAAATCTCACCTTTTTCCTGTGGAAAATCCAGCCCTTTTCCTGAGGGGAGAAACCTCCCTTTTCCTGAGAAAAATCCAGCCCTTTTCCTGAGGGGAAATCCAGCTCTTTTCCTGAGGAAAACCTTACGAATCCATAGCTACAGCGAGGTAATGTCTTCTTTTACCCCATGTAGTAACTGTATTGTAACATTAATCATTCTTTCTTAGCTTTTGTAGGAGTGAGGATAGAAATCTCAGCAGTACCAAGTGGTTACTGATGGGGACTCCATAAGTCTCTACAACAGACAGCCCAGCTGACAAACAAAACCAATAAAACCCCAGCAGTCATTACTGGAGCATTGGCACTCATGCTGTGTGATGGGCAGGCTACACTGAGAGTGTAATTCAGGGAGAAACAAATTGCGATGGAAAACCCAATCGCTGTCATGCAAACTGATCTTTTTCTGCAATAATATTTGTTTCAGCTACTTCATTTTCCAAGAAATAGCAGCACCGTCTCAGTGCTCTGCCTTTCGTTTTTGGTGCTGTTTAGAAGTTGCTTCCCAGAGAGATCAAATGGGATTCCAGGAAACAGGCCTTCCCTTACGCCTTTGTCAGGAAAGCATCCTCCCAGCAGTTCCAGGCAGAACAAGGTAAGTTGGACAGGGGCAAGGGGTGAGTTTGAATTGGGGGATTTTAGCCCTGCTGTGGGAAGATGATTAATGGTGGGGAAGGCAGCAGACACAGGGCAGAGACTACCAAGAGAAGGTGGATATAAATAAAGCAAAAAGTCTAGATAGAAAGAGAGGATCAACCAAATAAGCCATTAAAAGTAAGACAACAGGGGAGGAGTCAAAGCTTGATTTCTCAACTGCTGCTGCTAATTGAAGAAGATAAACCAAAAAGTACTTAGTGTGGGGGTTTTTACTCTCAGGCCTTAATTCAACAACTGGCTAAATATGAGCCAGCAGTGTGCTAAGGTGGCATGAAAGGCCAACAGCATCCTAGCTTATACCAGGAACCTGTGGCCAGCAGTACTAGGGACATCGTTCTTACCCTGTACTGAGCACTGGTGAGACCTCACCTCAAGTACTGTGTGTGGTTCTGGGTCCCTCGTTTCAAGAAAGATATTGAGGACCAGGTCCAGAGGAGAACAATGAGGCTGTGGAAGGGACTGAAGGAAAAGTCTTATGAAGAGGGACTGAGGGAGCTGGGGTTGTTTTAGCCTGGAGGAGACCCGGGGGGACCATATATGCTCTGTATATAATTAACTGAAGGGTACCACTACAGGTGGGAGTCTGGCTCTTCTCCCAAGCCACTATTGATAGGATGAGAGGGTAGGGTCTGAAGCTGCCAGGTTGGATGTTAGGAAGCCCTTCCTCATGGAAAGAGTGATTAGATATTGAAATGGAGTGCCCTGGGCAGTGGTGGTGGAGTCCCCATCCCTGGAGATGTTTTAGGACAAACTGGCTGTCGCCCTTAGTGCCCTAGTCTAGCTTATTGTGGTGACATTAAGTCATGAGCTGGGCTGGATGATCACAGAGGTCTTCTCCAATCTCAATACTATGATACTCTGATGCGTGCTGTGGGTCAGTAGGCACAGCACCGGTTACACCACTGGGCGGCAGCAAATAATATAAAATCTAGCTTTAACAACATTTGAGGGACTGTGAAAGCTGTCTGAGCTAATGTCTGCAGGCCTGTACATATTTCTAGGTGTATCGCTGATGATAATTGTGCCACAGCGTTTCTTCTTTTGTTCCTGACTTTATCTGTCTTGTGACCCTTTGGGTGCTACTTTGACAATCCTCTGCTCCTAAATGACGCATTGTAGCAACAGATTTATTTTGTTAGATCTGACTCCTCCTGAAGTCTGTTTTTCATGCTGAAGGTGTTGCTGTGTGGTGCTGGTAGTCCTGTGAGTCACGCTTTTATAGCATTTCCAAAAGCTTTATTATGGCTGAGTGTAAAAATGGTTATTGTGCAGTAAGGACCACAAATGAAAGGATATAATAAAAAGAATAGTGAAAATTACTACTGCAGCTGCTGACTGTAAAAGGCAAAAGCCTTGCTTCTGCAGCAGCTACAGCTTGTGGGTGTATTTCATACACTTAACTGAAAACTTGATGCTCTTAGATGATTTTTTTTTTTCATTGTTACCTATTTAATGCGTACCCATGAAAACCTTTGAGGGCAGGTATGGCAGTGAATATTTTCCCTCTTGCTTCCTCTGCTTCTGTAACTACCTGTGGATCTGAAACTGGCATTCCAGATCTTTGTCTGTTCCCTGTAGTCGGTATTTTTCACTTGCAACTTCCCAGAATGACTAGCATAATAGCTTGAAGGTGAAGAATGGAATAGGACCTGGTTTTGGTTCTGCCGTGTTGCACAAGATCCTATCTAATGTTTCTGCTGCTGACATGGAAATCCTCTTGTCTTGTGCTCGACTTTGCGTCTTGCCTAATTAATTGGAATGGTTTGCGATCTCATGGGAACGCAAAGAGGAGTCCTTATCAGTCTTGACTGGATTTGAGCCAGTGGTCAAGGGATTTGAGCTTTTGGAAGCTACAATACTTGTGCAGATTATCTGTAGGGATTTCCTTGTAAATGGAGTGGCAGCATGTGTAGTTATCTCTTCCCTGTAGAGTCTCATCAAGCTGCACACGCTTAATCTTTACTTACATGGTCCCTGATTGTTGCTGTAAAGTGGGCCTCAGTTTTAACTTTTGCTCTCAGGAAGAAGGGGCTATTATAACAAATTCTAATCCTTTTGCGATTCCACAATCACTAAAGCCTATAAATTGCCTGCCAAACAAACCAAGTGATCTTTTCCTGGGCTAAGGGAAAGAGGAGAGTGTAAAACGCAGGTGCCAGCATTTGCTGGGGAAGAACTGGTACATTATCAACTAATCCGCCTTCTGCTATTTCTGATTTCCTACCCAACAGCTGCAACATTGAATGAGAGCTTCTGCATTTGGGAAGAATTAGAAAGCCTGGTAATGCAGGGTCTCTATTACAGATACAACAACGCACAGACAGGGAGGAGATTTTTGCTGCCGGTGTAGAATTTGGAGTGCTAGGCATTTTATAGCCTGGAAAAATTGTAATTTTCAGCTGTTGTTATGGAGTAATCGATGAAGAAGAGATGCCATCGTTTCTGCTAGGCTTCTCTCAGAGCCTGATGTAATTGCTTGCGTGAGCTATTATTTTTTTGTAACATGTCACTCTGAGGCTAAAGCATATGCAGTTTTCATTAAAACTTTTGTTTTATGGTGACTGATGCTTGCAGATAGCTTCAGCCCTTCTGAAATATCTTTGGTTCTGTAGCGGTAGCTCCTGTTGCAGATAAAAATGTTCAGAATAAGTGGTGTCACTGCTAGAAAATGGAAACATGATTATGCTTTATTATTTAATCTAATCTGTGCTTGGTTTAGGAGTGTGTTGATAATTTTTGTCAAACAGTCCGTTCTGCTAAATGAAAATGTCCCCAAGAATATCACAGGAGACAGAATTTAGTAGAGCATCAGCGAAAGCTTCTGCAGCAGAGAGACTTCACTGTGCATCTACCCTATAGCACTGGGCAGAGTAACTCAGTCATAGGGGCTTGCACAGTACACAGCTAATCACTGCCGAGATGGGGGAGTCTAGTTTTGTCATCATTGTGTATTACAATTTAAGCCACAAAATTGTGAAAGCTGTGGAGGACTTCCCATAACATAGTCAGACGATTGAGAATGACAAGCAGTTTCAGTTTGAGAAGTGCAGGCTCGTTGCACTTTCCAGAGAAAGTTGGTTGAGTGGAGACACTTTTGTAGGCTCTCCTTAATTTTAGTTGCAGGTGACAAGTCTCTTCAATGAGAAGTCATTGCCTTTTGTCCTGCTTCCTCTGTCACCCACCAGAGCCTGGATTAGTTTAATGTGCAGAGTCCAGGCCACGGCTCATCAACTCAGCCTTCCCTTTTCAGGCAGAGCATTACCTATGTGTCTGGATGTAGAAAATAAAGCCTCATGACAGTGGTATGCTGAGATGGAAAGACCAAAAAAGAGGACTAGGGAGATTGGCATGGCATTTGTGGGTACCAGGTTGCCAAGGAGGCATATTGTATTGAAACAGTTGCCTGGGAAACATTTAAAAATACATCGAATGGAAAAGCATATGTGATGTGCCCACAGGTGTCCTGTGTGAATGGAATAGAATACCATGCCTGATGATGGCAGTACATGTAAAGATGCTGTAAGTGATGTGTTTGAGTTTTCCCCCTCATCCTCTATTTGCAGGAGGTGTGCTGAAGAAAAATGGTTTTGTTCTTGCTGAAGGATCAATGTGAATGTATAAAATATAGTGGTAAATGCAGCTGGAGATGGTAAGAGGAATGCTCTGGCTTCTCCCCAGATCAGGCTCAATTATTGAGAGGTGGGACTGACAAACAAGAATGACAAAGGGAAGGAACAATGTCACTGGAACTAAATCAAACATTTATATCCAGTTGTCTGTTTCACAGACAGAAAACTTTTCTTGTGCAGCAATGAGCGTGCCAGAGCACTGGAACAGGCTATCCAGGGGGCTGTAGAGTCTCCTTCTCTGGAGACGTTTAAAACCTGCCTGGACTGTTCCTGTGTGACTGGATCTAGGATATCCTGCTCTGGCAGGGGGATTGGACTGGATGATCTTTCGAGGTCCCTTCCAATCCCTAACACTCTATGATTCTGTGATATCCTACCTTGGACAAAGGGGTTCCTCTGCTAGTTGTTTCCAGATGTTAAAAGGCATCTTGTCTTCACTAAGTGTGAGTGACAGGTGTGAGGCTGGTTAGGATTATAATCTCCTTGCCTAATCCTCCTTTGGAGATTTAGAAACAAATACCCTACTCTTGATTTGCTAAAGGCTTAAAAAGCCTGTTTGGGAGCCAGGAGATTTAGCTTGGTCCAGCCTTTCTGTGATACAGACAGAGACAGTAAAGTTGCTGGAAGGAGAGACACGGTGGAGAGAAGTTCATCTAAGAAAGGTCTAAGACCTTTTTGTTAGTAGTAGCTCTGCAAGGATCAGTTAAAGGGAAGAGGCCCCAGGGGTTTGGCTTCCCCAGTGAGGAAATACTTTGGCTGACACAAACTGCTGACTGCGCTGCCATTTTGGCCAGTGAGGGGATGTTTGTGGCACAATCTGCTCAAGAGTCTGAGGTGATCCAAAGACTGTGTCAGAAAACCATGAATCTGACAAAGTCTTCTGTGTGTCAGTCAAGTCCTACTATCACTCATTATCATTTTTTCTGTCCCAATGTGGGTTTGGTTAAATCAAGTCCTGATGTTTCTAGGCCCTGGGGTTAGTGTAAGAGAGGCGGGGAGAAGCTGCCTTTCATCTTCCTTGCATAGTTTTGCAATGTGACTGAAAACTGTTGGAGAGAATGTTTCAGATCTCAAACAAAGATTAGGCTTGATGGCACGAAGCCGTGGGTTCTGTGGCCCAGTCTAGAATTCTGCTGAGGTAGTTGTATAATCTCATACTTTAAACAACTTCAGCTCTGAATTTAGGATCAAATATGGCTTGAGGTTTAAATATTTCTTGCTTGCTTGGTGTTTTCTTCTTGTATTGTTTTTATTTTAAATGTATCTCACAGCAGCTTGTAGCGGTTTGAGTTCCTCCTGTTTGCTGAGGAATTTGTATCATTCCTTTGTTTTAAATCAACAATACTAAAGGGCTCCAGGAAAAAAAATAAAATGCCATAAATAACAGTTATAGTAATTACAGAAGATCGCATCTTTATGAGCATGAAACCACAAAACACTGGGGCACAATTACCTATACCGGTTAATGCGGTGCCTTCACTGAGAAGGGTGTATTTTACTTGCAGTCTAGTGGGATAATAATTTTGCTGCAGTACAAAAATGTCATGGAAATATGCAGTATGTTCCTGCTACCCTTCCTAAAGTCTCCCCTTTTTCACACTCATTCTCCCTCTGTCCATCATTAGGGTTAACTCAAAAGCAGAAATACAAAATGGGACTAATTTAGAAGACCTAGCAGTAAAATACAGTGGAGCTATAGCTTCTTTTTTTTGCCCTGTACGTCATTTGTTTAATTGTGTCTGACACAGGTGGAGTTTGTTTTATTTGCATTGTCTTCTACCCGCTGAACAGAAACCTGATGCTGTCAGTGCCTCAGAAAGGTCATTCTGCCTGGAATATGTCGTGTTATGACAGAACGGTGACACCTAGTTAGTGATACTAAAGTAGGTGTTTGCTTTCCTTTGCTGTCACTTTGCAGCTCCCAGCATCCGTAAATCAAATCTATTTAGACTATTTCAAGAAAAAAGCTAATGTCTTCCTACCACATCCAAGCAGTACTGCTGTCAAACAGCAACTTTGTGCTACTGTTCTTTCAGGAGTGAATTTAAAATTGGGATGATTTTGGAGTACTTTCCTCAGTTGACCTCTCCTTTTTCCCCCAAATCCACTTTGCTGTTCCTTCAATTCATCTGTGCTGCTCCCCTTGAAATTTGATTGCTCCCTTTTAATCACTGGAAAGTGCTGGGAGAGAGATGTGTAGTGGGTGAAACAACATGTTGTGATGCTGGTTTAGGGCAGGAAGTACACTGGGTTAGCTGAAGTGGTGACTGTTTTGCACTACAGACTGGTTCCATTATTAGCCTTGTTTTTTACTAGTATGTCCTATCATACTGGAATCAGATGGTTTACCAGAAAATCGTGAGGAAAAGCAGCAGCTTCACAGCTCTGCACTCTGCAGAAAATGACTTGGTTAGCTTTTCTCCAGATCCCACTGGGCTGGACTGAACATCACAGAGAGCTGCAAAACAAATGGGCACTGTTAAAGCTTAGTGTCAAAGGAGGATATGAATCCAGGTCCTTACAAGAAGCTGGTTTGGCCTTAATTGGATTGACTGGACATGATGAGATAGGATCTATGACCAATGCAGCTTTGTAGGCAGAAATGTCAAATATAGATGCGTTTAAGTGATAGCTGCCTTGTATTCCCTCTAAAACCAAATGAGATTTAGAGGAGCCTGCTTGATGCAGTCTGCTGGGCAAGGTTCAAAAGACAAGAGTGATCAGCAGGAAACTGGCATCAGTCCTTTTGGGAGTGGGTTTTGGTTTCTGTAATTACACAGAAACTATAATTGACATCCTCATTTGTTAGTCACGTTAGCTGTTAGTCTGCTTTTTCTGAAGAGTTTATCTGTTCAACGATGATTTAATTTAGGATTTAATTTGGGAAATTTCTACTGACTGTAGCAAGTCAGAATGCTCAATTTACAATGGTAATTTCTTGCCTTAAAGTAGCCCTTTCTTATTTTGCTTCAACTTTACACCTGTCTTTGAGATGGTACAGAAAGAGAGGTGCACAGAAAGAAAGGATACTGCATGAGATAATGCCAGACCTGGGAACTGAACTCTGCTCTCTTGTTCGCTAGTTCTTTGCACAGGCATGAGACTCATCTTTATTTGAAGCAGTGTTTTATTCCCAAGACCTTTCAGCACAGTGCCTTTCATCAGCTTTGAATACATGAGCAAAAAATGAAAAGATAGGACATGTTTCTGGAAGGTTTTGCCCAATAGCTTGTGTGTTCCAAGTATTGATAAACAGGAGCGTGAATGTACAGACTCCTTTGCCCCCAAAGACGTGCTCTGGCTTTAGCACCATCCTTTTAATGACAAACATTCACCTAGTTTACCATATGCACTTTTTAATCTTAGCTGTTCTCCGTGCATGTTAGGAGATTTATTTCTACTTATAATGTATTCCGTGTGTGTTAGTTGTAAATATTGTACTCATAAATCAGCCTGGACCATGCCGCTCCAAGGATGGAGACAGCTTACAATAGGTCTGCCTACTTCAGATTGTGCGATTCTACTACTTCTCTGGGTTTCCCATCACTTGGCTCTGTTTGTGGCTCGTTGCCAGTTCCCTGCCTCATATTAACAGGAATATTATATATTGCTGAATTTAAAGCGTTTTTCCTCCAGGACCAGAAGAACATAATGGAGGACACATCTGGCAGCCTGTGATTACTCCTGTGGTGTGCAGTGTGCCCTCCTTGCGGAGAATCAGTACCATGGAATCCTGCTTCAGTCAGCTGGACATGAGAAGTTTTACCCTGTGCACTGAGGTAGATCTTCAGCCAGATTGGGGACACAAGATGTCAGGTACTGGATGCCTATATATGTCATTAGTAATGAAAGAACTGATTCTTCTTCCTTTTCTTCACCAAATTACCTAATTTAAATAACATGGAATTAACAAATCTGGAGCTTGCTAGTTGCTAGTAATTGTAGAACTCAATTTTTTTCATCCCACTTTTAGAATATATCTATATTTACCCATCTATACTCACACTTCCTGACATCACAAAACCCAAAAGGGAAATGGAAGGTTGTTCTTACTGTCTCCTAAGAAGTTTCTGGAGAATGTATTAGTTCATGAAGTAAATGCCTGAGGATGTGTCTAATAGAGAAGTACATATCAGACTGCCCCAGGCTAGGATTGTTACTCCTCAGTGCCAGGCAGTTTCATTTGGACTCCTCTGCAGTTGCCCCCTTGTTGGGAATCTCCTCTGCTTGGAGGGAACTGAAAGCGTTTTCTGCATTGCCCTTTTGACTGATTTTTAAGGTTCTTGTGTTCTCAAAATTCCTGTGTTTGCATGAAACAAGGCTCCCCTAAATTGCATGGTCTAAAGCAATGGGTAGTAAATAAGATGCTGGTATTTTAATTGCCTCGGTTTTGTGAGTCTGAAATGCGCTGAGCTGCAGGGCTAAGCCAAACAAAGTACTAGGAAGGAGTATATTTCTTTGTGCTGGTGCAGCTGAAAACATCCCACTTTACTGTAATTAGTGCCTATCACACTTGTGCTTCTGCTTCCCATCTTCTTTATATACCTTAAGTATGTTTCTAGGTATCTGGTTCTTGGAGTCCCTGTTAAACCAGCATCTTCTGTGGTTTACTCTGGTCTTACAAACCTGGTCTTCATTTGCTTCACATAAGACATCACAAAACTATAACCCTGCATTTAAAAAAAAAAAACCCAAAACAGCTTCTCAGAACCCAGAGCACATGACGCATTTCAGAAGAGCTGCAAAGGAGGATGGTGTTCACCACCTGAGGGGAAACAAAAATCAGAAAGAAATGAGGAGGGGAAATTTTGGTGCTTATTTTTAGGCTCTGTGGGCGAGTATTATTTTCAGCTTTGTCTGTATTAATTTCTGCAGAACACAGTGCTAACGTGGGATTAGGCTATCTATGAATAGAGTTTCATAATTTGTAGCTAAGGCTGAAGTAATCACTCGCTAACAATCCCTGAAGACTCAATATACGCATTGGTACCAGGGTGAGGTAGCAAAGACACAAACAACTACAGCCAGCATGGGTAGATGTAAGCTAGCTGGTTGAGAAGTAAACCTTACATGTGTATTTACATGTAATGGGTTCAGAAAAAGATGTCTGAGGATGCTGGACAACCCTTCATGTAGCAGAAAACACTCTGTAACTGGTGTTCGCGTGTGTTACTTTGAAGCTAAATTCCCATACAGCTATGTGAAGCTGTTCTCGTGTTTGTGGTTGCGTACCTTCAGCATCTTCTGTGTTTAGCACAAGGCTACACACTCATAAGTCTCATTGAAGAACATGCTGCTTGTTAATCAGCACTTCATTGTCTCAGTATGCTTAAAATAAGCATTTTGTCACATTCAAGAAGAAGAAACTTCATTGGTTTGTGTTCTGGCACCACGCGGCATGTTGTCAAGTGCTGTCAGTTGGCTTCTTTCTGTAACTTATTTACAGAGAGAGGGAGCTTGAGAGTGAAACATTCTGGTAACAATTTTCACCGAATAAAAGTGGATGTATTGTGGCAGCATCTCTAACCTTACAAAGAACAGAGTTAATGAGTAATAGTGTGATCTGGGATGCTGGAGAGGTGCCCTAAAGGGCCTCTGATAGCTGTGTAGGACAGGGAATGCACAGCTAAAATTCCGTGCTTGCACAGTGCGTACAGTGAAAGGAAGGAAAGAAGATAGAATCTTATCAAGGGATCTTCTAGTTTCCTTCATAAACAGCTAAGAAGCAGCTTTACTGTTTCCCTCACTCAATATTGAGCGAAGGACCTTTGAGAGGACAATAGATGTCAGGCCTACCAAAATTCTCTTTGGCTGTCTATGATGGTTCTGTAGTCTAAGTAGCAATAAAATCTCCAGCTGCCTTAAAGCCAGATGTTTCTGGTTAGTCAGCAATGTTGTCTTTTAATTTGGTGCGGAGGCAGAAAAGTGCCATGATCTCTGCTTTGAGAAACCTGCTTTTGTCACTGGCCTGTTGGCCAGCTCCAGGTGAGTCATTTGGTCTCTGCGTCACTCCTGTACTTGGCAAACTTGACAGTTTGTGTAGTGAATAGCTAGTTTTGGGGTCTTTATTAAATGCTGTGTGTAATAGCTTTGCTGATGGGCATGTATCTCTAACTAGTCACACAACTGACTCATGCCACTGCAGCTTTTTTTTTTTAAAAGACAAACAACCTAACCAGAGCAGGTGTTCCCAAAATATATGGCCAGATCTTTGTCTTGAAAAATGCAGCAGATTATAGCTGATCTTGAGCCCTCTAATTAGAAAGGAAGCCTATGACAATTTAACAAAGTCCTATGCAGATTTGGCCTGGCAACGCTGGGTCCGAGGTTGGGATTCATATTCAAGGTCTTCAGAAAATTGTGAAGCCCAGGAACATAAAATTAAGTCTTGTTTTGAATAAGTCTTATTTTGAATCGCACAATTGAGGATAACATCTAGAAGAAAGGAATTATTTGGATTACAAAATGTCAGAAGCATTTTGATACAATTATCCTTAAAAGGAGACACTGTAGGAAATAGGATGGATTAAGTTACTACAAACATTAGTGGAGTAAAAACGCTATGAAAGCAGTACAAATGTCACATAACTACTGAACCAAAAGTGTAGAAACAACGCCTTGGAAATGAATGTTTTCCCAAGAAAACTTTCCAGTAAGAACCTGGGAAACTGCACTTTTCTTGTGGGTGAGAAAAAGTCACATTCTGACTTTAAAGAGACAGTGCTTCTGCAGAGCTCACACATCCAGGAGGTACTCCATCTCCTTAGAAACCATGAGAAAAAGAAATGTAAGGATTTGATCTAGGATTTTTTTCTTTTTCCCAGAGGATGCCTGTTACTCGTTTTGTGTGGTTTTTACCATGTGGATGGTAAAAGTAGATGGGACAATTTCACAACTGCTGCCATTTCTTTTTGTGACTCCTGCGTACTTGCAGAATTGCTGGTAGTGGAAAAACAGTAATAAAATCACTCTGGGGAACAGAGTGCAGCAGATTTTGCGGACACTAACACGTTATGTCGGTAACACATTTTCCTACCCTAGCTTTTGCATTCTTGCTTTTGGTGAGGACCGATGTACTTTGCTAATGAAATGAGAAACTTCAATTGCTGCTTCAATTCCTGTATGTGCTAGTAGCAACTTAATGCTTGTTTTCTATCGGGTTATTTTAAGTGACCCATAAATAAACAGTTGCATGGTCTCAGATGTGTTCCACCCTAAATGACAAACACAATTGGTCTTAATTGGTTTCCTTGGTAGCTCTCAGAAGGAGTTCTCAGAGAAAACTTTGACTAGTTTTAATATTGCTCATTCCTTTGACTTTTGCTGGTAGTTCTTGGAAGTTTCTCAAGGCTTTGTTGACTGAAACACACTGTTGAAATAGTGTTAACAGTGAAGTCCTAGCCTCTTGCTGACAGAACTGGACCTTTAGGGTAGACTTTGGTCTCCAGGGCTGTCATGTTTGATACCTTTCATTGCTAATAAATGCACAGAAAAGAAGAGTACAGTTCCTGTCCTGCTTCAGCTCCCATTTGTGGTGAAGCACAGGTTTGAGCTAACAACACCTACCACTAAGCACAAAAGCATACATATACATATGTATAACTGAGAGTATGGACGGATTCAGAAATGATTAGATATTTATATGGCTTACAAGAACACCCAGATTTGTTAGAGTAGCGATCTTTAAAACAAAATACAGTAACATCAGCAAGGAAATGAGAGCTCTTAACTGCTGGTGGTGAAGGAAGGACTTAACTTTTGTATTGGTGCCTCTTGAAGTGTCTTCTCTGTGAAGCAACTAGTCATGGCCAACATCAGGAAGGGGACAGTGGATGCTCTAAGTGATCTATTGCAGCAATTCCTCTGCTGAAAATACCAGCACCAC
Source organism: Upupa epops (assembly GCA_013397515.1). NCBI lineage: Eukaryota > Metazoa > Chordata > Aves > Bucerotiformes > Upupidae > Upupa > Upupa epops. The sequence continues at coordinate 249,109 of VZRI01003169.1, forward strand.
CTGATGTCAAGACACAAAGGCTTGGTCCCAATGTTACTATGGATCTGAAAAATAAGCTGGNCTATCAGCATAGATTTATTTTAATCCAGCAGTGGCATCCTCCCTCCTGGATATTTTGTTTATTTCTTTGCTTGGCTAACTGTGCAATTACTCAGTTTTCCTGGGTAGAAACTCAAACGGAGAGAAAATAATCCAATCCCTGCATTTCTAAATTCAAGTAGCTTTTAAATCAGAAATAGTTTTGAAGCAAGAACAATAATCTTTCTGGTAGTGGGTGGCATAAAGAGGCAGGTTTTTTCCATTCAGGGCTTTTTCTTTTAAATTAATTTGATTTAGATTGATTTAACTTGGTGTGGGAATTGAAAGTCTGACTGTGAAACTTCCTGTTCTGAGTTGTGGCTGAAGCGAATTGCTGGATGAATGTGTTTTACCATTCTTCTACCCTTTCTTGCATCACAATCCTTGATTCTGATGAGTTTCCATCACGTGTGTGGGTTGAGGAGGCAGTGCCCTCATCACTGTTTAAAACCATGAGAAATTTGTGCTTCTATCTAGGCATCCTATGCTTTTTGAGATAATTGTTTTGTTTCTTTTGCCTTGAGCAACTTTTCTGAGGGCTTTGAAATTCCAGTGGAGGCCTGTAACCAGAATAGATTGGTCAGCAGGAGAAGGGAGGTCTCACAAGAGCCAAGTACAAGGGCACCATAACCTCCCTTCTCCTGCTGACCAATCTATTCTGGTCTGTGTCCAGTTCTAGTCTCCTCATTATATGAAAGACATGGAGATGCTGGATACAGAGCAGAGCTCCCAAGCTTGTGAGGGGTTTAGAGAACCGGTTGTCTGAGGAGAGGCTGAGGGAGCTGGTCAGGGTTAGCTAGGAGAAAAGGAGGCTAAGGGGGGACCTCATTGCCCTCTACAGCTCCCTGAAGGGAGGTTGTAGAGAAGTAGGTGTTGGCCTCTTCTCCTTGGTGACTGCTGACAGAAGCAGGAGCAGTAGTCTCAAGGTGAGGTAGGGGGGGTTTAGATTGGCTCTGAGGCAGAGATTCTTTGCAGCCAGAGTGGCTGGGCACTGGCAGGGCCTTCCCAGGGAGGTGGTGGAGTCCCCATGCCTGGAGATGTTGCAGAACTGTGTAGCCATGGTGCTTCCTGCCCTGCTCGAGTGGCAGCAGGGAGGGGGGGTTAGTTTGTGTTTGTCAATCTCAGGTGTTGAGGTTTTTTTTGTTGAGTTGGGGATAGTTGGACTTGGTGATCTAGTTGGTCCTTTCCAACCCGGATTGTTCTGTTATTCTGACTTGTTTGAAATCCTTGAGGACCCATACACAGTACCCTGAACACAGGAGTCAAATAGGTAGCTTCTGTTGATCTTATGATCCCATCCATGTCAGCGATCAGAGTGTTAAATAGGGAAGGGAGGCATGAAGAAGTCAAATGGAGATAAATTGCAGGTGAATCCTGAACATACCCCACTGTAATGTGAATCAGACTGAAGATTTCAGATCAAGTACTATTACAGATATTGTTAGTAATTGGGATCTTTAAGATATGAACAAGAAATGAAAGGCACTACAAGTTGCTATCATATACTTCTCTTCTGCATGCTTGCTTTAACCTGGATATGCTCCCTATGGAGCTTCTGTAGGCCGATGCTACGTAATCTGCATTGATCCAGACAGTTAATTTTCCTTGTGTAAGAAGACTAAAGGTGGTGTTTCAGTATCTTGCTGAGCTTTTCTTTTTAGGCTTAACCATAGGAAAAGCTTCAAACCTGATTTCTTAGCCTATCGTGCAAATAATATTCTGAATCTTGCAGGATCATAACTTTCTGTGTAAAGCTTTCCAGCTGTTTTCTGTTGATAAAAGACTTAGCTGGGCACCAAGAGATAAGACTGCAGGACTAAGAAATTGCTGACTTAGTCTTGTAATCTTCCTGCACTGCATTCCCATAGGGAAGTTATGGATAGGTGCAACTCTGCACGAGTTAACGTTCTAATCCTTGAATCCCATTTGATGGCTCAGCTGTTGAATTTGGGGCATCTGACACATTGCAGGATTCAGTTTTATACAGTGGCTTTTGATTCCTGGTAGCTGGTGTGAAACTTACATTGATTAACTTCGTGCTGAACCTCTGAATCAGTACATGTTGTGTTGTGAGAGCAAACCTGGCCTGAAACGTCACTGACACCTTTTGAGAGGACTCAACTTTCAGGATCCAGAGTGGGGAAAAGGTGTCATGATTTATAGCACCAGGGACTTTATACGGTATTGCCAGCTGAGAATGCTATTTGTGATAGCCTAGATCTTATGTTCTTTGCTTCTGAGCAAATATGTGATTCATACTCCTTGTCTTAATGTTCCAGGTAACTAACTGTGTTGCCAAAGAGGTAAACTTATGATATGTTAATTGCAAATGGAAAAAGTAAACACAGATGGTTAGAAGCACCTAAAATACCACGTGGTGCTATGACTGCTAAGTCAGCTAGCAATTTTTATGAATGAGAAATCTAATAAGGAAGGGAAAACAGTTAAAATCTGCCCTAGAGCAACTGTAACTTCTACACCTCTTTTTTTGATTCATAAACACCTCTGTCTGCTGCAAAAATACTTGTGAGGATACTTTTTAATATGGTTTGCTAAGTTTTGTTGCTTGACTTCATTGTTCCTGCAAATCAGCAAATGAATTCCATTTGCAGTTCAAATTTTTTCCTAAGACAAGGAATGTTTATGCCAGATTGCTGTTCCTGCCTTTACCCTTAACACTTACACTGTAAGAACTCTCTGTCTTGCAGAAACGTGCAGCTCTAGCTAAGTGTAGTGCACATGCAGAGGGATCTCACAGGGCCATACTATGACTGTCATTCTGCTAGTGATAATCCATTAAGTAACTTCAGACATACCTTGAAAAGCACTTCTACCTCACATTTAACTGTTAAATCATAGAATAGAATCAGAATCCTCATGGCCGGAAAGGACCTCCAGGATCACCAAGTCTGGCCCCCAACCCAACATCTCTCCAACCCCCAGACCATGGCCTCAAGTGCTCTAGCTACTTGTTTATTTAAAACCTCCAGGGATGACAACTGCACCACCTCCATGGGCAGCCTGTTCCAGTGGCTAACCATTTTCTCAGTAAAGAACTTCTTCCTAACGTCCAATCTAAACCTCCCCATGAGGGAGCAGCTTGAGGCCATTTCCTCTTATCCTAGCATTAGGAATTTGTGAGGAGAGACCAGAATCAGCCTTGCTCCAACCTTCTGTTAGGTTGCTGTAGAGAGCAATAGGGTCTTTTCCCAGCCTCCTCTTATCTAAATTAAGATAACCCAGTTCCCTCAGCTGCTTCTCACAGGGTCTGTTCTCCAGCCCTCTCCCCAGCCTCATTGCCCTTCTCTGGCCTTGCTCCAGCCCCTCAATGTCTTTCTGATACTGTGGTGCGTAAAACTGGACCCAGTACTCAAGATGCAGTAGCACGAGTGCAGAGTACAGGGGCACCATCAGCTCCCTACTTCTCTTCTGCTGGTGCCACTGTTCCTGATCCAGGCCAGGATGCCATAGGCCTTGGCCACCTGGGCACCCTGCTGGCTCCTGTTCAGCCAGCTGTCAACCAACACCCTCAAGTCCTTCTTTGCCAGGCAGCTCTCCAAGTCGCCGCTTCACGTGACAATCATTCTGCTTGATTCTTTATAGCTGATTTATTTGACACATGGCAGATAAAACTCTCATAGAGTGATTATAGTCAAATCACTCCACTCTGCTGGTGTAAGACAAAACTGAGTCTTTGAAGTCAGATTTTTTTTCCCCCTGAAGTAGGGAAAAGAGGAGGTGTTCTCCTTAGCTGAGTCAGTTAGTGGGGTTTTTTGTTTGCCTATTTATGCAGAAGCTTGTCACTTCATCCTGTTGCCTACTGCAGAGAAGAGGCCAGTGCTGTTGCAAAAGACATAAAATAAGACACCCTGAGTAGAATAAGTCTAAAAATTTGGAGAAGTCTATGGAGCTGGTGAGAAAATGAGAGGTGACATGAGAACAGGAAGGAAAGGGGAAGGTTATGTCATTAGAGACTGGAATTCAATGTTTTGATGAAACTCCATGGATACAGGAAGGAGCAGGGCGGGTAAAAATAGCGAAATGAAAATGGTACGAGTTCCAAGAATTCAACTCTCCGAAAAGAAAGAAATATATGTTCTTGCTTAAAAACAGGCAGAAAAAGTTGTGTATTTTTTGAAGGATTAGAAAGAATGAAGGAGAAGAGAAACAGGCAAAATTTGCTGACAGTAATTTCGCTGGGTTTCTTTTCCCCCCCTTCAACTACAACTTGAAATTTCATGTTATTAAGCACATTTAATCCACCTCCTCAGTGGCTTGGTTCCCAAGAGAGAGAACACTCTTCGAATAAAGTCATTGCATCAGAAGACCTTGGAGGTTGTTCAAATTAGAGGGCTTTTTTGGGGCTGAGCACATGCTATTCCTTACAGACACCAAAACTCTCTTACTGCCTGACTGATACAAAACACTTCATGAGAAGATGGCCTTTATGCATAGAACTGTTTACTATTCAGGACTTAAATTTGCCCAAAGCCAGCAAGAAATTACATTCAAGTCTTTTTTCTAAACCAAACTCTGTGCTATCATTCCCCCATAGATATTCACATCTTATCTGTAAAACAGAAAGCTCTTACTACAAGGTAAAAAAAAAAAGAAAATCAAGCCATTTACTTAGATTTTGTTTTTCTAATTTCTGAACAGATGGTAACACCACAATGGAAGTTTTATAAACATTTCCATCTTTTAACTGAGTGCAGGCCTGAAATTTTTCCCTGGTGAAAATGCGGAACGTGAGTCACTAACCATGCTATGTGCTATCTGCATGGGATTTTCACTTGCTGTAGTCAGAAAAGTCAGAAAGACAGTAACTGCCTTTTTTTTCCCCCTTCCACCTGGGCAAATGGCCAATTCCATCATCTCAGGCTCAGCAGTATGAACAAGGAAGGTACAGTCTGAGGAGGGGATGTAATGCACAGACAAGAGGAGAGGCATTGCTCCACAGTCCAAGAACAGGAGGCAATTTCTTCAACAATTGTCAAAACAAGTGCCCTGAGTTATGACTTCTCCAGTGCGGTCTGAATTCGCTAATTGAAAAGTTATGGCCTGGTTTTACAAGTGAGAGGTTAAATTGTCTGCAGAGCATTCAGCACCTACTGCATCTTGGCCCGAAGTTGTCACAACAGAGGTAGAGAGTCTCAACTTAATCTTTCTTTGGACTCCATTTGAAATTTGGCACTGATTGCTGTGGGACAAATAAGTCCCTGAGATGCTGAGTGTGATTTTCTGCAAGTCTACAGATTTGACCTTGAAGAGCTGGAGGAGTTCATATTCTCCAGTCTTCAGTACTGTTCATCTTAGGGGAGTTAGAGCACTTTGCTGGGAGGAGGACATAAAGGGATTTTTACACTGAGGTTTCAAGGTGCTTGAACAATCTTTGGGTTCTCTCCAGGATGCTGATTCCAGTCTCTGATGCCTCTTCCTGAGGAGTGTAGTGCTCCTCAGTTGTGTCAGTCTCATACTGGTCTCTGTAACAGGTGTAGATTGAAATTACTTTGGAGAAATCAACTCAGGTTTTGAAATGTGCTGTTTGGAGTTTCCTTTGTATCATCTCCAGGTGGTATCTGCAGCCTTTGTGCAGTACTGATGGGGAAAAAGGCATGAGACATACTGCCTCTTAGCTGCCTATATGAATGGGTGTATTAGAAATGCAGGTGGATGGAGACAGAAGGATATCATGTATTATCTTCCAAGGTCCCTGCCATTCAGGAAAAGATGAATTCATTATTCTCACTCTGTGAGATGCTTACTGACATCTAGAAAAGAGGTGAATGGCATCTTGTTGGATGGCATGGACAACACAGAACACTGTTTCCCTTGAAGAAATAGTTCACATACCTTATATAATGAATGAGCTCATTTTGCCTGTGTTTGCCAGAAACAATAAAAGTTAGAAAATGCCCCAGCAATTAAAATAAAGTGTTGCCCAGATTTATGGTGAGAAATGTGAAATGTCAGGCAATTGAGTGCAGCTCCACACTCACAAATAAGCTTCACATTCATTAGAACAGGTTGCATTCATTACTAAGAACAGTGTGGGTCTAGTGCTGGCCCTAGAAGGCAGCGAATGGCTTCTCCTGCTCAAGGAAGGATAGCAAAGAGGAGGGAAGGGTGCCAGCTGGCATGTTGCTGGTGGATCTCGGGTCCTGGTGGCAACACTGCAGTGTGCACTGTATTGACCTGATCGTTGTTTCAAGAAGAGGCTTGTATTACATGATGGGTAGTAGCAAGAAGGGAGAGAGAAGAGTGTTCTCAGGTCTGCCAAGTGCAGGAAAGAAATCAAGTCAAAATTTCTGAAAGGTTGGAGATGAAAACAGGAATCTGAGCAAGGCCAGCCTTTCCTGAAGCTCTTCCTCTCTCAGATACTATATTATTTTTTTAATATAAATGCTGCACCTGTCAGTAGTGCAGAAGATAATGAAGAAACCTGAAATTAAAATGCTTTACATGAGAACTTGTCTGAAAGTTTAAGCTGTCTAGGAACTAAAATACTGTCTTACCTTGGAAAAGGCAATAGGGCAATGCAAACTCACAGCCACTTCAGCGAATACCAGTCTTGTGGAGGACAGTCATTGCTTGATTCTACCAGTCTGGTAGTGTCCTAAGTGTCCAATTGTAAAACCAGTCTGACTTGCCCACTGCAGTGGGAAAGAGTCCTTATGGACAAAACAAGAAAAACCTTCTGCTGTTTAGTGTTGGATTCTCTTCTCACATAAATGTTGTTTGGAAACAGTTCTAGGAATAACACTGGAGTTCTGTTAGAAAAAAAGTAGTCACTATGTTCAAGCAGTGGATTTTAACTGTGTAAAAGATCTGGATTCTGATAGCAATCTGCAGGGTGGCCTTAAGCCAGTTGCATATCCTGTCTGTTCCTCAGTTCCACATCTGTAATGTGACAGTAGGAATTTGTTTCTTTTACATTACATGCTTGTAAGAAAAATCTCAGCATGCTAATGAGGTGTGCATATGTTTTAATCACAAGTTCATGTAGAAAGCCCACAAATAAAATAAATGCGACATCAGCCCATAAGAATTTGAGAAAGGAGTAGAAATTGCAGATTTTTAGGACAGCATGTTGTGAATTACTGAAGTGATGATGCAAGCACTTATCTCCATCAAGTGCCTAGTGCCCCAAGTGTTATTTATAGGAGACACAGGCCTTTAAAATAAATTGCAGGTTCGTATGTCAGACTGGCCGATAGAGGATCACTTTACGACAAGGGGTAGATGCCATAAATCTCAGACAGACCATGAGGCTCATTCCCCTCTATGATTTTGGGTCTTCAACTCTTGTACCAAAGCACGTGAGTAAAGAGGCTAGAAACAGGCAGCCTTACAGGGAGCAGATAATAAGGTCTTACAGAGTCCTTCTAGCAAAGGTGTGAGGAAGCACAGCAGTACTATTTACAAAATACAGTGATGATGATAAGTCTTCTGAAAGATGGAAAAGATTACAGAAAAGATCTCTGAATTCCTTGGACTCCAACAAGTTATTGAGGAAGGGAATGTTTGGCCTTAAATTTGCACGTGGGTTTCAGGTAAAGTGGAAATGAGGCCATATTAACCATGCCCTCACACAAGTCGACACACGCTACTTGTAGAGCCCAGCTCTGTTGCCCTTTTACTCACCAGAGCAGCTGCAGCAGATCAAATCAGTATTCCCACAGCTTCTCTGCATGTTGGAGTGTGTGTGGGAGGGCAAGGGAGGGGAGTTAACCCACTTTGTTTTGGTGAAGCTCAAAGCTGAGGTTTTGCTAATCAGTAACTCCTGTAGTGCAAGGTTGGCATGCTCATTTCCTTTGATACAGATTGCACTGGGGACACTAGATGGCTGTGAGCTCTCAGCTGGGATGGGGATACTTGGCTTAAGTCTTAGGTTTAACTTCATCTTAAATGTGTTTGGGTTTTCTTCCCTAGAATGGTGACAGTGACTCTTTGGTAGGAGCCTGTGTAAGATCCATGCTAAGAAGTCAGCACTTCAGCTGGGTATCCCTTTCCCTTCCTCTGGTAGATGTGATGCTATGACTTGTCTGCTTATTGCTGGATACGCTGAGAAATGAAAGATTCTGTGTTAATATAAAGGACAGAAAGTCTGTGCAGCTCCAAGCCACCTAACAGGACTTCTATAGACTCCTTTGGGAATCCCAAGACTTCTAGCCTGTGTTTCCCTCTCTGACTTTTTTCCAGAAAATTAGTTCTTTTATTGGCAGTAGCAGTGTGTCTTTTTTTTTTTCTTAATGAGGTGTTTGGCAGCGTCCACTGGGACATGTAGGTACAGAGTGTGTGGGTGGGAGGGGCAGCCCTGAGCAACATACCAGGCAACTTGGGACAAAAAGGTTCTAAAAAGATGGAGAGCGCTTTCGTGTGCTTTCACCAGCCCCTCACCACCTCTCTTTCTTAGGTTGCCTGTTTCTTCCAATATAAGTGTGAACTTTAGGTGTGAGAGCAAGTCATTCTTTAAGCAGGCCACATATTCATTACGTACATTAATCACGGATGGATGCGCATTAGTCAAACGCTGTGACGAGTCAAGCCAGTTCTGAAGTTCTCCAAAGCCAGGCAGCTTTTGTTCCGAACCACCTCCTGAGCTGTGCTAGCACCATAGCTGCTGTGCTGGCCAGCAAAAGGCATCCATCGCTGTAACCTGAGCTTAAAGGCCGAATCTTGCCCTCCGTGATTATCCTCTGAGGATCAGCAATATGAGCTGTATATTGATCGAGAGGTTCTGTATACTCTGGAAAGAAGTAAAAGTTACAGGAGGAGATAGGCCCCAGAGCTGATCTGGACAGGACTCAAGAACTGTGAATGAGGTTAAGAAAATAATGATGGCACACAAATCCACAGGATTCTCTTTCTGGTAGAGAGAGAAACTGCTATGGACATGTTAAAGTACAGTCAGTCTGCTGAACCAAACCCTTCAAATATAGCACAGCTAGCTGCCATCACTGAAAAGATCAGATATGAAACCAATATGCTTGGCAGAGGAAGGAAAGACAAGATCCTGGAGAGGTGGTTTTATTATCTAGGCCCAGGTGATAGATGCTGAAAGAGAAGAAGATAAGATCGCTCTTATTTCATGTATGCCTGTGTTATGCATACACCTCAGTTTCCAACATTCCCAGATCCTGTCGCTATAATTTCTTTTTCCTTCAGTTTATTCCTTGGTCTCAAGTTTCAATGAAACCACAGAAAACTTTATGCAGCATCCCAACCTAGAAAAGGGCAGGACCAGGTAGCTATGGTAAATAGCTGGAGGATGAGAGGCTGGAGAGTGGCCCCACAGATACGACCTGGCAGTACTGGTCAACAACTGGCTAAATATGAGCCAGCAGTGTGCCCAGGTAGCACAAAAGGCCCATCCTGGCTTGTATCAGGAATAGTGTGTCCAGCCAGACTAGGGATGTCATTCTCCCCCTGTACTGGGCACTGGTGAGGCCTTCCCTCAAGTACTAGGGGCAGTTCTGGGCCCCTTGCTTCAAGAAAGATACTGAGGTACTGGAGCGGGTACAGAGGAGAGCAATGAGGCTGGTGAAGGGACTAGATTAAAAGTCTTATGAAGAGAGGCTGAGGGAGCAAAGAAGGGAGACTCAAGGGGCACCTTCTCCCTGTCTATAACTACCTGAAGGGAAGTTGTAGATAGGTAGGGGTCGGGCTCTTTTCCCACCTAACTACTGACAGGATGAGAGGGCAGGGCCTGAAGCTGCCAGGAGAGGGTTAGGTTAGATGCATTAGGAAGCCCTTCCTCATGGAAAAGGGAATCAGACCCTGGAATGGACTGCCCCAGACAGTTGTGGAAGCCTCATCCCTGGAAGTGTTTAAGAAAACATTGGATGTGGCACTTAGCACCCTTATTGTGGGGATGTTAGGTCATGAGCTGGGCTGGATGATCTCAGAGGTGTTTTCCAGACTCAATGATTCTGTGACGCTATACAAGTCCCAACCACCTTGCTAAGCTCTTGCCCTGAAAAGTGTTGTGTAAGTGGTTAATTGTTCCATTAATTATAAAAAGAGACGACTGCTGTTTACGTGAGTCCATTGCCAACCTTCTCAGACAATGACATTTTTTGTCATAAACACGTCTGATCGATGAAACTTCTTTGTAGGTGTTTTAAAATTCACTCATTTCCATAGATAGCTGAGAGAAATTTGGGCAAAAAATTGTGGTCTCTCTTAAACATCAACAGCTCAACATTTGTTCTAGCCAGAAAGTCAAGATGTTGTGAAATAATGTTCTGTACCTGGAATCTGTGTGTGGATGAAAAATGGAAATATTTGTTTGAAAGACCCGACTCGGTTATCGTCTTTTCCAACAGAGAGTTTGAAAGCTCCTTCTGCAGGTTCTGGGTAGGTAGGCATTCCCCAGCCTCACTGCAAGGGAATAATCAATGAAAATAATGACTTTTATCACAGTCTCTACAGGGAAGGACATGCAGAATGTCACAAACAGAAATGAGTATGTACCACACAAAAACGTGGAGAAAGTAGATGTCTGCTGTTATAAAGAATTTACTGGCTAACGTGAGCTACAGTAGGAATGTTAATGTGTCGCATTTACACGCAGGCTTTTATTTTTCACTTCCTCTCCTTCTTCACGATAGGCCCTTCCCAAACGTTTTGTGAAATAGCAGCACAGTCCTTGATAATCCTCGGTTCTTCCTGACTAAGCAGAGGGGGACCGGGGTGAATTTGTTTTGAACATATAAACATATGCATAAACATGATACCCTCTGTTTGCGGAACGTGTAAAAGGTGGGGACACGATACTTGTGAGAGGCACTGAGCTCTGCAAGGGAAGGCGATGGGGAGGGAAACGAATTGCCTGTTAAATATGGAAAATGGAGTCTGCTTTTTGTTCTGGGCCTTTGGAATCTGTGGGTGGATTGGAACTGGCAGGCAGGGAGCAAACACCCACCCACCATAGGGCTGTGTGGTTCAGAAGTTTACAAGAGTGTTTGTGTTCCAGGAGCTGTTGGCCTTGAAGCCAATGGAGAGGGGGAGGAGAAGAGGGGGAGAGTGAGAAAAACACTGTGGTGTCAGGGCCCTTCCTCCGAGATATTTCCCCCCCTCCTTTCTCCAGCTAGAGGGCTTTGGAACTGGAGCAAGACAAACATTAATGTGATTTTAGGATGCTCAGCACTCACAGTCCATCACTGGGGGAAGCAGGGACTTCAGAAGTCACTGCCACCTTAATCCCAGATGACAGCTCTCGTTGCTCCCACTTCTTCTGTCCTGCTGCTCTTTAATTCTGCAGAGGCTGTGGGATATGAACAAATGGAAGTTTGACTGTATTGTTCCTGCAGGAGTTGAAAACTGGTTTCTGTCCTGTCATGGCTTTAGGTTCAGAAGCTGCCTTGCTAATTGGTCACCATCTGGATATTGCAGATACAGAAACTGAGGCACAGAGAGACTAAACAACTTGCCCAAGGCAACAGGAAGTCTGTGGGAGATCTGGGAATAGACCCCAGATGTCCTGAGTTTTCTGTCTTAACCACAAGACCATCCTTCCTGCCTTTTTGGTAGTCCCCTCTGCTTCAGAAATTCCATTGATGAATTCCTCCCATAAACAACCTCTCACACAATCCAGTGATTTTCTTGCACAAACGAGGCATTTGGAAGGGAAAATGGCCCCTCTCTTAAAATTATCTGCAGTTCCTACTGTCCTCTCCTACCAAGGGGTAGAAATCCAGCCTCCAGAGCTCAGCAGCTTTGCCACTGCATCCCAAACTTCCTGGGAGAATTGTGTCCTTTAAAAGAATCGGGAACTCCATACGCGATGTTCATGCCTTGTCCATAGTCAGAACTTTTCTAGCACAAGGCTCAAGGAAATGAAATCTTTCTGATCCTTTGATTTGGAGATGATGGAAGGGATAGAAAGCCCCAGATGTCCTCCGTGTAATCAGGAGGTGCCATTCATAGCTTCCGAGGAGTATTGAACATTTCAGATACCCCTGTTACTTGGGAATATTTCCCAGCCCTGCTTTCTCTTGGTTCTGTGACCTCTTCAGCATCAGGAAACGACAGTGATCTCCCCCTAGATGGTCAGATCAAGTCTTTAGACCTTGGCACTGTGGTGATAGCTAAAAATTCTGTTTGTGGGTCAGTAAATCATGGGAGATGCATTGTGTAAACAGAAGCTGAACTCTAAGGGTATTTCTTGCCACCAGTGGCTTCTAGGGTAACAGAGTTTGGTAAAGGTTACCCAAGTGTCTTGTCTCAGCGCATGAAGACATAACTGATGACTCAGACCGATGGCTTTGGATGCTGCCTTCTCCAGACTCCTCTTTGACCTGATGTCTGAGCTGGATGTGTGAGAGAGTGGAACTTGACTCTGGCTGTGATTTCAGGACACAAACATGTAAATGAAACACAAGAACTTGCTGTGTTCCCTGCCCTCTGCTCTCCCCCAATCTTTTTGCCATTTGTGTTTATTTGGATATCTCTCCAGTTGTTCTTTGGACTTGATTCACCGCTTCTTTCTCCTTTTATTCTGCTGGGGTGACCTCTGACTGAGAAGCCTGTCTGGGTGCTCAGTTGCCCTGTCCCTGTGTGCCACCTGAACACCCATGGGCCTCACAAAGAACAGTTTAATAATTCGATGGGTCAAAGCTGCTCTATGGTGGGATTTTGGGGCGTGCAACAGGCAGAGTGCAGAGAGAACTGCTGTGACCTTTTCAGCCTGTTTCTTACTCTGTATTTAGCGCTGGCTGAAATAGTTTGGCCAACTCTGGTTATGCAGCTCATGGAAAAAACCTGGGAGAAGCACAGTCTTAGCTTTGGAATTCGATAATGGGGGCTGAGAGTCCATCGAAGAATAAAATCCTAACAACTCTGCCCTCGTACAATGCCATCTAGAGCGTCCCTGCTCGGGTCGGTACCGACCGGTCTCTCGATTGGGGGCCGGTACTGGGGTTTTCTCGGCCGGGAGCCGCGGGCGCGCGTCTCTCGGCAGGGGGCGCTCGTCTCCGGCTGTGCGGCTCCGCGCGGTCCTTGCGCCCGCCGGCCCGAAGGTGCCGCTGGGTCAGCCCTGCCCGCGCTTCTGTGTTCTGGTGCCAGCCCCCGCTTTATTGCCCCAGCAGGGGCTCCAGTCCCCCGCGGTGTCCCCCTCCTTCTTGCACTCTCGCCCTGGGGGCATATTCCATTGATTAAGGGCGCCTGGGCGCTGCATGCGCGCTGGGTGGATTCAGAGCGCGGTTCTCCGCAGCGCGGCCGCGCTGCTTTCAGCCACATACCGCGTCTATGCGATCCTAGCTGACAGCCGAGGCGCTGGAAGCAGCTTTTGCGACGGACAGTTATTTTTTGCACCGTTCTCGCCCTTTGCGC
>VZRI01003169.1:262611-327365 GCA_013397515.1 Upupa epops
GCAGACACCAACAAACAGAGGGGGGGAGGAGGAGGAGGAGGAGGAGGGAGGAGGGAGGCTGAGCCAGCCCGCATTAGCTCAGCTCTCAGGCACTCTCAGTCTCTGCTGGAAAGAGGAGCTGAGAGGATGTGTGCTCTGCTACCGCGGCTCCCCACGGCACGTCGAGAACACCGGCAGAAATAAGGGAAGAGAAGCGACCCGAGAGACGCGGACACCTCCTGGACCGAGCCGAGGGACCACGACGGGGGAGGGAGCCCGCTGATCGCCCGCCCGAAGCCCCCCGCGCCGTACTGGAAGTGCCAGAGATTCGGGCCTCTTCGCGTGCGCTGTGCCCTTCTCCAGACCCGGCGTTCTGCCTCCTCCTGCCTTTGGCTGCCCTCCCCCGCGCCTTCCTTTCGGTGGATATGGACAGACGGGTGATCACTGCAGAGCAGCAGCAGCCGCCAGAACACATTTGAGCCCTTGGTGCGCGGAGCGTGGCACAGACTTTGTGTGTTTCTGTGGGTGGCGTGTGTGTGTTTGAGTGTGTGTGAGTGAGGGTGTGCGGTGGAGGTGTGGGAGGCGGGATTGGTTTGCTTGGGGGGGGGCTGGCTGAGGGGGTGAGTGCTCGGATGAAGACCTCTTTTTGCCGTGACTCTGTGCTCCATCGGGGCCGCTTGGAGACTTGGAGGGTTTGAGATTATAACAAGCCAAGAGAAAGAAGAGAGAGACACGCATACAAAAGGATTTATTTCCTATTCGTTAGTGGATTGTTAAACGTTGAGTGGGAAGGAGAAAAAAAATAAACCAACAAGGGTGGGTTGTTTAATTTTGTTCGCTTTTTTTTTTTCTTAAAAAGAAAAATCCCTAAGTGGATTGTACCAGAGTGGAAGATAACAGGGGATTTTTGTTGTTTTGTTTTTGGGAATAGAAACTAAAAAAAATGGAGACTGTAAGTAGAAGCAGCTTCCAGCCTCATCCAGGACTGCAGAAGACCTTGGAACAGTTTCATCTGAGCTCTATGAGCTCCCTGGGTGGCCCTGCTGCTTTCTCAGCACGATGGGCACAGGAGATGTACAAGAAAGACAATGGCAAAGACCCAGCGGAACCTGTGCTGCATCTACCCCCCATCCAACCTCCTCCAGTGATGCCCGGACCCTTCTTCATGCCCTCGGACAGATCCACGGAGAGGTGTGAGACCATCCTGGAAGGGGAGACCATCTCCTGCTTCGTGGTGGGTGGAGAAAAGCGGCTTTGCTTGCCCCAGATCCTGAACTCGGTGCTCAGGGACTTCTCCCTGCAGCAGATTAATTCGGTGTGTGATGAGCTACATATTTACTGCTCCAGATGCACTGCTGACCAGCTGGAAATCCTCAAAGTCATGGGCATCCTGCCCTTCTCTGCTCCTTCCTGCGGGCTCATCACTAAAACTGATGCTGAGAGGCTTTGTAACGCCTTGCTTTATGGTGGCACCTATCCTCCCCACTGCAAGAAGGAGTTCTCGAGCACAATTGAGCTGGAGCTTACAGAGAAGAGCTTCAAGGTGTATCACGAGTGCTTTGGGAAGTGTAAGGGACTCCTGGTGCCAGAGCTTTACAGTAACCCCAGCGCAGCCTGCATCCAGTGCTTGGACTGCAGGCTTATGTACCCACCTCACAAATTTGTGGTCCACTCTCACAAATCGCTGGAAAACAGGACTTGCCACTGGGGCTTTGACTCTGCAAACTGGAGATCCTATATCCTCCTCAGCCAGGATTACACTGGGAAAGAGGAGAAAGCTAGACTGGGCCAGCTCTTAGATGAAATGAAAGAAAAATTTGACTATAACAACAAATACAAGAGGAAAGCCCCCAGGGTAAGTGATGCTTTTGATTTTAAAGGGTGTGGGTGGGGGGGGAGGAAAAAAAAAAGAGCAAAGGTGTTTTCTGTAATTTCGGTGACATCCAGTGATAGACCCGATTTGTTAGCAGCTGCTTTCCCTTTGAGTCATTTAGCAGTCTAATGGTGTTCTTAATTCTCACCACGTGTGTGTTAATGTAGACGAGCAGCGTTTGAGATGGCACCTTCCACCCCCCTCCCCCCGGTTGGGCTCTGAACGCGGTTAGTTGGGAGTTTGTTCAAATTACATTCGTGTGCGTTCGCGTATCTTGCTCGGCATGGAAGGTGATGCTTGAAACCCGTCGCACTCCCCCAGACTGGTGCAGGAAGTACGTGATTTCGGGTCACAAGAGCTTCACTTAGGGGTCAAGACGAGGAAGAAGCCAGAAGAGGAAATAAATCACAGCTACTGATGGCTACAGACACCAGTATGTACAGTTTTGTGATGAGCGATGGGGGCTAAGCGGTCTGAATGCCCGTGTTGAAATCCAGTGTGACTGCTCCGAAAGCCCTCGGCACTTGGCAGGTTGCTGCTGTTCTGATTCAGTGTGCGGAAGGGAAAGGAGAAGTCTCTGCTTTTAGAGTCTCCTTGCAGAGTCTGAGTCTCGCCCCAGATAGGTTTTTGTATATTGGATTATGTATCCAGTCGGCAAATGCATCTGTCTGGGGCAGCAGCAGCAGCTTGGTCGGGTATGTACGGGCCCGCTCTGGCACTGCCGCTAAAGCGGTTTTTTTTAGGTGGCTTTTGTTTTTCTTTTAGTCTGAGCTGCCTTTAGATCCCAGAATCCCTGGTGTGTGGGTGGGTGGCTGCCTTGGCATCTGGCAGCGGGCCTGATCGTCGGGCAGCAGTGCCACAAGGCCTCCAGGACTTACCCACAGACACCAGCGTGTCTGGCTCGTTGGTGATAGAGCAAGCGGCTGTGGGATGAGCAATTCTCTTCCTGCTCCTTCCCCTCCTCCCAGTAGAAGGTTGAAGCAAACTCTTGCCTATTGAGTTTTACGCTGCGGATTTGTCGGTTGGATTCCGCTTCATCTGTCAGACGTTTCCAAACTTTTCCTTGGGTCTGGAGTGGAAGAGTGATGACACAAGCCTCAAAAAGCGAAGCCCCGTTTAAAGCCCACTGAGGAATGGGCCTTAAAAAGTACAGTTCTTAATTAACTTAACATGCATCTGTCCAAAGGGTCAGGCACATAAATAGAGCTATTCTTTATAACAAACACTACAAAAATAGCCAACCCGAATGCAGGGTGTTTAAAATCCCCTGTGCAAACAATGCAGTAATTCCTCCAGCAGCCTGAGAGGCCTCGTTAACCCCTTTGATCAGACTCTGCGTTCTGAGATTAAGGAGTTAGTCGCAGTTGTAGTTCAAGTTCCAGTTTCTATCCTGGTTTTGTGCTGAGCCCCCGTTTCAGTCCTTGTCCTCACCCCTCCTTTTCCTCCCGCCTGAGTGTCAGAACCGCTGTGACAAAGCTGGGCTGTAATGAGGCACATTATCTCCGTGGTTGGAGGTGGATGTGTTTTTAATGGCTTGTCTATTCTCCGTCAGTCATGTGCTAAGATGGAATGGTGGGATGGATGTATATGAATGTCTGTGAGAGGAGAATACGCCTCCTCCGAAAGTGGAGGCTTTTTTTTTTCATGTTGGGAAATGAATTTTCTAGGGCATGCTTTGGGAAGCCGAATTAAGAAATCTCCACGTTCTTGCTCTCCAAGCTGCATCCCTAGTGTGGTCATTTCTAGAGTTTAATTAATTAAAATGAGTGTTAGTAGAGTGTTCTTTCCTTTCCTTACAAGGCTTTTACAGCATTCTGTTCACTTGTGTGATTTATCCAACACCCCAGCTGAGGTTGCAGGTGGAGAACCAGAAAAGACTAAGGCTTGGCTTCGCCTGACTTCTATGGTGACGCTTTAAGTCCTAGTTCAGAACACGGCAAGCACTCTTCCCCCCGCCCCCCCTATTCTGCAGGCAGTGCAGCTCTTGTGCAGAGTGAATTCAGGATGCCTGATAGTGAACGCCAGGAATTACGTAAGGAAATCGTAGCCATCTAATTCTCAGGAAATGTTGTGGAAAAATCCATCATTATAAAATGCTGTGTCTCCTGCAGGACTTCATTTGGGAGGTGGAAAGGAGTGTGATGGGGAAGAACAGAGTGGTATGTGTGTGTTGTGCGTGTGCGCGCGCCCAGGCGATGGGGTAGAGAAAAACAAATGCTTTCTCTTGCAACCTATGCAGAAAGGGGCTTAAGTTTCAAGGCGTTTGAGCTGTCGTCAGGGCTATCCTGTTAACGTGGGGCAGTCTTGAGGAGATCCTGACACTACTGGCGGAGTTCTGTGCGCTTATCCTTCCTTTTTCTGAAGTCTTTTTTCCATTTGGCTTAGCCAACGGATATCATATGCTAAGGTCATTTGTGTTGTAGCAGTGTGTGCAGATAATTACGGAGAGATTTAATCAGGCTCTAAGATTGGTAGGCTGTGGCCAGGGGCAAGTAACATTGGAGTAAAGTTTAGAAGCCTAGTAAGGAAATGAAAGGATAGTTCCTATGTGCTGTGTTAATTACTGTCAGTCTGGGGAGGGTTGTGTGTCTCTCTGTGGATGAAAGGGTGAAGCATATGTGTCTTTGTGGTGGTCTTCCTTTTTGATGTAGGTCTCTGCATTGCTTTGTTCTATTTTATACAGAGGTGTGTGTGTGTGTTGTGTGCAGTCATCTGCTGTGTCGGTGGGTTCACTCTCAAGAGCGGGTTTTTCATGAGGTTCCCAGTTTATTTCTGCCTGTGTGCGTACATGATGCTTTGTGCGTTGTGTTTGCCCTGGGACTGTGTTAGTAGCATGGGATGCATATGACCGGTTTTATGGCTGTTTAAGAAGCAGTGAGGTTTTTTGACCTTTTTATGCATCTTCATGAGGTTTCTGTGATGAGGTATGCAGATTTCCTCCAGCACAGCTCTGCCTTTTAAGGGTCTGACTGAAATGGAAGAGCTGGGTTGGCACAAGCCCCTGTTGCAGATCCAGCAGACTGACAAAATGGCTTTTTTTTCCTGCCTTCCCCCCCATTTTTCCCTTGGTGAGGTTTGAAAGCATTGCATTTGAAAGCTTTACTTCTGTACTCCATTCCCAACAAGTATTTCTGTGAGCATTGAGTATCCGTCGTGTGTATTTGTCTTGTCTGTACTGAGATGGGTACAGAGATGCAGATAGGGTGTCTCTCAGTCAGCATGGTTGGTGGAACAAGATGAGTGTCACCTGGTCTTGCCACTTGCAGAAGCTTGCATCTAGGTCTGCGTAAAGTCAACAAAGGGTCTTAATCAAAACCCTTCTTTGTTTTGTCTCTGGTCTTCAAGAATCTTCGTGCTCCAACACAGCTTTTATGTGAGTGGGTGTCCTGTTTCCCTACCTGCCTCTCATCGCATCCACCATTACTAATGTGGGACACAGCCGTTACATTTTGGGGTATTTTTAGAAATGTAAAATGGGAATAACCTGAAGTGTTGCAAAACAGGGTCCTGGAAATCTATCGTCCGTGCCAAAGTGCTTTTCTTGAGCTCAGCAGCTGGTGCATGTTGAGCATTCTCTTGCTGGTGCAGATATGGCCTCTCTTTCCAGTTTTGTGTGACAGGCACTGCTCTCTCTTCTTAACACCAGCGTGCCTCCACTGTGGTGGAATTAGTTCAAAAAGCAGGCCTGAAGGCTTTGTTGGTTGCTATTTCCAGTAGAGGAGGGTGGGTTTGACCCTGTCTCTTTTGAACCCTTTTTTTCATTTTCAAGTAACAAACTGAGCACCATTTAACAGTGCTGTAGTGTTTCCTACCTGTGTGCCAGACATCTGTACTTTGAGCAAAGCCGTATGTGATCAGACAGGGAGAAGAGGAGCGCTTTCCTTGCACACGTGTGAACACACCCACACACACCAGCGCTGCAGTGTTCCCACGGTTCAGGTCCCAGCAGCACTTCTATGAAGTAGCTGGAAGCCAGAAGCAGCATTCTGGGTACTGACACACAAATGAGCACATGAGGCCTCCCACTTGATTTCACAATGCCTTACCAGCCCAGCGCTGCCACAACACGCAGCTCTCTCAGCTGGAGTGAGGTTTAGCCAGGTCAAGTGTGCAGCCAAGTCAAAGAACAGCAATTGCTGGAGGTGAAATAGCACAGCACTGACCCAGCGGTAGGGTGGCTGTGGGCTTTTTAGGTGCTGAGCGGGAATTGCCGGGCTGTGCTTTATGGCCACCTGAAATGCAGCAGTAGTGGAGCTGGAATGAGGCTCTTTCTGTATCCTAAAGTCCTGCCTCCTGGCAGTAGTCACCTATTCTATCTTGTCAATAATGTTTATCCTATGGTAGGTAGGTACAGCAGAGAGATTCTAATATTATTCACAGGCAATAGTGTTCAGACCGCTGGATGGACTTCTTCTTTGTGATACAAACTGATTTGAGAAACACTCTTGGAAAGTTTTGCCTAAGAATGGAGAGTTCTATTGCTTTTCCATGGGGTACTGAGATAATTTCTTCTCTTACCTGATGTTGGAGAGTTGTGTTAAGGGATTCTCCAGTAAAATGTTGACATCCCTAAAACAAGTGCGGTGAAGTCTTGACGCAGTAGCTTGGTTCAGAATTGTTTTACAGCTTTAAAGTTGAACTTCAAATAGGATACCGTGCTTTAACGAAACCCTGTGTACCTGAGATGTCCGTGTTTCAGCAGACATCAGCATATTTTTCCCAAGCGTGCAAACAGTTTTTATAGATGTTGTAGATCGAGAACAAAGAAGCAGGTACGTGCATGTGTGTTAGCCGAAGAATATGCTGCAAATAATGATCTAATGATGTTGAGTCAACTGTGGCACTCTGTTGCTCCAGAACAGTTCCTAAGTTCCTAAATTCAGTCCTCTTGAATCAGAGAAGGAATTACATGCAGTCTCTTCTTTTGAAAATCACGGCCTAAAATATTTAAACATCTGCCTCTCCCCTCATTGTCTGGGCTGTCTCACTTGCCTCTCCATTTCTGTGGTTTTGGGCTTGGGCGTACGTTCTGCCCAAACGGTAGCACGCTTTGAAGATGCATGTAAACACAGTTGATATTTGGATGTGTTGTGAGCTGAACACCTGGATGCTGCCAGGAGATGAACATGGTTGTTGCTAGTTGAGCTGGCTGACCAGCGAGGGGGTGTTTTCGCTTGCTGAGAGGTGCATTTAGATCAGTGTTGTAAAAGCGTCTGGAGGCGTCTGCATGAGGCTGAGGCTGCTCCGAGCATGTCTAGACAACTCAGCGGTTAAAATTCTGGCAGCCACTTGTACCTTATCTACACCTTCCTTGATTCTCAGCACTGCCAGAGCAGGGGGAACTTGGGGACTTAGATCCAGGTGGCTGAACCCAAGCAGTATTTGGGTATCTAAAGTGATGAGTGATCCATTCTATTGAAAACCTGATTTCCATTGTTCTGGTGGCAAAGTTATTTTGCCAAAGGTAAGAGGTTGGAATGGCACTGACTACAGCAAGGAGTGGGCTGCCTGGTGATAACTGATGATTGGAACTCACGTTGCTGGCTTAGCTGGCCAGGCTGCTTTGCCATCGCACGACAAACTGTGTCTCAATGTACGCAGTACTTGGACCCAAAAGATGTTTGAATTCTCACATGGGTTTTTTTTGCTTTTTGTTTTTTAAAGTGAACTTTGACGTTGGCATTGCAACTCGTGAGAGGGAACTGTCATGGAGCAGTTACACTAAATCCCGCAGGGGATTCTGGGAAGAAATGAGAGCTGAGGCAAGAGTAGCTTAGACTGAATTGTAGAGATCTGTCATAATTTATTTTAGCCAAGTGGCCATGGAGCACTCATTTCAAATGGCTCTTCATGTGGAGGCAACATTATTTTTAAAACGCACAAACAGCATGGTTTGAGAGTATGTGTTAATGATACCATTTATTAGACATTTTCCATTGTAGCAAATACGTGTTTGGGAGTAGTTGCAGAGAAGTGTGCTCTGAGAAGGTGTCCTCTGCTTTCTTACCTTCCTCATTTACACCTGATGTAGTCTTGTTTGTCTTCTACATTTGTCAGTGTAGGGCTTTAAACTCAGATTATTACTAAATTCACTTGTTCCCGTATCTTCTGAAACACACAAGTTCCCTATGAGTGTTTGGGGCTTTGGGGCCAGTTGTACAGTTCTCACTGAAGCAATCAGCTGGCGTCGTAATTGGAACCAGTTCACCCACAAACCACAGAAGTCTTGTATATGTATCAGACTTCTTCCTGTGTGTTGATTGGCGGTACTTGTGCTCATAGAAGAGAGGGACAGAATCTGAACCCAAAGATACCCCTGTAGAACCAGGGGAGCATCACTTTGGTGTTCCTCATGTGTCTTTGTGAATGGGGCAACAGTGCCTGAAACTGGGACCTAGCTCCAAATTTGAGGGATTTTGTCTCCTGGTTGCTACGTGCAGGAATGGGTTCTGAGGTTGCAGTAGATATCCAACAGGGGGGATTTTTCCTGTATTAGAATTTGTGAGCTATTTTTTTTACTGGTGAGGGCCAGCTTTTTCTTGTGAAGCAAATTCAAGGACCATGAATTTGGTCTCAAAAATCAAGTGTAATTCTTTGCCTCTTTCATCTGTGTTGGGCAAGCCTGCAAGCTGATGGAGCTCTGACTTTAGTTGGATGAGGTAGCAAAAACACAGATACAAATCTGAGCTCTGACCCTGTCATTATTTCATGTACAGAACCCTTGTGGAAGCCAGTGGGAATTCCCAAGTGTGGACAAGTCATTGGCTCCATCAGTGGTTTGGTTGCTATCATGTAAAACTGCCCTTCTCCAACCAGGGTATACATGTTAAAACAACCTGAGAGGCTGCAGTCATCTGTTCTACTAAATGAGATGGGTCCTGCCACTCTTTTCTCAAGTAAAGGCTACTTAAATTAATAGTCTTATTTAAAAGCCGGGGGAAACGTACGCGAGGGTAGAGATTCTGTGTACATGTAAAAACTGCAGCATCATTCTGTAGGCTGGAGGTAAACAGCAATGGAGCTAATCAATAACTTGGGTTCTGCCTTTGTTGCATATTGATTTATGAGCAGTTACCTTTGCACAGGCTTTGCGGAAAATGTGACTTTGATGTTTAGTGTTGTGGTGTTTTTTAATTTGTATTACTTTTAAATTGAAGCTGTTTCTGTTTTGGCATGAGATTCAATTGCACTGAAGCACAAGAATTGCTTAGACTTTTAAGGATTAAAAACCAACAGCAACATTAAGAAAATAAGATAGAGCATAATGCACGTCCTCTGCGGTGGAAGATTTTGGTGGTGTATTCAGAAGACGTGTACCTCTGTGCTTTGTTCTTCCTCCTCTGCTCAGTCAATGGTATCGTTTTATAGAATAAGGTCATTGACTTGGATTGCTCCTTGGTTTCTCAACCCTTTTCACCAGCCAGTTTGTGTAATGTCTGTCTGAAACATTGAGTAAGGGCATTGAAATAGCAGACAGGATATCAAGTGTTCGGAAGTCTGGGTTAAGTATAACAGACAGTTCTGGCTGGTGAAAGGGGAGCAGCCCCTTGAGCTTGGTTACAGATCAGTCTCTGTGGAAACAGCAGACTCTGGTCTTTGCATCCCTCTTACAGCTCTTCCCCTCTGTTCCCTCCACACCCGTATAATTAATTGTGTGTGGGTGCACCTCTTTGCTAGAGATGTGTCTTCCTCCTTAGTGGCACGGAATTGTATGTAATAATGTCTCTTTCTAAGGATTACATAAGTTGAGTATGATTTCTCCACTGGGAGAATTATGCAAGTTTAAACTGAAATGTATTTAGAAAGCTTTTATGTGTGTGTTTTCTGACTCGCAATGCAGAGGGTGATTTATTTGCATCTTTAATTGGGCAACATCTGCTGGGGTTGGAAGAAAAAACATTTCGTACCTTTTCACTGGCATATCCTGTGTTTCTATGCAATCCCGTACCCCCTTCCTGTCCTGTGAAGGGCTCTGATTTTTCATGCCCAGGTAGAATAAGCTGGGCACCCAAGCTGCATGCTGTTCTGGAGAGGGGTCTGTGCAACTTTTAATGCATGTCTAGTTGAACATTACCTGCCAGTAGTACCATTGAAATTGGCAATAATGCCACTCATTTCCTTTTAATCTTCAGATATTCTCCTTTTACAAGAAGCTGTTGCCTTTATTGCCAGTAAACAGAAGGTAATGATGGTGAGACTTTCCCATTCTGTCAGTGAGGGAAGAGATTCTAGAGTATTTCTGTAATTCTGCATAATTTCATAAAGAACGTTCCTGCTGCTTTTCAGCAAAATGAAGGTGTTTTGTGTCGCTTCACATGGGAGAAGAAACCTATCGCAGTCATGTGCATTTATTGAACTTGAAGAGGCCGGAGTAACTTTTACCTCTGAACTTCTGTGTGAGGTTATTTGTGTGACTGTGCTGCAGTCCAGGACCTGGCAACAGGACCTGGCAGCACACCCGGGCACACAAACCCATATTGATGTCACTGGGGAGCTGCGCACATCTGAAGGGCTGGTAGGGCAGTTGAGATGGCACAAATGGGATCATCAGTGTAATTTTCTTCCTATTATTATGTAATGCTGGAGAGCTGCTTGGCTCCGACTGCATATGCGGTGCTTGTAGGTGCTGTTTGCAGGGTCTAGCTAACAAAATTAATTCTGCTGAGTATTAAAAAGTGCAGGTTGTGCGGGGAACCTGTTGCTTACTAAACCAGGGGTTGCAGTAGTACCCAGTAGCAGCAGTGAGTTACTTCAGATAATTAAAAACTCCTCTCTAAGTATTGCATTTCTCAAGGTCCTATATTTTTTGACAAGTAACTTTACTTGTCACAAGTATCTTTAAAGTAAAGCAACGCTCTCTTCCAAGTTGTTCAGATTAACATATTTATAGCAGAAAATAATTTTTATAGCTTTTAGACAGAGTAATGGGGTAGAAAGGCAGAAAATAGACAATATTAAGGCTATGGTGTGATCTGATTTCAGTGACCTTCGTTGATGTAATGATTGCAGACTTGCGCTTCTGTTATTAGGAATTTCTTATGAAATCCTGTGTTAGACTTGCTTTTCTAAGCAACACGGTTGCAAAACTTTTCAGAGTTAACAGATAATGGAGTGTCATTCAAGGAAAAAACAAAAGGATTCACCATTCTTGACTCCCCACTAGCAGTTTCAGTTTCTTCAGTGGGTGTGAATTATCTCACCCATGCTGCTATGATTTAGGAATATTCCTTTGAAATAGCTGTGCTGAGAGTGGTGCAGAGCTGCTGAGAGAAGTAAATGGGATTCAGAAGAGCAGTGACTGCAGCATTAGGTCTGTTACTGGTATTTCTTTGTTCCCCTTGGTTCACTAATAAGAACCATGCCATATGATGAGTTCTTTGCACTAGTATGTTGTTTCATTTGGCTTTTTGCCTTTTTCTTTACTTGCCACAGTCTGTTTCTTTGTGAAATGGGTGAAGCTCAATAATGTCTGGACCATATTCGGCAACATAGTGATGGAAATGGTGCAAAGTGCTGAAAGGCCTTGGCCCTCGCAGTGTAGCAAATAAGGAGTTTCTTTACTACGAACTTGATGTCTAGAAACATAAGTCATGTGAAAGTCCTTTTTTATAATGGATTCATTGATCCTTCTTTAGCCCTATTGATTCTAGAGCAAAGATTATGTGTGTGATACTGCTACATTCTAAAGGGGAAAGAATAACATTATTTTTATATGTAAAACCATTGTGTAATGTTATTAGATAAAATCATATGAATGCCAAAAAAAGTGAAGTGGGAGAAGGGGCAGTGCTGTAACAGTGCTGTTCGCTTGTATTTACCTTATGACTTGCAGCATTATTTATAGTGTTACGTAAGGTATCCATGTGTCTTTTTGAGTAAATGTGGCCTTTTTGCAGCTTTTCTGACAGTTCAGGTGACTGTGCTGAGGCTGACTGTCATCTGCACACCTGTTTAATATTAAAGATCAGGCATTCAGAGCTTTGTGGCTTCATTTTGAAATTCAAGTTGCTTTGAGTCATCCCTTTTCGTCTTTTGTTTGGGTGGAAAAAAGGAGTGGCAGTAAACGGCCCGCAGCTAAGAAATGAAAGAGTTGAATTAGGTTTTAGAAATGTTAGTCTTGGCATTTGGGACATTTGCATTTGTACAGCTCGTCACGCTTTTCATTATTCCGAGTTTAGCAGTTCAGTGCTCACGATGAAAAATGTTACATATCTTTTTTTCCCAGTTAAGGGACACATGCTGCACTGGGAGGGGAGGAAGAAGCTGGTATGAGCTGTGGCTCCACACTGCAACAAGCTTCTGCTGTCCAGGGGAAACTGGAGGAGAAGCCACTCCAATAGAAACTAAGGGGAAGTTGGCAGCAGGAATATCTTCCTCCTGGTATCACTGCTGAGCTCTGGCGTGGGTTAGGTCTCCGAGTTGCGTTAGTGAGTTACGTTTATGCATGTACAGATGCGTAGATGAGGTTTAACTTTCACCTTTATAGATAATATTGTCAATGACTTCGGTCTAGACCTTCAGAGTCTGTAATGGTTCATTTTGCCAGTAGTATGAATAACCCGCTTGACATCAGTGTGGCTGTGCTGTCATGCAAACCACACCAGCAAGTGATTCAACTCAATAGAAGAAATAGGAGCCTCATTGAAAAGGCTCTGAAGTACAGTCATTACTGAACCTACCGCCTTGCTTTAATTCAGGGAAGATGGCTGAGGCAACGTTGTGCTCAGTGGTTTGACTCCAGGAAAGTCAATGGACTTGGCCCAAGTTTATCAAAATGTATCTTAGAGTGGAAATCACTTGTCAGAGCTTTTGAATGCAGCCAGTTTGTTCCTCACTCGTTAGAACTTGAGTGTCAAATTCTGCTGGCATTCTACAAGTGAAAATTTAAAGTCATTCATGGGATTTCATTGGGCGTGATCTTTTCAGAAGGCTGTCTCTACATTTTTCCACTCTTATGAATTTACATGCAAGCTAAGAATTTAGGTTTCTAAAAATTTCTCAAGTTGCCCTCCTTAACCAGACCAATTTATTGCTGCAGTTTTCTTTTACAACTTGGTTTCTGTAGGTTCAGACTACACTTCGTGTATTTCTCACTTTCGGAGAGGAACGTTCACTTATTGCTCTCCTTAAAGAGCAGCTGGATCCCATCTTGACCAATGTGAACCCTCTTACATTGAAGATGCTGTATTATTTTTATTCTTTTCCTAGAAAAAAAATCCTTTTGTTAATTAGACCCTCCTTCCCCTTTGAACTTTTTTATTCCCTTGGTGAAAATCATAATCCCCAGTGACATCAGAATTAATTGCTGTAGACAGTTTCCATGTCACACAGTGAGCATTGGGTCTCAAGAAAGAGAAATATGGAGACACATGGATCCTGTTTCAAACACATTTCCTAGCTTAGAAAAGGTTGCTTCAGTTTTGTTTTCATTTAAAACAGAAATGAGAAAGAAGTTTTGCTTGAGATTAGAGTTGCAAAGTAACAGATCTCTCCAGATTCTCCCACTGGATCTACCTTGGTAATCAGGCCGAGGATTGTCCTGACTGGCTTTCTGTAATTTCAGTTCTGGGGGTTGTGTTACTGCAGGGCCAGAACTGAATGATGCCCTGGAAAAACTTCTGAAATGACTGGCATGGCAGATCTGTGTCCTTAAGTAGTAGTTTGCAGAAGTCAGTCCATAATTACTGTCTCAGTTGCTCCTCTTCCTGCTGCCTTGGACACACTGGTAGCTGCTTTATTTTGGGGGGTGGGGGTGTTTTTGTTTTTTGGTTTGTTGGTGGTTTGTTGTGTTGTGTTGGGGTTTTTTTCCCCAGCTCCTTCTGCAGGCTTCTTGCCCAAGTGCATCTCGGGATTTCCCTTTTGCTGAATGAGCTGCTTGTTTGAGAGGGAGGAAGTAAGGTCCCTTCTGGATTAGGAGGGAATGGGGGTGGAGGGTGGGGAAATGTCCTGTTTCATATGCAAAGCACACTGAACTGAAAAAAAAAACCCCACATGAAAACCTTTTAACAAAACCATCCATGTCACAGACTGGCAGAGCAGCTGCTGGCTTTGTTAGGGAGAATATTAATGTTTCAAAGACTTACACAACCATTTAAAAATGAGAGAATGGGTAGATTCTAACTTATTTTTTTTTAAGATACATGCAGAGGTAAAAAAAAAAATCTCCTTATCAATATCTGTGAATGGAATGTGCTGTCGACTGATGTGACATCAACTTTCACAAGTCATGAGCTCAGCGAGTTATGCTGTTACAATCTACCCTCTTCTTTCAGAGATTTTATGAGAAATTTCCCTAATTTTTCAGTTGCTTGTGTCAGTATTAGCTATGTGCAATCTGAATGCAGTTAAATTTCTCCTACTTGGCCTAGTAAGTGATCCAGCAAAGAAAAAAGTATCTTTTCCAGTCCTTTTTGCCTCAAGATAAACTAATCATCATTCACATTGCTTTTATTTTTGTCAGTTAGAAAATCAGAAATGATAGAGGTTGGTATAATACAGTAATAACACACGTGAACTATGGAAGTACCCTGTCACACAAATAAGAATGTTCAGAGATAGAGCGAAGTGCTGTGCTGCACGCCTGGCACATTTCTGGATGGTATGCTGAACACATTTTCTTGCACAACGTTCTCAAATGCTACAGAAACTTAGCTTCTCAAAAGGGAAGTTATGTTGCCATCATGTCTGCAGTGGTGATCCCCCAGAAGTGAGCAGGTATTGACTCCTGCTGGGGTGTCTGTGTCTGCTCTTGACACTGAATCCTTACCACTGAAATAAAACCAAATCATGATCTGCCATCCTTGGAGCTGGGTTTGGGACAAACTGCTTTCACCCTGTCGTTTTTGAGCAGTGCATCTGGCAGGCAACTGTGTATTTTCCTTGACTCTTGTTGATCTTAGAGTCAAAGAGCTTTTTCCTGCTACAGGTCTGAAAGTTTTCTCAGACCTTTCTTTAAATTCATGCTGAGTTCAGTGGCAGAGAGGTGCAGACATTGATACTTTTTCTCCTACAGTTACAGCAATGAACGTATTTAGGTTTTAAAGCAGAAATTGGTTCTCCTAGGTGTAAACCCGTCTGTGAGAGGTAGCCGGGTGCTGTGTATGCGAGCAGACAGTAGTGGGCAAGGGTTAAAGCAGGGGAGGAGTTAGCACACATATAGAACAGTTGCTGTAGTTTTAACTCACTACTGGATCAGTGGGTGATTAGAATCAGTTCTGTTCTAATATTAACAAAAGAGAGGTGAAAATCTCAGCTGAAAAATTAGTTTCATTCAGAAACCATCATTGCTTTTTCTTTTCACCCTTTGGTTGATTTTACTTAGCTGCCTTCTGCGCAAGGAAGTGCTTGTGTAATGCCCAAGCCATTCCCATTCCTCACTGAATGATATGCAAATCTAGTCAATTAAGCAGGGGGGATTTAATTAGCAGTTTAAGTTCATGTGTGAAGTGTCTTGCCTTAATTACTTAACAGTTTTGTTGCAAATTTGTGAAGATTTTTTTTTTTCCCACAGAACTATC
This sequence comes from Upupa epops, assembly GCA_013397515.1. Lineage (NCBI taxonomy): Eukaryota > Metazoa > Chordata > Aves > Bucerotiformes > Upupidae > Upupa > Upupa epops. Next base: position 277,981 of record VZRI01003169.1, read on the forward strand.
AAAACTGTGATTTTTTTTTTTTTTAATTGTTTTTTTTTTCTTTTTTTGGTAACGTTTTCAAACCCTGAGTATTGCCCGCTGCCTTTGACCTTCACCTTGCTTCTGGGGATATGCGGCCCTCTATTTATAAATCTCCCCAAAGCTGTGGGGACAAAGCCAAATTTTATTGTCTCAGAGCAGAACAAGACCTTGAAAAAATAAAGATTTTTTTGTACTCAGAATTTGGAACAAAAGACCATTTATTTGTTGTTCTCTGTAGCTGGATGACACCATCATAGTAGTACATGTGTGACGTAATATGGTTGTCAGGCCTGACACTAAGGGGTTGCTTTTGTTTCGCGTTCTGTCTGGACAGGTTGCTCCTCTACGCCGGTGCAGACTAGACTGTCTGTGTGTGGCGGTGGCAGTGATGTCAGTAATTCGGAATTAATCCAAACAAGAACGCTTCAGTGTTGGTGCAGAACACGATTATTTCTTTGTTGTTGTTTCACAGCCTCTCATTTGGAGCGTCTGAGTGTGTGAGAGGGCACCGTCTAGGTCTGTGATACTCAGGCAGTCGGCCATCCCTGCCTTTCTGATTTATGGATTGGGATGGAGCTCTCTTGTGGCCTTGCGTTTGGTTTCTTAAACCATTATGGGTGAGAAAATGCGCTGTGGAGCAGTGTGGTATCACCCATTACTGACTCACCATTCATAGCACTTACATAGACATCAGGGCTGTAAGACAGATTATCACTTGCTCTGTCCTTCATGTTTTATTACTTTTTGGCTTTATATTGGCGGTTGCTCCATATTGAACTGATAACCAAAGCAAGAGGAGTGTTTCTAAGAAAATACTTGGTTCAGAAGGCACAGCATGTTTTTTAGATTGGGAAATCACAATCAAAGTACTGTGGAGTTCAAATGGATCCTTCCACAGTCTGGCCCGGGACCATCTGCTTTAAAACATCAACTCCAGCTAATGCTGGTTCTTCTTTTCCTCCTTTTCTCTCTAATTCCCCCCTCTCCCTGCCTCCAGTGTGACAGTCTCTGGGAATAATAGAATTAAAATGAAAACCTTGGAGACAGAAGAAACAAGATTAATTTCTATAAATTCCTCTCTTAATAACCCCAAATCACATCTGAATGTATCCCAGGACAGATAGGAGTATGTGACCCTCCCTTCCTCTGGCTCAGCACACCAGATGGTCTAACTGCTACGATTCCTGGCACACTGCAATTTTTAGTAAAACTGGGTGCAGTTCTGCTGTTTTGATACCCATTTTCATCAACAAATAGTATTTATCACTGTGATAACAGATACAGCAAAGCCAGAGATGAATGGCAAAGCGAAGTTTCTCATCTGCTGTCATTGAGGCGTACTGGCTCTCGAGAAGAATCTGGCTCACTTTCATGCACTTAGTCTCTAGGAATTTCTCTCTTCCTCACTCCCCACCTCCTCTCCTGTAGTTGCCAAATATCAGGATACCACTGGAATGCACGTGAACAGACAGGAGTGAGAACTCCTTCAACATTAGTAAGCTGTTCAGTCATAAAGCACTGTGCTGTAACGTGGTTATAAGCTCTTGGGTTGGAGGGTGTTGGTTTGTACTTTATATCAAAGTCCAGAGAAACTGCTGCCTCTGCTATCTGTAGAAACGTTTCTCGGCAGTAGTGAGGGGTAAGTGGAAAGGTTTAATGGACACTCAAGAGTACATCTGGTGCTACATGGCTTCACCAGGAGCTCTGTGGGTTGATAAGTAAGTAGTGTGGCCTCTACGGCAGATGGTGTCCTGGAGACATCTTCAGTTTGACACTTTTAGACTTGAAAGATTGAATTTGTACCAACCAGGAGTTGGAGACACATATGTGAGAACGTACTGCAATAGTTCTAGGGACTAGTTCTCACATCTCTACATCTTTCAGATACAGATTTTAAATAATTCAATGCACAGATTACTGTGTAGTAGCAGTATTGTTGGAATCCCTTTAGTCAGCAGACATCCAGTCTGGGCAAAGGGCTAGGATTCTCCTCTTTCCTTCAGGTCCTTTGATTAAAGAAGCCTGTTTGAAGAGCTGCTGTAGCACCATAGGGTGAGAAATTCACCCTATTAATAATTCTTTTTATGAAAACGGAAGAAACATTTCTAATCCAGACCTCTGCATTTTGTTCAGCTGCTTTCTGTAGTAGCTTGTGTGAAGCAAAGCTGAATGAGAAGGACAGGGAAAAAAATACTACACTTCTTACGCTTAGGATTGCAGTCCTCGCTGTGTCTTCTCCACCCCAGTCCCCAGTATTGGTGGAAATGTCAAAGAATTCTGTAATACAAAGTAGTTCTCCCTTTCCCTGGAGCTGAAGTGCATTTTCTGTAAGCCTGCCTTCCTAATCACAATGTAAAGGGATCAGAAATCATGGAGTGAACTGACCTGTTTGGTTTCCAAATAAAAGTGTAAGTGCTGTGATTCAGAATTTTCGTTGTACTTTTAAATATCGTACCGCTTCCAAAGATGTAAGAATAAATAACATCCCCCTTTGCTCTGGCTGTGTTCAGCCCTTCCTTTTTCTGTGCTTTTCCAGGCCAGGTTCTGGAGGTACTTTTCTTCAAGTGTATTAATTATTATTAATCTTATTATGATCCCGCATTGGTGCCAGGGTACTTTTTAATAGAATTTCTTTCCAGTTCAGCCAGGGCAACCCTTTTGTTGAACCTTCTTTTGGAAAAGTGTTCCCATGTGCTCCAAAGGCGCTGACACATGACCTCGTTACACACAGAAAATCCTAAATGTCCTGCCCCTTGCCAGAGCTATCACAAAACTACCCATCACCCCCTTTTCAGGATCCCAGATGGTAAATAGCAGCAGGAGGTGAAAGGGGAGCTTTGTCTCCATTCTGAGTCCTGTTTTAAGTATTCTGTGTCTGTCTGTATCCCTCTGCTTTTCCCACTCTGCCCATAAATTAGCAAGCCAGCTTTTCTGACAAGGGAAGACAAAATGTCCACAAGCTGCAGTCACATCACCTCCTTGAGATAACGGTTTTGAACAGTCTTTGCTTTCGTTTTATCTGATCATGATCTCTCTTCATTTGGGTAGAGCTCCTGTCTGGCCTGCTCACTTAAGGAAGTGGAGCTCTGACTGAGCATCAGGCTGTAATTTACAATTTCTACAGAACCTTCAAAGAGAAAGTGTCCTCGTGCTGAAGTTTACCTACACCCTGGGTGGCTGAGTTGTGATTATTAAAAGAAAAACCCCAACCGACCAACCAGCCAAAACCCCAACCCCCAAAAAACCGCAACAAAGAGATGCTTGTCTAGTTCTGCTGTTTTTGTAAAGGCAGAGTTGCAGGAGGAGCAGCAGTTTCTGTGAGGTGGGGTCTTGGGGAGCAGCTGGCTTTAGGAGTGTATAAAGGGATTTATCAGTGAGGCAGTGAAAGGAGCAGGGATATGGTCAGTGGATACAGCAACACAGATGGAGCTGCCGTGCAAATCTGTGACCATTTTTAGAAGCTGTGCTTGGCTCCTAGGATTCACCAGGCAGGATATTGTCTCTGCACACGCTTCCCATGGAGTTCCCCTAAGTGGCAACGATTTCCTCTCTCTCTGGGCAGGAAAGATGATGTGGGATTTCATGCGGAGAGTTCTGTAGTTGCTGCTGGCATAGGCTTGGACCTGTCCGTATGGAGAGGACAGTTGGGTGCTTGTGATTTGGTTTGGGAGTAGGAGTGAAGGACATATAACATTCATACACTCAGCATCTTGCACAGTGAGGTATCAAATCCAAGTGTACAGGCAGTTTTTTGCCATACTGTTTATATTTTTCATGTTGTGGATTTACTGGCTTCTACAAAGGCAGTGGCCTGTGCTAGCAGAGTACGCGTGCTTGTTTGCTGGGGACAGCTGCTTTCACTAATTAAGATGCTGCATTCTCCTTAGCCCCTTATAATTGCAGACCCACCCAAGTGTTCATCCTGAACCTGAAATCCAGCAGCTTTTTGAGGATGAGAGGAGCCTTTCCCCTGACCTGGGCTGCAGCTTAAGTAATGACTTTCCAGTTTCAGCTGACTGGAAATCTGAGACTGCTGAGCTGAAATACTGAAGGCTTAATGAATTCCCTGGATTCCCTGGTGGTTTTTTGGTACATCTTTATTTTAAACTGTTGAATATTAATAGGGAAAGGGGAGTGGGAGTGCAGGGCCTGTTTATGGTCTACTACTTGAAAGGACCATTCTTTTTTTGTTTGTTTTGTTTCATTTTATGTTGCAAATATTGTTGTAGAAGTGCTGTGTGATTGCCAAGGTCCTACCTAGCCTTTGGATGCCAAGGGATTGATAGCTGCTGGGAGGGATTTAAAGCAGTATTACCTCTTTTGCAAGTGTCCTGGCTCCTAGAGCCAATCCACCTTTGACCGTTTTGCAACGAACCTTCATTTCAAGTGGTGAAAAGGACTGTGAAGAAGGGAGAAGAGCTCATGTGGCATTTGCTCTGGTTTCTGGGTAAGAATACTATGCTTTCCACATTGTAAGTTAATTAGCAGAAGGTTTTTTTCATCCTCTGGGATCTCCTGTGTTTTCTCCTGACCTGTAATTCTACATATACTCATCAAGTAAAAGAGATCTTATGGGCCTAATTCTGACACATTGTGTTTTGACAGTGCATTTTGTTCATACTGAGTCAAACTTTCGAAGCCATAGTTGCTTGGTCACTTTAATTTGACATAAACCTAGCTGCTGCCAGAGCTCCTTTTGGCTTCTGCCCTAACACCAGCCTGCTGTTCCTGTCACCTTCTTTGACTGTCACCGGTGCTTTTATGGCTGCACAATGTGCAACAGCTCACCAGGGAATCAATCTGCCTGAAAATGAGTCATTATATAAGGGAGAGTCACAAAAATGAAGTGAACAAATGTGCTGTTGAGTGCCCAGGAAAAGCAGGTCGGGGCTGGCTGGTTGGATTGTTCACTGGTGTTAGGTGTTTTTATTGGAGATGGCCAAAGGTTTGAAAGTTTGAAGGTTACATGTTGGTGCTTTATCCTTTATCCTAAAACCAGACAGTTTAAGGGCAGGCTAGCAATGGTGGGAGTGTGAATTAGATGGAATCAAATAGTGATTCAGCCCTGTAATTCGTTAAACTTTGTGTAGTAGATGTGGCTGCTAAAGATTAGGTCAGTGTCTTTTCTTTAACACCTTATTAGGCTGTTGCTCTAAACCACGAGCTTCTGGGGATGCATTTTTAATTTTTCAGAAAGGCTTTTGATGGATGAAGCTGTAAAATGAATAGAAATAGTGTCTCCCTCTTCCTTTTTCCTCCTACTCAACGCTCACACACAGTCAGCCCTGGGGTCTTTTCTTTCTGTGTGGTTGGCAGAACAGAGAAAGAGAGAGAGAGAGAAGGAGACTGTCTGGGCCCCTAGTGCTGTCATGAGAAGAATAGCGGGGCTGTTACCGCTAAATCTAAAGGGACAAGCTTGTGTATGTATGCTGCAGCAGCCAGCGGGCTGAATTAGTGGCATTTAGGCACTGCTAAGAGGCTAATTGAGTCACTGGTACTTGCTGATTAAACCAGCAAATCCAATAATGTATGGATGTGCATGTTTGTGTTTGGTTCTGTGCTCTCTAAAAAATAAGCATGTGAGGTTTTCTTTAACCCCTTCCATTTTGGCCAAGTTACTCACTAGCTTTAGGAATACTAAAACATCTAAATAAATGTCTTGGGAGATCTGTCTTTATTCCATTCTTCCTCATGCTCCCTGCAGTGGGATTGGATGAGAAGGCATTAGATCAGTTCCATTTCCAATTGCTGGACTCTGCCAGTTTAAAAAATGCCATAGTAAATGAGCCTTCGGTTCAATATGGGATCATCTGAATGGTGAGGAGGCAGAAGATAAAGAACTGGAGCCACCCATGAGACATCCATGATGCCTTAGGTATGGCAGAGAAAGCCTGTGCTGGAATTGTGCTTGGCATCCATCTGTCATGACCCACTGCACCTTCCTCAGAATGGTGTCAGTACTGCACCACTGCCTCTGAATGTCTGAGCTAGTAAATGCATAAACAACTCGGTGTAACGTATGTGGGGAAAGAAAATTCCAGTTTTAAATAGGTTGCGTAGGGGACTACTTGGAGAATCTGTAAAGCTGACCTAACTTTAATAAACCCTTGCAATGTATTTTCTAACCCATCGTCACTCCTGAAATCTGCCCACAGGCAGGCCCCGCTTTGCTTTTGCTCACAGTGGTTGTTATAATGGTTGTGGCTTGATTGACTTCAGTCGAATTATTCCTAATTTACAGCACTCTTAAGTGGAGAGCAGAATTAGATTTTTGTGTTTTCCTTTGAAGTGCGCAGTGCTCTCAGGGAGGCTGTTGTGCTGAGGGCATTCTGCTTTCAGGGACTCTCTTTAATTTTGTTTTTAATGTTTCAGAAGAATAAGACGCCTCTCAATCTAAACCAGAAGGACGTGTATGAAAAAATAGTAAAGATTCGTAGAGGCGAATGGTGGGTTCAGAACCTTGTGAGTCATTGCCGAGAGATTGACAGTTTGGGAACATCAACGCGGAGGAGTGAGGATGGGATGCTCAGGGGCTGATGAGATAAGGGAGTCTATAGAATGTCAGCGGAGGGGTCAGCAGCAGCGTGCGTCTCATTCCAGAGTTAAGCTCAGGCATTGGGAAATGGCATTCCACGATGGCAAACACAACCTGACAGTTCTCAGCTAGCTACAGTATTCACCTCCTCCTCCTGCTTCCCCCCCCATCCCTGCCCTGACTGCCTATCGCTGGATGCTTTGGAGATCCTGTCTGTTCTTGCCTTCAAAGCAGCTACAAGAAAATATTTAAAGCCACAAGCACACCTTGGAGGCTTTGTAGGGTAAGTCGGGCTAGCGAGACATTTCAGCATTTTAGGAGCCGTGTCCCTGTTCAGACAGCTCAGTTCTTGGGACAGTCTGTCTGGTTTACCTCCTGTTCAAGGATTAGAAAGCTTTACTCTATATGTAACCCTTTACTTTTGTCCTTCTCTTCTTTCTTTCTTCCTTCGTCCCATGTATGTGAAAGAATTTCCTTCTGTTCCTGGGCAGGCCTGGACTGGATCAGCTCCTGGAATTAACTACACAGGAGTTCATTCATTCCTCCTCTGAAATTACCTGGGTTTTGCTAGGTATAACTTGTTCATGGGTGGTGGGGAAGAAGCCGTCCTCCCCATGTTCTTAGCAGAGGTGGGAGAAGGTGATGCTTTCTTGGATAGGACAGAGGACTTCTTTATAATCCTAGCTCTTGACACCATTTAGCTGGGTGACCTTGGGCCACTTACTTCACTTCTCCATGAAACAGGACTAACAGTGTTCACCTCCCTGCCCAGCAGGGGTGTTAAGAGGACTTTTGTGAAGTGTTTTACATATATAGAGGGATGTATTATTGCTGAGAATTGTTGTTTCTTTGTGAATATGTATGAAAGGTGCTAAGACTTACCTCACCTTGGCCTTCACACTCAGCTCATTACAGGCTTGTGGTTGCTTTGACTCTAGCTAGTGGAAGAGGCAAGGAGCGTTGTCCTCAGGAGCTCTTGACGTCCTCAGAAAGGAAAGTGGCAAACTCAGTTTCTCCTTCTCTGATTAGAACTGCATTCAGTGCAAAATGTGTTACACTGTGTGTGTGCAGGCCTTTGGTGGTGCTTTAGGAATGGGGCCTAGAAAGGCTCCTGTCAAACCTAGACACTGCTGCTCTTCTGTAGACATTTTGTGAGATCCTACCACCGACCTCATACCGCTGAGGAAGAAGGGTAGAAGTGATGATGAAACATTGTGCTGTAGTTTTGTTCTTGACAACTGAGCTTTGACAGGGGAATCCGCTGTGTAGAGACCCGGGAGAAGGTTGCACAAGCGCTGTCTCCAGGGTGTCACGCTTGTGGTGTCATGGAAAACTTCCTCTTTGAATCAATAGTGCAGCACAGCTGCACTTCTTTGAGAGTTGCCGGAGCTGGGAGGGTTTCCAGTTGTTAAGGAAAAGAAGGATGTGGTCCTCAGCTCATTGGATCTTTTACACAAAGTGGAAAAGGGGCTGCGACTTTCTAAGAGCGACCAGAGCAGACCTGTGGTGTAGTGGAAGAACAGTCTTTGGCAGGAACTGGAACCCATGGCCATAAGCTTGTCTAATAACATGCTCTTCTTGAAACCTGCAGTACACTGAAGTGTAAGTATGTTGCTCAGAGCAACTTGATATGGCCAGGACACCTTCATTCCAGCTACTCTGCTGGTTTGGCTTGGTGCTGATGCCCGCACAGCCAGACACAGGCTATGTTATCAGACGCATGTGCTCCCAGATACCGTGTGAAGAACTAGTGACATATTGGAGGTGTTGTGGATGTTACTCTTGAGCTCTGCCAGTGTTTAGTTCTGTTTCAGTTCTCCTTAGCCTTTCTATTAAAAAAGAAAGCAGGGTTTTTTTTGTGTTAAATTGACACAGGGCTTCACGTTGGAAGCTGTTGAGCGACAGGCGTATGTGAGTGCTGAGTGCTTTGTAATGAACAGTGCAGCCTTTTCATTTGTAGGTCTGCTGGGGCTGCGTGAGTCAATGGTATAATGACAGCTATTGGATAACATCTTCTGTCCCTCATCAGAGCTGGCAATCTTAGATTTTAGTCTATGGTGCTGGCAAGACAAGTTTAGGTCAGATACAAACCTGTCAAGAGCCCTGAATCTAAATAAACCACTGTGCTTCCGCCCGTTCTGACGTCTTTAGTTGGTGCTTGTTGGCCAGCGTGTTAACACTCATTTCTAACGTCTCCCAGTATTTGCTGCACACATTGTTGGTATAATGAATGAAAAAGTGAATTTGACATGAAGAAACATGAATGGGTGTAGAATGGATTAAGAGTCTTTGTTCTTAGCAGTTTTTTTTTAAATCTCTGGAGTGCTGTAGTCCTGTCTCTTCCACATGTCCTGTCAAGTCAAATGGTTCAAGGGATGCAGTGGATTTTCACACCTTGTAGGAGAGTTCTGCGGTAAAATGACTGGGATTAACTACACTAGAAAACGTGGTGCTCATTCCTCCTCCTTCAAAAAGTCCTGAAAACCCCTACTTGAGTGGGTCCCTACACTAGCTGGCAACACACAGGCATGGATAGCTTAAAAACATGTCTTGTTAACTGCTGTTTTGAGGGAAACATTTCTCTCGAGTTCAAAACACACTTTTTCCACACTGCAAGCAACATGTTTCATACAGAAGAGGAAAGTCCGATTCCTTTCCACTAGAGGCAGAAGTTGCTGGCTCAATTTTCTCATTTTAAGGTCTGGGAGGTATTTCACCGTTTGCCATGGCTCTGTGTGCTCTTTTACCCCTTATGCAACCCTGATCCCTGCAAGGGTAGTGTGATCACAGTGGGGTGACCTGTACTAAACAGCCAGATGTTACATAGCTGGTGGGGACTACTTAAAGGAGTAAGATATTTTGTTTAACCTCTTCCTTTGGCCCCCCACAACTCAGTTCTCTGCTTTGTATTGCAAAGAAAGGTTTAGAAAGTCTTTCTGCATCAATTCATTGTAAAGTTGCATCACTGGTAGAGTTCAGGCTGAGGGTTTGTGTAAATCAGAACTTTCCACAACAGTAGAAAAACTTCACGTGAAGCAAATACTTTGTTTCCTGGTTCTAAACCCCAGAGCCCTGATTAGCACTTCCGCTCTGTATTTGTGGGTCAGGCTGTCATATTGGTACTTACAGTGGGATGGGTCACTTAGCACCTGATCCTTCTACGCATAAGTCTTGTCAGACATCTTTCACCAACAGTACCTTTCTGTGGAGTACAAAAGGTACTTCAAAATAGCGTATGTGCCTTTCACAGCACGGCTGCAGTGCCTTTCTACTCAGGTGCCAAAGAGGGCTTGGTGCAAATGAGAAATAGTTTTTACTGGTCTTACTCCAAGTAGTATTCATTGCCCTGAAAGCACCACTGTAACAGTGCAGATGGTTACTGGAACGGTCTTATTCTGGTTTAGGGTTGGAATTCTTACCTTTTGAAAGCAAGAGCGGAACTTGAACATGGGCATTTATTCCCTGTTAGATTTGTTTCCTCAGTGAGGCACTTGAATGTGGACAGGCATGACCGGTGGGTGAGTCCATGGCAATAAAAAAAGAATTTGGCAAATTCCAGCTCTGTGAGAGGGCTGTTGGATGGCATTGAATTGTTCAGCTGCAACTGTACTTGAGAACATTAGAAGGGCTTCATTCTTGTCACAACAGAATTGGGTCACAGTCTATTTTAACTGGGTCACAGGAGTTTCCAGCATGGGAGGCCTCTTAACATGTTTGATGAGGGTGAAGCATTAGAACAGCCCAGTCCTGTTAACTCTGATTGCATGGCATTATGCTTTCTGCCTGAAGTAGTCATGAGCTGCCTACCTGTCCTCATGAATGCGAGGAACTGCCTGTTACAAATGTCTTCTGTAACTTACTTGGAGCAGTTGATCTTTACTGGTATGATCCAACCTGGGCTGGAGCTGTGGAGGTCAAGCCTCTCCAATTTAACCCTGTGCTTTGTCTTCTGTGGTGGCTGGGGGCTTTTATGTATGACACTGGAGGAGAGGAAGAAAGCCCGTCTGTGGACTGTGAGTGAAGTGCTGTGGGCTCTTCCAGTTCTTACCTATTTCAATGAATCTTCCTTTAAAAATACCCTGTCACTCTAACACTGTGTGAGGGTGGCTCCCACCCTCAGCTCACAGATCAGCCTGAGAAGGCTGTGAGAGTTCCGGAGTAAACCCCCTCTCATTAGGGAAAGAGAGAGACTCCCCTGTTTGTTTGCGTTGTGTGAAAAAAGGCAGTGTCTGAAAACCAAAACAAAAAACCCAGAGCACAACAACTGGCCTCCTTCCATGAATCAGCCCCATTTCCAGCCTGCCCGCCACCGTACCAGGGGCACAGGCTGCTCCTGTCCCTACAGAAAGGCCTGTGATTTGTGTTCAGAGCTGAGAGAGTCTCCTAGAGTTCAGCTCTGCTGGAACAAAATGTTCAAGACAATGCTGTGCGATCCAGCTGGAGGTTTAGCATTAGTGCAGTGTCAGCCAGATGGAAATTAGGTGGGGAGGGTTGCAGAGGGCTGGGGGATGGGGAATCTCCTCTCTTTAGAGGCAAGAGAAAACAATAGTCACTCTGAAATCCATGTTCACATGAATCTATAGTGTTAAACGCCGGTGATGAGAGGCGTGCTCTCCTCCAGCTTGCTGCCAGTGAGCTGTCAGTTGTGCTCTGTGTGCTCTGCTGGATACAGGCAGTAGGGCAGAGCCTGTGCAGCTCTGCTGATTTGGGATGTACACTGACAGAACTAGAGCATCACTTGCTCATTGCCTCTGATTTCCAGAATCCCCCAGTGAGGCGGGTGGACGTGCCTGGTATCAGGCTGCTTTTCAGACACTACCAAATGTGCATTCTGGAATTAGTGATATCTGAGAACCTGAAGAACTTTTTCCGAACGTGAGAACTGTTTGTAGATGCAGCGTGCATCTGGTAAGCAGGGATAGCCCAAATTTGTCCTTTCTGACTCCTTTTATTTCTGCTGAGTGCGGAGCGAGGTCCATCAAGTTTTCAGCCTCTTGTGTTGTGCTTTGAAATGGCTGTGATGGGGTGAGGCATCATCTGTTTGAATAAGATGATAGCGAAATGAAGCTTTCAACTCCTATTTGTGCGCGTCACTGCAGTTGAAGTTTTAGATATCTCTTTGCACTTGATGCCAGAATTTGATATGATGAAAGTAACTTCACATTAGTAGCTCCTTTGAAGAAGAATCTGTTCCGATTCATCTCTTGCTCGCAGTACAAGACTGGAACTTGTAAACTCTGCTGAACCTCTGGAAAATCTGTCGCCATGTGACCATTGAGAAACAGGGAGCGTTAAGTTCATGTTTTCTGTAGTTGAGTCATGGTGGTTCTGTCAAGGAGTGTTGAAAGAAGAGGAGGAGTGGGGGAAGGCAAAAAGCCTCCATGTGGAGAAGACAAGGTGACTTTCTTCTGTTCCATGTGTCTCAGCTCTGCAGCCTTCTGCTGGTCTCCTGAGATAAAGCAAAATATTCTGCATGCTACTCTTATTCCCAGCTAGTTTTAAATGAGCTGGAATCCGTGGTGTTCATCTAGGGATATCTGAAGGAGTATGGTAGGTGGCTATTCTATAGGGCCACAGAGGCTGTTCGTATTATTTGCCCCTCTCTTTTTCTGTTGGTTTCCTATTTGAACTGAGCAAAAGCAGAACTACCTGAATGCATATTCAAAGAGTCAGTTCTGCTTTCACAGAAAAAGGATTTAGCAAGGCAGAATCTCTCCTCCCCCTCTTTTATTGGTGTATTTTTTCTCTTTCCTCTTTGAGAGCTCAGCAGGTTCTACTGAAATCCACTTGAAAAGATTGAGAAATACTGTATGTCCATTCCTGGAGGCAGTCTTGGATCGGCGGTAACTTTCAGAACATCACTGCAACTGCCCTGCTGTTCTCAGCCAGATTTCAGGGCCCAACTGTGTAACATCAAGAGTTAATTTAACATCAGAGAGCCTGTATGGGCAGTGGTGCATTTGCTTTCAGTCCTGCGAGGAACAGCTTTGGGGAAAGAACACTTCCGCCTTTTAATAGAGGAAAAACTTTTAACATGAGAAGAATGAGGACAGGAAGTCTGGTGGGTTTCCACTCGGCGACCTTGCTCGGGAGCAGGCAGCAAGCAAACGGAGATGTGTTCTCTCTTCTGGAATACTCAGGCCATTCTCCAAGGGCCTGAAAGCTTGCAGTATCAGGGCTGGCTGCAGTCATGTGTTGGATGCTGAACTGTTAATTAAATTACCCACAGCACAGGTTCCTGGCTAAAGCATTTGAAAGTGTCATCTGTGCCCCGATGAAAATTGTTGAGCCTCTCAAACAGGATGATGTTAGTAGTAGTAAAAAACCAGCAAACCCGGTGATTCAGTGGTGGTGGGTCAGTGCTGGGAAAGCCTGTGCCCCTTCTTTAGAAGTCCTTTTTAAAGTTCCCCCAAACACGCAGTTCCCAGGCTCCTATTCGCTACTCATTTGGAGAATGAATGTCCCTCTTTTCTCCTCATGTGTGTTCCTGTGGTCTGTGTGATCATAAGTTGCATCGCCGTGTTCCATTTTCCAGTGCCTGTGGCTTCTAGGCTTTTGTGCGGCTTCTTTAGAATTTCACAAGTACATCACAAGATGCTATTTTGGGTTGCTACAGGATAAAGAGTGTTTAAGATCTTCAGAATGCCCTTTGCCACTTGCCATTAAGACTGTGGAGATACTGGGAAAACAAAATGAAGAAACCAAAGCTCTTGCGAAGTCTTGGTCCAGCCTGTTCACTTTGACTCAAAAAGATGAGTTGAAAGGGTGTTATTCTTTTTTAATTTTCCCCCAGAGTTTGTTTGATCCTGGCACGCACTTTTTCTAAATAGGTGGCTCCTGTGCTCCCTGAGTCAAGAGATTCATCAGCCACAGAATTTAAATGTATACCAGTACCTCTCACTACATTTCTTGTATTCAGAGCTGGGCCAAGCAGGAATAAACATGCTGGAGGAAGGTTTTGCCTAGGGGCATCCCACTGACTCTGAATGTGGGAGATGTGCTGTGTCTGAGCATTCAGTGGGCTCTGTGTTGTTATGGGTAACTTCCCAGGTCTGAGATACAGGCAAGGCTGTAGCTGCCTTCTCTGTAACGCTACAACTGTGGAATAGGGTGGCCAGCTGGTAACTAGTGTTGCTTTCCAGGGGCAGCCCATCACATGGGGTTGTGCTGGAGAAGGACCTGCCTGCGATCGGCTAAAAGGAACCTGTTGGCAAGAGCTTTTGCGTTCTGCTGTGCCGCATTCCTGTCCGCTCCCACTCCTGCATGGAGCTTATGTAACAGTCCCTGAAGCAGCAGAGGGGTCACTTCAGGTGGCTGTTTTGATCTGGCAGTGTCTCCTCTCCTCTCTAATGCTGTCTGGAAGGATTTGTAGGCTCTTTTTTCAGAGGCGAGGCCAGGCGTGCATGCACTTTCGCACACACACGGTGCTGCTGCTCTGGGATTTAAGGGCAAATGGAAGGCAGGGCTGTGACGGGAGGCGTGATTAGGAATACAATCCTCTCATAGTGCTTTGCTTTTGCAGTTAAAGAAACTTGTGTGTGCTCAGCATTCAGATTGGCTGCCCTAGTGACATCACCCGCTGTCAGGACTGCGGTTACAGCAATACCACCAGCAGTGCTTTGCCTTTCCTGCTTGGTTTGCCTGAGACTATTGGAATCATTTGCATATGTTAAACAGTCATTGTGTGACCCCTGACAAACAGTTTTGTTTCATCTTCTCCTTCGAGGAGCAAACTGAGATAGAGAACAACCTGATGGCTGGTCTGTGGCCACACAAGGAGTAATCTGATGGACCTGCAATTAGAACCCTAGAGTCCAGGCTTTGCTGTGTCCTGATGACTCGATAAGCTTTTCCTCCTGGCGTGCAGCCTAGGACCAGCAAGACTTCACCTCCAGCCCTCTGTCCTGACCTCTGTATTGTACCTCCAGACCTGAGAATAAAGACTGGCTGTCATGACTACCAGTCTCTAGTTTTAAGCAGCAAGCTGTGCCCAGCAGAAACAGCATAAGTAAGGAGGTTGACCTGCCAGCTTCCATGGAACTAGAGCAACCTTAGATTGACTGAGTCTGCACTTAGCTGCCCTGATACTTGTTTCCCTCCCTAGACACAGATATTATCCCTTTCCTCACTTTTCTGTTTTTGGGTTTTCAGCTTTGGCATGCTTCCTTGGGGTCTGATTTTTGGATATCTGCCCTGCGCTGTGAAAACAGAGGCCTACTACAGTGTCTCAAGGAAGATATCTAAACACAGAGGTTCCCTAACACACTCTTCATTTTGGGAAATCTGGATTCTTACTGACAATCCACCTCACTCTAGATTTTCCTGTCACACAACTATTCTGTGCTCTTTGTGTGACTGGAAAATGATCAAATCCAGTGAAAATAGGCATGCTGGGGGATTGCATTCAGGCAGAAAATGGTATACACAAGAGTTTGAGAGATTCCCTAAGAGAAGAGTAACAGAGGTAACTCCCACTCTTTACCCTGGTTTAGACAAATGTAAGCTTTATTGACATTTATCCAAATGGAGAAGAAGAAAACCCTGTGTTTTCAAGAGGTGATTTTCATAGTGCACAGCCAGGTGCTGTTTATCTAATCTCTTTTGTCCTTGTTTCTTCCCTTCTTCCTCTCAGTCAGTTCTCAAGGATAAAAATAGCTGTTATGCCATTTCACTTAACAGGGATGTAAAGGAAGTCCTGGGTCTGAGGGCTCAGCTATTGTAGTGTAGGTTTTTCTCTTAATGGGCCACAAACATGCAAATTCCTGCTTTTTTGAGGCTAGTCAAAAAAGTTAGGATGACACCATGCGAGTGTAATTTCAGGTGAGATCTTAGAAAGAGTTATTGTCCCTTGTGTGCAAACACACATGCACATAACCAGGATCTTGGCTGCTGTTTTGAAGAAGCAGAAGGTGCAACCTGTGTGTAGAAGTTTGGGTGACCATCACAGTGCCCTGAGCTGTGTTCAGTGGGGAGTTTCTTACAAAACTATCTTGACTGGGGAGGGAGTTAAACAGCATTGGACTGACACACTGCAGTACTCCTTCCATATAGGGTGTTCCTTTGTGAAACAGGAATTGGAGTTTGCACTGCTTTCCCCCAAACCGTATTCCACAGCTGTGTGGGAGAAGAGTCTATTCGGCATTGCGTGTTACGAGAACTTTCTGCACACTAGGGTTTATTTTAATAAAAGATGCCCGTGGCATGGTACTTTACAGAGACAGTGCTGAGTTTGTGCAGGTATGGTGGTTGACTAGCTAGTGTTGATTCCAGGTTGGACTGGTTCCTGGGTGATCTGTCACTTCACTAAAGAAAAATTAGGGTTGTATGTGTAAATTCCTAATGATGTTTTTTTAAGCCAGAGAGTTGAGTTGTGTTCAGGCGCCACTATAAAAGGGATCCACATTCCACATACCCTTTTCTGAAAATGTTTCCCAGCACAGTGTTAATTAATACAAAACCCTCCTTTTTTTCCCCCCCTGGGTGTTAACTTATTTATAGGCGAAGTGCATGTTAAATTCAGTAAGCAACTTCCTGCGTTTTTGTAAGTATTTTAAAAGTATCAGACTCCTTGGCAGTATTGGAAGGATCCATGTGGTCTTTGTTTAGTGTTGGGATGTAAGTTCCATGCTTGCAGTAAATAAGAGGGATGTATCAGCCCTTCTGCTGACCAGATGTTAGATGACAAGAAAAACAAAAGCCAAAAATGGCAGGAAAAAACCGCGTGCGAAGAGTTTACTTTTCAACTCTACATAGGTTTTATGAGGAATTGCAAGAGAACTCTGTGGCCAAAATAATGTGTCCTGTGTCATAGGAGTGATTGAGGAGAAGTCAACCATGGGAACAGAATTAGAAACCATTCCCAAAGAACTTGGGGCTTATTTTTAAGGCAAAGAAATCTGTATCTCTAAGAGAAGAGATTAGCAAAGTTTATTCAGTACGACAACTGGGAAACCGCATTCATATGCTTTGGTTCTGGTTCTTCCTGGGTATTGAGCTACTCCAGCCATTAAACTAATTGTTTTGGAACTCATTCCTGAGTTGTTATTTATATTCACAGTTTTTACTCTCTTGTACCAAACCTACAACTTCCTGTGTTGGACGTTGTCTAATCCAACAGTGTGCACCTGTATGGGTTTGGTTTGTCGTGTGAAGGACTCTGATATCTTATCTTGAGGATATCTACTAACATTTGGCCTTGTCATTTATATGAGTAAGACGAGGATCATAAGGAAAAGGGACGTAATGAGTATTGCAGAGTCTTCTGAGACTGTCTTGTGTAGAAAATTGGATTAGCCTTGGTGAGGCAGTGACCGGTTAGCCATGTACTCGCTGACAGAACAGAGCACCTAAGGGAGAAGAGGGAGTAGTATCATCCAACTGGAGGATGTGAGAGGGGAATCAATCCCCTAATTAAACCGAGGAGGTAAAAGTGAAGATACCTTCTGAGCTGCTGCCTCTGCATTTCCTAGTAAAGTTCAGGAGAAGTTAAAGATGTGCGTAATTGAGAGAAGCCAGGAGTTGGGGCTTTCTCTCTGCTTGAAAGGCCGAATTCTTTCCTTTTTCACTTTCTTTCTTCCCCTTCTCTGCTCATTAAAAAGGTGCTATTTGTGGTCATTAGGAGGCACCCAGAGCAATTAGGTCCAACTGACCTTCTGATAGCTATTCAAGACAGAAGCTAAAGCAGGATTGTGTTGTAAACAACAACAGAAAGGGGGGCACACTAAACTTTATGGCTTGTTGGTATGTCAGAGGGAGAGATTAGAGGATGATGCAGTCAGCATCCCTGTAAATCTTATTTATCACTGATGTGGGGGAGGATACCATATCAGAGGGGAATCCTAGGACAGGGAGGTTGTGAACTTTGGGGTTTTATCAGTTAAAATGGCAGAGGGAGTAATGGAAGAAGCAGAAAATGAAATAACAGAATAGAGCCAAGTGACTCAGCTCTGAGCAGGAACTGCTTGAGGGCTGGAGTTAAGATGGAAAAAAATGCCCAGTTAGCTGTGATTTGTAAGAAAGACCATTGTGCAGATCCATCTAACCCAGTATCCTGTCTTGGAACATGGACAACAGTAAACGCTGTAGGAAGGAGAAGAGAGCAGGCTAGCATGCAAGGAAACTATCACCAGAGTGTACCCCAGTCGTGTGGCTTGAGGCCTTCCTGAGCCCTTGGTTACGTGCTTAGGTTGAATAACCTTAAGGGACAACCCTTCCTTGAGTATGTCACTACTCAGTTTTGTCAGTGCTGCTGTCTCCAGAGACAAGCTAATTGTGATGGGGTACTGGAAAAGTCAACTCACATAGCACATGCGGCTGTGGTTGGGAGTCCAGAGCCTGTCCATGGGGTAAACTGAGTGTGATGGAGAGAGGAGTCTAGTGTGTCTTCCCTGATGGCTCTCAGCCTGGGATATTTCAGGCCTGGAATAAAAGTGACTGTATCTCAGAGCTCTGCTGTGACTGCAGTCACTATGGCATAAAAACAACCTTTTATTCTAGAGTGCTGGATCCACACAGGAGCCATTTGGAATAGGTGTTGCTCATTTTTTGTGGGTAAAATCCCTTTCCCTCTGACGATTGTGTTCCCACTCAGCAGCAAGAGAAAGAGCTGCGAAACAGTATCTCTGGCCCTTGTTTACAAGTTTAAATCCACTTCTCATCTTGTGTTTGCTTCTCCAACACGTTATATTATATACTTGGGTGTAACGTAAATGTTTCACGCATGGCCAGCCCGCTGCCGATTCCCAATTGGGGCGTGAATTCCTCACGCAGAATTGAAAACACATTGGTACAGTTGGTCTCTGCATCCTCCCGGGGTGAGATGGGTAGAAAAAGGTTCGGCCCTTTCCAGTTTTATGTGGGGTCAGGCAGTCACTGTGGATGGAAGGAGGTTCTCAGTGGAGTCCACCATCTGGCAATCATAAAACAAGTAATCAACATTTTTTGGAGGAGGATGGTGAGGAAACAAGCTGCAGACGATTGTCGTGAGATCACGGCCCCGCACAGACACCTTTATGACTCCTCTCTGTTCTGGTTGGGTGTCTGCGCTGCGGGTCAAAAGTTCAGGCTGTCCTCTCCCCCTTCTTTTTGCTTCCAAAGATGGGAATTAGGCAGGGGACTGGAATGCTGAGAGACTGTAAAATGGCTTGTCCTCACTAGCCCCTCCTACCCCTTTCTTCCCTTCTCCGTATGTTGGTTCCTTGGTTGTGGGTGGAGGCTGGGCAGCACACACTTGGATTGCTGGAGCGCTTGGAGAGCAGAGAAATTCAACACAGCCTGAACTTTGTCAAACTCTCTAGTTAGCTGAAGTGGCCAGGCAGCCTCCCAAACAATGAACTGGCAAGTTCAGGCTTCTCAGTTACTTTTTTAATGTATTTTTTTCCTGAACACAGTTAGTATCTTGTAAAAGGTTCTTGTGCTGCTGTGCCAGACCTGGGAGGAAAGCAAGAGTTGAAGGTTTCAGGAACAACTATTTAGAATAGCACAAACCCCCTTATCAGTAGAGCTTCTCTGGGCAAGGCTATCACAGAAGCAGAGGACATAAAAGAGGAAAACGTGTTGATGATTCAGCATCTCCGGTACTTCTTTGACATTTACTATAGGAAAGTAAAGTTGGAATAACTCTGGGTTTATCTTCTTTGTGACTTGCATATTGTCTACGGTTGTAGCTCCTCCCACTCAGTTATTGACCTGGCACTGTGGCCACCCTCACTTTAGGGGGGAAATTCCAGTTTCCCAGATGTGACAGGAGGAACATCTGACAGAGATGCTTTGGTCAATAAACAAAGGCCCTCACCCTTTGGCCTGATTCTCGTAGTGAAGATGATGAGGGTAAATGCATCAGTGTGTGTGGAATGGCTGGGTTAAGGTATCAGAACAACAGAGAGAAACGTCTGAAACCAGGAGCAAGTAAAAATGTGAGGGAGGTTACCCTGTGAGTACAGAACATTTGTAAAGGGATAGAGGAGCTTTCGCTAAACAAGAGAACTGCGTTTCTTTTTCTGAGTAATAAAGCCCATTTTCAAACAGCCCTACCTGACTAATACAAACCGCTTTGTAAAATGTTTCCCCCCAGCACAGAACCTCCAGATTAACAAATATGCTGGAATGCAGAAGGCACATCTGGTCTGCATTACTGTGCACCCGGCTGGAGTCACATGGAGAGAAAGCTACCTTGGGTTTTTATGTGGAAATGTTTGTATTATACAAAACCCCTGTTGCCAAGCAATTTTTATTAAAACGGCCAGTTTATGCTCAATACAGTGTCCTGCTGAGGAGTTCACAGTGCCACAAACATCTACACACAGCTCCTTTCCCACTGTTGAAGGTCCAGGGGCTGAGAGCAACCAGTGTGGTGGGTGAATGCTGGCTGAGCTTTTGTCTACACTGGCACTTTTCTTTTTGGGGTATCTGGTCGTTGCTGCCACCTTGACAGCCTGGCCTGTCCTGCATTGCTGAGGGAGCTGCAGCTGTAACCAGCATTTTGCCTGAAGGCTGCAGCAGACCTGAATGAAAGTAAAATATCACTACCTAGACTGAAGTAGTGCTCCTGGTGGAACTCGAGTCTAAGAGTGGGGAATTAAACCAAAATGGATAGTAGCCAAGGGGAGCATGGCAAGGGTTAGCCATGAGGGTTCCTAATGATGCATGGAAGATTAGAAATGCTTACTTTGAAATCCCAATTCTCAGGACATAATTTTAGAAGTTGCTTAGGATAATTCTCTTAGAGACTTAAAATGATTAAGATTTACCATGCGCTTTAAAGATGCCTCACATTCGAGTACTGTTCTGACCTGACTCGCATTGCTCGCCACAACAAAGTGTTCCTATCGCTGCAGTGAAGACTTAGGGTTAATAACCATTCTCACACACAGCACATTCATCTAGATCCGCTGGGAAGGTGTCTCACAGTACAAGTCTAGAAATAAATACTAACAGGGCTCTCTACTGCTTTTATTGCTGACCTGCAAGAGCGGGAAGAGTTGGTGTTGTGGTCAATCAGCAAAACTCCCACAGTGTAAAGAACTGACTCCTCGAGTTAAGGGTGTTACTTGCATTTCCAACGAAAAACAGGCCGCAGAAATTCTTCGATACAGTGAACTTTAATGAGTGGCACTAAAGGTCACACAACAGGAAGGGGAAGCAGGAGGGTTGATTTTCTTACTGTTGTGTCAGTCACAACTGTCTACCGGAAAACCACAAAACCTGTCTTGATCTGCACAGCCATCCAGTCACAACAGGCTTTGCTGACTGAGTGGTTCTGTTCCTGTCCAGCAGTTCTGCATGCCCCTGTGCAAGGTACTTTCTTCTCTTACCAGCGTGTCCAGTGGGAGATTGAGGAGCTGTTACAGAAAGATTATATCCTGCTCTGGCACAAACTGTCTGGGTTTAGCCTGTGCTGAACTGCTCTTGCACAAAGCAGTTGACTGTTGGACAGAGTGGCTGCAGGTAGTTGTTCTTCCAGTGCTGTTTCCTTCACGTTGCCGTAGGGACATGTTTGCATGCAGCTCAGGGACAACTTATCCAGTTCCTGGCCAGGCTAGAAGAAATGGAATGTTCTTTCCAAACAGATGTGACAATCCTTGACGGGTTTTGTCGCCAGTGTGATATGCGTGACTGTTTCCTTTGGTTCAGGTACCCAAAGGTTTGTCATCCCCTGGAGATGGGTTTAATCTTCAGGTGCTGTGTCTGCTTGTTTGCCCAGGAGTGCATCTGTGGTGAGGTGGAACAGAGCATGCAGATGGGACTGAGCGTAGGGAAGTGCATGACTAGTAAGCTGGTCAGTTGACAGAAGGATGTGTGGTTGAACAGCACTGGAATACAGCGTGGAAAGGGTCTGTGGGGCCACGCTCAAGTGATGTGCCCACATCTTCAGAAAAACGAGCTTACTCTCCTGTTCCTTTGTCATGCCGTAGGGGAAAATGCCTGCAGCGCTGTCTGTGGCAACTTGGTAATCACAGGCCTGCTCTAAATATGGAAACACATGCTTTGATACCGAAGCCATTTCAAAACTGCCGTATTCTTGATTCAGCAGTGATGACCTAAGAACCAGCTTAGTAAAGTAGATGCAGCGTGCCTGGGTAGAAGCATAAACACCCAGCGATACCTTCCTACTCAGCCCTTCCTAGATAGATAACACATGCAGATCCAGAACTTCCCATCCCTTTTTTCTGATGTCTCCCTGGATTTTTTCCCTTCCAAAAATTCCTTCCTCCCTAGAGGGAGATCTCTTTGTCTTCTCCTGATCCTAGTCTTCTCTTCCAACTCCTGAGGACTTGCCTCGCTGCTTACTGTAGCCACCAGGCATTTGCTGGGTTAAGTATTGGTTTTTGGTATTAGTTTGGTTGTTTGGTTTAATCTGTGTTCATTTGAAATGCAGCCTCCCTTTCTTTCCCAATCTGCATCTTGACTGGGGAGGGCTCATCAGGTGATGGAGGAACTGCTATGGTTTAGTCCCAGCTATGGGTGAAGTATAGGCAATAGCATTTCAAGGCCCACTGGCTTTCTGCTTACAGGAGCCACTCTGCAATATTTTTTTGCAAAAACTGGATGTTTGTATTTGATGTAAGAAGTGCAAGTGAGGAAAAGAAAGTCTGTTGTGTGCTGCTGCTTAGCCTAACGGCCTCTGCCAAGAACTCACGTGGAGCCAACCTTAAAGAAAGGAAGGGTTTGAATTTTTCTTTGTATTTTTACCCAAGAGAAGAAATCAGTCCTGTTAACATCCCAGCTGATACTGAGCGCCAAATGGGCTCTGGCTCTACCATAAAGTGGCCCTAAGATTTGTGGATCTTAGGGCCCTAGGGATCTGTGACAACCTGCATCCACATGGGAAATGTGCACAATACTGAACCTAATGGGTAAATCTGAACCCCTGCAGCTTGCTCGGTGCAGCTGTGCTGGTGGGTGCATGTGCACAGACCTGGGGAGATCTGTCAGTTAGGAACATCTTAAAGTGAGGGATCACGGGCACAAAATGTGGGTATGTTGCTGTCCACATCGGTTTAGTTTGAATCCAGTGCAGCTTTTCAGTGTGGAAATGATGTTGGTGTTCCTTTCCCCGTACACAGTTTAATTACTGGCCTTTAAAGAGGAAGTTTAAATCTCCAGCTGAGTCTGTGCCAGACTCCTGACACGCATGACAATTGAACTTTTCTGCCTTTTTCTGCCGCCTATTTAACGACACTATTGGCATATAAAAATCACTTAGATTGAGCCATTTGGCCTAGCTGGAAGTGATGTGAGGTGCAAACAGAAAAATCGGGGCAGATAAAGTTGCCCTCTTGGCATGAAAACAAATTTTGCCCTGATCCTCTGATCACTGTGATGATTAAAAAAACAAACACAATTGCCCCTGCTCTGTGATAGCGCTTAGTGTGGTGCAGCCTCTTTATATCTACATCTATCCATGCCGCCAGGGGCTACTGTCCCTTTATTGATACTGAACTTGCTCATTATATTTAACTTATTTTTTCCCCGTTATTGCAGGAGCCCTGTTAGAGCTCTAGCTGTACCAGCACCTTTTTTTGAACACATTTTCTTGGCATGAAGCGGTGTGTTTTGTTGGTCTGTCACATCAAGCAATATCTTTGTCAGTGCCAACTAATTGCTATCAATCAACTGCTGAGCACGAAAGGCTGGTCGGAGCGTTGACTAAAGTATGTTCAAAAGCACAGGACACGCGAGTTCTTGTAAAAGATGAGGCCAGAAGGGTGGTTCTGTAGGAAACAGACTGACACATCTCCATTTTGCATTTCGGAACTGCCATGCAGGTGGGTAGATGGAGCAGGCGTGAGTGATTTCTGTCAGGATTTAGTGCCTGTCGCTTGGGAGTGAGTGTGAAAGTGGTCAGGAAGGAACTGCTCCTCCTCGATTGCTGCAGGGCCCATCAGGGACCATCTGCTGGTTTACAAACTCTGCTGGCACAGTTGTTACTTGCAGGAGGGTAGTGCAGGGCAGCAGAGGAATGCAGGTGATACTTCACATAATATAGACAAAATAATCCAGCAGCATCCCACTTAGATCATTTAGGGGATAATTGAGTTGCATCTGAATTTCCCTCTGGTTAATTCATTCGTTAGCAGGCTGTTCATTTTGCTGTATGCTGCCTCTTGGATTGTCTTTTGATCCAAGTCCACATTTACACTGCACAGAACTTACCGATGTGACAGCAGTTCCAACCTTGTTGTCTGAGGCTGTTGTCTTTTCTTCCTGTCGGTGTTTAGCTGTGAGTGTGTGTGTGGTTATTGCGTTCTGTTGGGTTTTCAGGAGTCTTGTTTCATGACAATCATCAGTCCTGGCCAGGGCACCGGGCAGGTCAGGGCTGTTAGCTCGTTCTTTATGACTCTTGGATGTTTTTTTAGGAGAAGCCATTCCTTCTCTTCCATGCTCATTTGAAAGTTCTAGAATTACTGTTGGCTCTCAGTGTTCGAAGCACTTTTATTCTTTAAGAGAAGCTGAGCGCTCACCTTCATTTTTAAACAAGAGAAAACCTTTAAAACCCAAAGCGATTGCGCAAATTCATAGCTGCCTCGAAACCAGTCTAAGTGTAGGAGAAATCATGGGGTTGGAAATAGGGGAGAAGCAGCAATGAATCATTGCTGCCTCTGTTTCCTAACAACAGGAACCCTTCCTTTACCCAGGGAAGGACTTGTTCTTGTGCTGCTGCTCTCTGATGCCCAGTGCACTCATAAGCCCTTTTTTTTTCCACCCAACTTGTAAATGTGAAACTTAATTCTGGGAAATGTGACTTGCTGCAACAGGAGGCACAAAGAAAACATCTTTTATTTTTGGGAGGGGGGGGTGTTGCTCTGTGGGTGCCGCTGCTGGGGTCAGTGATGCAGAGTTTGTGTTTGGAAGATTCTTTGCAGAAAAACGTCTTCTTTCTGACTGCAAGATGGGTTGTGTCCTTACTGTGGCCTTGGAAAGGTGGAGAGTTTCTGCTGCTGTTTTGCAGGGGATTCCTTGTGGGTTTGGGGCTTGTATTTTGCAGTAGAAGCAGTTCAGTTCTGCCCCTCCCGATTGATTTAAAACAAGCAGACAAATGATCATTCAAGTACCTGAACACCAGAGCTGTTTTATTCCGTCTTGTTAGCAGACATCTGTCTGACCATTCCTATGCATTGTAATCAAATTAGATTTTAATTTCCTTGTAAACAGCATAGGAAAATATTTTCCAAATGGATTGCTCTAGGGCTTGGTTGATAAGAGACAGTAATGGAGCATTTTTCTGTACAAGTGCAGCAAAGCTGCTGTTCTCTGTTACTTCTGTAAAGATTCACTCCAGTTCTGTATCTCGGAGCACTCATTACCCAGGTGGGCTGCTTGAGGAGTGCCTGTTCCCCAGTTCACCAGTATCTGTTCTAATCCATTACAGTAGCCTTCTGAGAAACCCCCCAGAAAAGCCAGCAGAAGGATTCCTGGTCTTTAGCTGAAAAAAACCTCCAACAAACAAGACCCCAATACAAACAGGCAGAAGAGTAAAGATGTGTTTAATTAAAGTAAGGATCTCCTTAGGAAAAGCAGAGGGATTTTACTGAAGATTCTGTTTTACTTTTTGCTTTATCTCCTCATACGTCCAGGGAAACTCTCTTGCTTAGAAAGGTTGGCTTGTGTTTTCAGTACAGTTGTGCTTTGCAGATGGCATTGAAAGAGGAGGCTTTGCTGAGATGCTGTTTAAAAAGCAGCATCCAAGGGAGGAGGGAGGCACATGCTATACTGGACCATCCAGCGTTGGTGGTGTGGTATTTTGGTTCTTCTGTTGTAACCTGTTTTCTTGAGGAACACAGCTTCGAGCTGGTTGACTTCAGGCCACCAGGGCTAGTCAGATGAGCTTCTCTGGGGTTCACCATGACCACATGAAGCTTTGTGTTCTGCAGGCACAGATTACCAGTTCAAGAATAGACACTGCTTCAGATGTTTTTAAAATAAACGGGGTGGGGGGGATCCCAGGTGAAAATAAGGCCAACAGAACAAGCCCTCCTGAAATTTTTAGGCCGAATATGTGGTGGCCCAGAGCTCAGCTAGATCCATCTTAGAACTTCCAGGCTCCCACTTGAGTGTTCCAGTGCAGGGAGACTCCTTTGCTGAGCAGCTCACAATCAAAGTTCAGCATCTTGGCTGCTGTTGAACTTTCCCCTTTTTGTCACAAACTGTTGAAAGTGAGGAAGTGGATATTTGTTTTTGGTGGTTCAAACCAAAACTACCTCAAAAGGGTTCAGTTTCTGGTAAGCAGCGAGCACTTTCCTGGGTTTGTAGCTCTGTCATACGGCGTTCCACACAATGTTATTTAATCGCTGCATTTATTTTTAGTCCTGGTTTATTTGTGTTTGGGAAGAAATTGCAGGTACTGAAGACAGAATAGATGTTCCCACTCCTGAGAGAAATTTTTAGAGCACAATCCCAAAGAAAAATAATTGGATGCAGAAGATGAGTGGAGGGAGAGCACCAAACGGTGCAGAGTGTGGTGACATTACGTGTCGTAAAACCAACCCCAAATTCTCCCCGATTGCCTTCAGCTTGGTTCATTTGACCTCCAGATCGCAGAGGTGCCATTGTGAGCGCTCGGGCTTTGGCTCCTGGGAAACACGATCCTTGGATCACACTGCATCACTCTGAATAGAGGGGATAGAGCTGTTTCTCAGCAGCACTCTGTGAGGAAACCTGAAAAATGGTCCCATGTGTCCTGGGTGTCCTGGGGGCTGCGTAGCTAGTGACCAGGTGAATTGGTTGTGTACTGTATCCAGTGTCTGCATTGGTGTGTGACTTGAGACAGAGTGGTTTGCATCGGCGTCACCCAGAAACAGAGGCAGATTGTTTTGAAGGAAGTGAAAGTTGTGCTTCTGTGTTTCAAAATAGGTTGTCAGAACCCTTCCACACCTGCATTTCCTTCAAGCAGCTTTGTGAGAGCTCGTTTAGGGGTTAATATTACAGGCTTGGGTGAGCAGAAGTTGTAAGAACCCTTGGAATGTGTAAAGAGGGGAAGGATTCCATAGATAAGGCTGAACTCTGAACTCAGGGCACAATCCAGTTTATACGTTAATCTCCGCCAGTAAAAGCAGCATCAGCTGTCTGAGTCAGGATACTACCCCTCCCTTCTCCTTGTTCAAATAAAGTAGGTTATTACACCTGAGAGGAGGGCAGAGGAGCTCTGCTGTGTTACTCTGCAGCTGTGAAGCACATAAAGCAGTAGTGTAAAACATAAAATTATAGAGGAAGTGTTTGAGGTTGCAGAGTCTTGCTCAGGCTCAGGAAAAATGGTCTTCTTGCAGGGGAGTTGTTTTTTTTTCTTTGATTTTAATGAGACCTTGGCTCTGACACCCCCAGCACCCCCTGCCCATTTCTACTCCTGTACATCTCAGGGGTTGAGGTGTTGCAGATGCATGGACGCTTGTGTTAAAAGGTGCGTGAGAGAATCAGATGTGTTTGTTTGGTGTGGTTTTAATTTCTTTTTAAACTTAATGTTTGTGTTTGATGGGACTGGGGATGTCTGCTGTCATTGGTTGCTGTTGTGCTTTCATTCGAAAATATTTCCATTTCAAAATGGTAAAATCTGACTCAGATTTGATTCCAAGTCCAGTGTTTTATCAGTGGAGATCTAGTATTTAGTTTGCATGTAAACATATTTTCCTCCTCGTTCTATGGTTTTCTCCTCCTTCCTCCACCCCCTTCAGTGAGGTTCTGAAGAAGTTGCCCATGCAGAAAAAGATGAGAACAAGTAGGTTTGTGTGAGTCTTTCTCACACAACATAGGGAGCAACATAGATTCATAGAATCATCATGGCTGGAAATGACCTCCAGGATCATCAAGCCCAGCCCTCATCCCAACAGCTCCCCAACCCTTAGACCATGGTCTCAAGTGCTCTAGCTACTTGTTTTTTAAACACCTCCAGGGATGGGTACTTGACCCCCAACCTGGGGTCCCTGTTTCAGTGCCCAACCACTCTCTCAGGAAAGAACTTCTTCCCAAAATCCAATCTAAACCTCCCTTGACACACCTGGAGGCCATTTCCCCTCATCCTATCGTTAGGAATTTGGGAGAAGAGACCAGCACCAGCCTCTCTACAACNGACACCCAACCTGGGCTCCCTGTTTCAGTGCCCAACCACTCTCTCAGGAAAGAACTTCTTCCCAAAATCCAATCTAAACCTCCCTTGACACACCTGGAGGCCATTTCCCCTCATCCTATCATTAGGAATTTGGGAGAAGAGACCAGCACCAGCCTCTCTACAACCTCCTTTTAGGTTCATCTCAGCCTCCTCTTCTCTACTAAAATCAGGATGTTGCTATGTCACTCTAATTCTCATTTTACTCAGTATCTTTCCTTTTTCCATCACTCTAGCAGATTTTCTGACCCAGACCATACTTCAGTCTCCTAAGTCGTGATCTTACGAACTGAGCACGTGTGGGCAGCTCACAATTGGTTTCTATTTCTGCCTGTTGCAGAGTGATGGACTCAGACTCCTTCCTTGTCTCTGCTAACCTGTCTGCAGAACCGGAGATAATGCTGCTTATAGGCTTAGATGAAGCACTTAGAGGGTTATCTTTTTTGATAGGCTGCTTGTTAGGGAAGGAGAGAATGGCTTGGGTTCCTGTGCCAAAACTAGACTGCACTGAACATTTGGAGAAAGTGATTTTAATTTAAATTTTCACTCTTGCTGCCAGAAGGGAAGAAATGCTTCAAAAAAGCCAGTCGCGATAGCTTTTTTCTTTTAGGGTTCGTGGAAGGCAGGAAGTGCAGCAGTTCCCAGGGAATAAGTGCAAACCATGTTTTTAATGAATAAGGTTGGAGGATCCCTGACAAGGCTGGATTCTTATTTAAACTACATGTCAGACCCTACTGCTGGTTTTGAAGGACACGGCACTATGAGCTGCAACAGATACTCTATTCTGCCATTCCTGTCCAAACAGGGACTGCTCAGCACCCTGCTAATTCGAGCTGAGGCTGTTGCTGAGAAGATTCCTAATGAAAGATCTGACTATGAAGTGGAGACAAGACCAGAAAAAAATAGCCATAGGACTGTGAGCTGGGCAGTGTGTAGGGCAGTGATGGAAAATGTGGTGTTTAGGGATGATTATTATTAGTACCAGCTTCTTTTAGCGCCAGCCTCACTGGTGATGTCAAGGATTGGCTGTTCCCCATCTCTGCAAATTGCATCTTTCAGAGAAGGCTCCCCTGTCACACTGGAAGGGATGTTCACTGTTCCTGTGTTACAGGCACTTGGGTAAAAGCTGCTTCAGCAGCTGCTGTTTGGCTCTGCCCACTTCCAGCTTTGCAGACAGTCAGCCGGGGTTAGCAAGGGGCAGCGCTGAGGTAAGGGA
This sequence comes from Upupa epops, assembly GCA_013397515.1. Taxonomy (NCBI): domain Eukaryota; kingdom Metazoa; phylum Chordata; class Aves; order Bucerotiformes; family Upupidae; genus Upupa; species Upupa epops. Next base: position 306,850 of record VZRI01003169.1, read on the forward strand.
GTGTCTGCTTGGTTGCGTAGAAACCCAGCCCTTATCACCTGCCAGCACTTCTCTGAAAGGTTGCTCAAGGTTTAAAGTTCTGGGTTTGAGTAAATCAGTCCGCAGAAGCCCTCACAAAGAGACACAATGGCTGAATGCAGTGCTGTAAATGCTGGCACTAAGGAAGTGGCTCGGTTTGTCTGAATTTATAGCCTTCCCGAGACAATCCCAAAGGCACTGCTTGGATTCTGCCTTTAAAAGAAAAGGATCCTCTTGGCTGTATTTTTCAGCCCAGTTTCCTCCCCTCCTCCCATATATGTATTTTCTTTTGAAGCCACCATTTTCTCCCCATGCCTGTTGTCAGGGGTTTGTGTCGTTATAGCAGTGTTTCGCAGTGGAGATGCTTTTTTTTTTTGCCTCCGTTCAAAACTAAAAGAAAAGCAGCCTCTCGTCAGAGGAATGTGCAAGCAGAGAACATTTAAGAGCCACATTCTGTGCTGCCATGGTAACCCGAGTTTTAAAAATGATACCGTCGGTGTTCCAAAATGATGCAACCTACAATGAACATCAGGAATAATTAAGAGAAGTAGTGCATGCTCTGTGCTCAGGAGGAGAAACAATGAGGGGAGCGTCGCTCGGTCGATTGTTTTTATTATTAGTTTTTGAACTTCTCCCTTTCACATGACACTCTCTGTTGCGGGGGGAATTTTTGTGTTGCTGATGTCCTCACAGCGGTCGATAGCAAGGTCATCAGAGACCTCAACGTTCTGTCCCTTGGTGGTTTTATGGGGTGGCTGCTGGTGATACTGCTGAATCTATTTGTTTGTTCGTTCTTTGTTTTAGTAACTGCAGTGCCAGGCAATGAGTCTTGCCTCAAGGACCCCAAGAGAGCCTTCTTGCAAGGCTTTGCAGTCAGCGATGGTATCGCTAGCAAGGTCTTCCTGTCACAACATACAGGCTCTGTCATGATCTAGAGGCCATGCCTTCAGTATTATCCCTTTTTATGCTTCATTTCCATCTTTCATTATGCTACCAGTAAAAAATGGAAGTCCCAGGGGTAGATGATGGTGCACGTAGGAGTCAAGAGGGCTTGAAAATGGCAAAGGTCACAGGTTAAGACCTTTTACTGGGAAGAACAGAAGCAGTCTGAACTTGTTAATGAAATGACTGGGATTTTTAGCGTTGAGTAGAGAAAGTGAGAAGACCAGCAAAAAAAAGCAGCCCAAGCTTTTGGTGAGGTCTCACAACGTTCAGTTGTGAATACTGCTGCTAATCCAGTGAACTGGATACCTTCTCCTACCTCACTTTTTTCCAAACCCGAAATGAACTTTTTTCCCCAGATTAACTGTTCAGTCTGTTTAGGAGAGTAAGATTGAATCCTGCTGCTTGCCAGACACCAAAGGAGAAACCGTATCTGCTAATTAGATTACTGAAATCCAAATAGCCATGAAACTTCCAAAGGGGATTCCTTACTCTGGGGAAAATCAGTGCAGTTGCAGTTTGAGGAGGAACAATCCTTTTGTGGACAACGTAAAGTTCTGCTCTTTTGCTGGTCCATCAGATCTTCACAGCCAGCCAAAGGAAGTATCTTAAACACAGGATTGTGTGTGCGGGTAGTGTAAAACGTTACCCCGACTTCAGCTTCCTGAACAGCTCTTTGGTTTATCTCTCCCTGCTTTGCATGAACTCTGCCTCTGATGAGCCCCAGCAGCTCTGACACAGAGAAGCCTTGAGAAACACATGGTGTGTTCTTCCAAGGTTGTTTAATGTTGTATCTTCAACAACAATGATAATAGCAATCATCATAAAAAACCCTGGCCAGAACCGAATGGTACAAGGCCAGCTCACTCCCATATGTTACAGGCAGTGCGATTGCACATCCCAGCAGGGTAATTGCCACCCCCAGCTGTACCTCCACACCCCCACACTCCCTTCTCCCTCCTTCCATCTTCTTCACCCGGAAAAGAAGAAAGAAATGTCTTAGTGGCAGTGATGAGTTTCTTGTTCTTAACTGTTGGAGGTGAATCTGTAAAAGAACACCGAGTTCATGCCCCAGCCGCCTCCCAGGAGTCTGGTATTGTAAGAATCTGATTTCTTTTCTCTTTTGCTGACGAGACAGATTGAAAGTGGATTTTACAGGCACACCCTTTCAGGTTTCTCTATCTCTAGCTTGCATTAATTTTTAATCGCTTCCTCCAGCCGACACGCAGCAACGCCTCTGAGGACTGGCCGAACGCAGTGTCAGACAAGCACTGCTCAGCCTTTATCAAAAAAATCTAAGGTGACATGACCTGAAAAACTTCAGAAAACAGATTCTAATTCCAGCTGCACTGGTATGTGGTGGCTTCAGGGGAGCAACACTACCCTCACCGGAATCGGAATCTGCCCTCAAAAAACGCTCCTTTGTGCTGTAGAACCCATTCAGGCTTCTGGATTTTCTGGGCTGTGGTGGGTGTTAGTGGAGGATTCCTGGTGTAGTTCTGGAGTTGGGGAATTGCTGCTTTCCAGGGAGAGAAAGGGTCCCTGCTGGTCCATTGCCCCTATTGTTTGGAAGTTTTGAACTCCTGTTTCAGCAGGCAAGTGGGTGCTGAGGAGGATGTGGCTGGCTCTGCACAGATACATATTCAAAGGGTCTGTATGTGAAATGCTCTGTTGATGATTAAGGCTGCCATTTCATTTCCTGCCTGATGTGCCAAACTGATTCGAATTAGGGCCCGTAACTAGAAAACCAGCAGTAGGGAGGGGGGGATTCGTACTGTATTGAGTGCGGGTCACCTTTTCACGTGATGTGTGTGTCTGGTGTTTTGAAAAGCGGCACAACCTTTCTGGGATCCAGACCCTCGTTTTTCAATGTTGTGCCGCCAGTGGCAGTTCTAGGTGCCTGAGCCTCGCTGTCTGTCTGTAAGAGCCTTTGCTGCCGCTGCGCAGGCGGCGAATTCAGGTCAGACACCCGAAAGAAGCTCAAGGTAATGTTTAGGGTGGAGCGTGTGGACACGTGCGCTTCATCCACAGCAATACAGCGAGCGGCGAGCGGCTTCCACCGTGCAAATGCTTCTTTAAACCGCTGGTAGGGGGTTGCCTGTCCTGGAGGCATGAGAGGAAGTCATGCGGTGCTGGTGAATGGATTTGCCTTGGACATAGTCCCAGCCAGGGAAATTGTGTGACAATTTTAGGGCAAAGGTTCCCCTTGGGTGACATTCGACAGTATTTCAAATGCAGCGTGCGCGTTGCTGAGCTTGTGCGCGTTACTCCTCTGCCTCGAGACAAATAAGGCTTCAGAGAATTAATGATCTGTTCACTGGGGATGACCCTGCTTGTCTCTGAATGACAAAGGAGTGGCTCATGTCTGCTGGCTGGCTCAGGGAAGGAGGGAATGCCATCATGGCAGCAGCACGGTCTGCTTTACTTGGTTCTACACAGGTTCATCTGCACCGATTGCACCTCCTGAAACGCCTCTCCAGCCTCCCGTGCCCGTGGCCATTGTTGTGTCCACTGCACACAGCAGCACCACCTGCTACAGTAGGACATGCGACACGCGTGGCACATACTAGCATATCCTGCCAAAAAACCACCCGTGGGTTTACCAGGCCACGAGGGGAAAACTGCCTCTGCCCTGGGCCTCCCTGCTGCGGTTGGCGAATGCCTGCGAAATGCGTCAGGCGCGGCGGCGGCAGCCGGGCAGACGGGGCGGGCGGGCGTTCGCAGGACGGAACAGCCGCAGTCTGGGCTCCCAGCCTCCTGGCTAGACTGGAGAAACTTATAATTGAGTTCCTGAGCCTCCCCTCCCCTCCCTGCAGCTCGGCTGAAAAACACCCTGGCTGCCAGCCATGCCCTTTCGCAGTGACCTTGCCTGCAAATAGCGCATAGGAATTTTTACAGGCACCATGCACTTGGAAAGAAGGGCTGAGGGGGGGGGTCAGTAGTGAACTGGGAAGGGGGCACGCTGGTCCCTTTGCTTTAAAATCCCCATCGTATCGGCGTCTCTTGTTAACCTCACCCCCACGGTACAAAGGCACTGAGCCCATGAATTGCAAATTCCGTGTCATTGTGCTCAAGCTCTTTAACAGTGTTATGGATTAATTTCTCTCTTCTGATGGTTTGACAATTTGTAAGTCTCTAAAAATTAATGTAACCGACTGCTTTAAAGGAAATTGTTCCATATTGCGGCAGGATGAGATTCTCTGTGCTTAGGTTCCTTTCTCATAGGGTTGCTCTTTGGCTTAGTATGTGCAAAAGGTACATAAAACACGGGGGGGGGTGGTGGTGTCTGGGTACTTAAGTTCATACAACCAGTTACGTACCAGCATCATGTAAAATGATACTGGTATAATGGCTGTCTACTTAGGATATATCTATACATAAAAAGCAGCAGCAGCCACTGGCTAAAAATAACTCCAAATTGTTCTCTCACATTACATCAATTAAGCTTAGAACGTTTGATGTAAAAAGTTGGGCTGTTAAATTTGGTTTAAGAATTACTGGTGCTTCTGGGACACTGCGGTGCAGGCTATAGAAATCATCACGCTGGGGATGCAGGAGCCTCTCATCAGTTTGCCTCTGACTGACTCTTCCACCTTCTGTCAGCAAAGTGAAGGGAAATAAGAAGCTTTTCTGGAAAGGAGGGGTGGATATGACTGATGTCAGTGTAGGTGTAACCCCTCAACCCTTGCTGGGTCTTCTGGCAGTGCTACCGTGCCACTAGTACCACTAGCGTGTTCACCTTGAGCGTTGAAAGTTCTGTGGGAATACTAATATGGAAACACTGCTGCTGCCTGTCTTCTGGAGCTGTAGGATGTACTCTTGCTGTGGGTTTCTCGAGCAGCCTCTTGAAGGTGTTAAGCACTTGGCAGGATTGTGCTTGCCACACGCTGCCACCTTGCTCTCAGTTGCTGGTGTGACCTGTCAGCTGGATCACACAGACCTGTATTAGAGCTTTGTGATAGCAAAGGGAAAATTGATTATCCCAAAGTGGCTTTAATTGAAACTTGTTTTTCTTGTCTGCTGGCCGTGCGTGGCTGTGGCAGCTCCACTCCCTGTAGTCAGCAAAGCTGCTTTTCAGTGCTCTCCAAAGTTGGGCTGTTGCAATCAAAGGTAATTTTGTTTGTGCAAGATACTCATCTCCAAAGGAAGGGCCAAGATGGGGGTCAAAGAGAGGACAGTAGGCAGATGACTGAAGTGTTTCTATTAGGCCTTTCTGACAACCCCAATAATTCCTTAATGGCTTCCTAATAAAGTGTAACATCATTATGTCTGAAAGGTTTTTTGGATGGCTTTTCTACTCATTCATGAAAGGAGATGAAGAAGTGGCAGTCCAAACCAGAAGACCTCTGTATGTGACCCTATGCGGTGATGATACAGTGCAACGGCAGTGTCCAAGTTCCATTTGTCTTCCATAGAGGAGGGGAGTAACAGACCAAACACGGTTCCACATAAGTGGAACTGCTTCATTCATTGCTGTATGTCCTGCTCCTGACACCTTTTCCATCAGCAGTGCAGTCTCTCCAGAGGGTTTTGGTACCTGGGGGATGAAAATCTCAGAAAAAGGGATTCTTCTGTTGCAAGAGAGAATTTGCTTAGTGTGACTTTCCCTGAGACATATGGTGCAGCAGCACCTGTTTGTAAGTATGATCTCAGTGCAGAGAGCAGATCCTCGAGAACAGAGGAAATTTCATATCTCCTTCCCATAATTCCACCTGGCTGCCACCTGCTCCCACATTTAATTGGCCCTGGTCCCTTGGCTCCCCACACCAACCACAGGGGAAGCAGAGACAGACAGTGAGTATGCAAAGTCTTGTGGGGAAACAAAAGGGGCTTCGAAAGAGCAGCTCAGATAGACGCCAGGCTGGTTCATGTCAGACCTGTCAGGCATCAAGGGGTGGTGACTGGCCCAAGTACCATGGCCTGTCACTTTGTGTGAAGACACGGTGCAGCTTCTTGTCCACCTGGGCCCAGTATCTCAGTAACTGGGTGTCTGCACTCGAAGAAAGATCCGTTGCCATTTGATACCAGACTAATGGTTCGGAAGTTTCCATCCTTGTAGTTTTGTAGCGCAAAATAAGGGCGATAACAGCTGGGAGTATCCAAGTGGAGTTGGCAGGAACATCCACACACCAGGGATAAACATCCTGACAAAACTGAAGTGTTTATTTGTGTGTGGATGTCACTGCCTGGTAAATTCCAACACATCTGGTTGTTCACCGCTGAGATTTGCCAATAAAAAGGAGGGGGTTTGCTTCGTTTTTCCCAGAACAAAGTGAGTGTAAAAGAGGTTTGAGATGCTGCTGCTTCACAGATTTCATTCCTCTATGTCTCTGCTTACCCCTAGCTCTATGGAATTCAACCACCTTTTTTTCACTTACTTAGTATGACCACAAATATTTAACCACGGTGTCTTAACTTAATCTAACCACACTGGTAAAAGCAGTAGGGACTAGCAACTTCAGGAGGAAAAAGCCGTAGTAGTGAGCCTGTGTGTATCTGCTGAGAGCTGAGCTCCTCTTGGAAACGTCTAGACCACACTCATGGTGGTGGAAGTTACCAGCAGTGCCTGAGTGCTTCCTGAACCTAACGGGACAGTCTCTGAAACGAATACAGAAGCTGCCTGTAGTAGAAGCAAGCACGTTTTCCAGTTCTGCTGCTACAGTACACAGGTCTAAACTATTCTGGGTTCTCCAAGAGCAGAATTTCCCTGACACATCAGGAGATGCTTCTCCGTTAGCTCAGGGGAGGAGCCTTTTTCCATCCTACTGCTTTTGCTGTACAATGGGGCTCTGGATTTAACTTCAGTGCCTGGTGAGTGGTTGGATGGATACCTCTCACTCAGTGTGCAGGAAAAGGGAGGACATCCAGAGGGAAAGAAGTTGCTTATATGGTCTTGGCATGGCTGAGACTGTCTGTAAAGAGTTTGCTTGACAGTGCTGCCTGCTGGGGCCACAGGAGCTACCAGTCAGTGTGGAGTGTCTCTTGCTGGTTTGCAGCATTAATTTAACTTTTTTCAGTCTCTCTGCATTTTCACTTCCTTTTTAAGAGAAACAGCAACCTGTGGATAATCGCTGCTCCTGCTGCCTGTGTGCCCCATATGCACTGTGGGATCTGCTCAGGGGGGAGATCAGGACACTAGCTCAGGTTAATGAGAAGGAATTGCATTTGCTTTGGTTCAAGAACGTTCCTGTGGCTGAGGCTCTAGTGGTTATTTGATAAATAGTGCTGTAGAATGAAATTGTCTTTTACCTGGTACTCGGGAAGGAAGAGGCCAGGCTTGGCTCCTGGTTTTATCTTTCCCTCAAAAATCTGACTTGTAGCTTTTGCCTCTCACCTCAGTTCTGAATTTAAGATATTTCAAGTATTCAAGAGATGATGGATTTGAGGGCTTAGACATCTCCATGTGAAGGGAAGCAGGCACCCACCAGCTGTGCCCTCAGTAGTCCTAGGCCAGCTGAACTGCATTTCTTGGTCATTTCTACCTCAGGGCTGCTATGTCTGTTCTGGGTACAGACATGTCCTGGTAGTGTGCAAACACGCTGTGTATGGGGTTACCCTTGTGGCTGGGCTGCAGCAGAACCTGCGCTGTTACAGAAACCATTTGTATAATCTCTATTCTTACAGGGCCTTTTTGTTTACGCTGAGGCTCCTTTATGCTGCTGTAAAGAGGTTTTAATGCAATTTTGAAGGCGCTGCGCTGTCCGTCCCCAGCTTCCCGGCACAGAAATGGGACAATTAGCAGCTGCTTTCAAGTGTAGCTGATTTCCTGAGGACCACCTCTCCCCCACTCTAATGGAACACAGAGATGATAGTGCAATGCAGTAGCAGAATTGAGCGGCGGGAGCTGACCCTCTAAATCATCTTGAAGTCAAACAGCATTAAACAGTTCCTGATGCCGCCTGCCAAGTGCATATTATCCTCATGGCTCTGAGTAGCACGGCCATTTACAGATAAGAAGAGGTTAGCGCTCTCAGGAGTGGGATAGTGTTTACAGAGGTGTTGGTACTCATGCGCCAAGTCAGTACTCGATCTGTTTCTTTGCCTTTCCTTCCTACTAAAGGGACAGTCTAGGTGCAGGTGGAACATCTCTTTATTGTGAGCCACACCAGGCACCTTGAATCTTGTTGATGCCTCTCGTTGGTACCTTGGTATGATTCTGCGAAACAAAAACAGAGTGAAGAGCCTTGCAGTGGCTCCAGTGGAAGCCAGGACTAAGGATATGTAAATGTAATTCCTTTGCCACGTGAATCCCCTGGAAGCATGATCCAAATCGTGTTAATCCACATCTGTAAAAAGGGGCCTTTCTTTTCCTCCTCTTTGGATTGTAAACTCTTTGGGATAGGAAGTGCTGGTATGTGCCTGTGCTTGTAGCACCCTGCACACATTTGAGCCACGTAAGAACTTCTGCAGTGCTGGTACTGCAAGAACAGGATCAATTGAAAGTTTTTAGAGAGCAATGGTGAGGTCTGCCCCTTTGCCAAAGAGGAAGCAAGGGTAGAGATAGCCCAGTGCTGGTATTTGATTGCAGAACAAAGAAGGAAGTAATTAGGCCCCACCCTTTGCATGTTCCCTTCCCCTGCACGGGTGGGAATTTGGGACTGGGACATGAAGAACCCAAAATGTGTAGGGGTGTACTTGTTACCTAGAACAACCCGGACTAAGTGATGCAGAGGCCACGCAAGCTGTTGTGCACCAACCTAATCTGGTTGGGCTGCCAGCTGAAACAAGAAGTTACGTACGATTCTGGTTTTCTCCTTTCCATATTTCTTTTTTCCATTAGCTTTAGAGTCAGTTAATGTTTATCCAGTCTGAGTCACCCATCCCTACCCAGCCACCAAAGAATGCGTTTAATTCACAGCTCAAGAAACAAACCGAGTGTTTAAATTGACTCAACCTCTGAAGAGGCTTTGATCCGCTCTGGAGAAGAGTGACTAAGTGAAACCAGGGGAAGTCGGCTTGCAGGAGCCCGGCTCACGGCTTTTGCTGGAGGATCGTTTTCACAAAGAACGCTGAACGTTACAAGCAGTTTGGGAGTGGCATCAGGAATTCTGGAGCTGGGACAATGGCTGCTTTCTGTCTGCAGCACACAGCACTGCAGAAGGACTGGGCAGCAGCCAGTGTCGCAGAACATTTGGGGTTCTTCAGGACTGGTTTTGAGTGGATTTGGATACCTTGGAGGGATTTAATTTTCACAAAGTGCTGAATACACACGTTCTGGGAAGCGCCGCTGGAAACTTGTCATGTGTGAAGGCTGGGCTCTTGCCTCTTTCAAACTGTGTGTGCTTTGGTCAGATTTTAAATGTCAACCCGATGATAGTTAAAAAGTCGATCAAATACCTGGTCGTTAAAGCCAGGCCTTTTGTCTGTCATCATCCATCCCCTCCACATTATTTGTTAGATTTGTGGAGCACCAAAGGATTTTAAGGTATAGATAACCGACCCGTGTGTGCCTGGCTGGCTGTGGGAAGGACTCCTGATCTCTCCTCCAGGGTATCCATCTGGAGGTCCTTTCCAGGATGCTCCTGTCTGTGACTGCTGTTCCATACTGAACCCAGAGCTTCATCCACTTGGTTTCAGAGCCTTGGAGAAAGGGGGTAAATTGTCTCTTTTGAGCCATGCAATTCCTGTTGTACGTTTTCTGGTAAGCAGCCAGAAATCCCTGCACACTGCCTCTCTCTTCTCCCTCTCATGCACACTCTGTCTCTCTAGCTTTTCCCTTGCCTTTTGTGCCAAGTATGTGGTGGGGGAAGGGGGAACCGCACAGGAAATGCCTCTTCTTTTCTCTAACGACATTTCCAGCTGCATTTGGATGGGAGAATTCGAGGAGGGGGAAAAGCATCAAATCAGTGGAAAGTTGTTCAGCTGCCAAGTCAAACTGGTACATTTTAGCTCTGGAGACAGTAGAGCCTTTTCTCCTGAATTTTGGCCCATTTTTAAAGTTCCGTTTTTGGAAAAGCAGGGGGAAAAGAAGTGAGTGACATCAGTGCTCCTGCTTTTTATTTATAAGTGTATTTTTTTCAGCAGAAGTAAAGCTAAGTTGTAGCTTTCCTTTTAGAGGTTGAAAGTGCACTTGGTTTAGTGAAGCTTAAGGAGGGTGATCCTGTCGTCTTTCCTAGCAGAGAGTGCCTACCTGTCCATCTCTTGTTTAGCTGTCCAGCTACCCTCCCACCAATGTGAACCCACCTGCTTTCTTCTTGGTGTAACTCCTTAGGGACCTGCCTGTCACACCAGGATGATAGGCTAAAGCCACACATAGCCACGTGATTGAGAAGTGCAGGGAAAGCCTCATAATATGAGCTGCCAAAGAAGCTAAGGGGTCAGCTGTGAAGTGACGAATCAGGTGAGATGTTCTAGGGCAGGAGATGGAAGGTGGTGGAACCAGATAGCATGAGTTCTCTTCATCTCAGCCTAACAGAGAGGAGTTCTCTCCCAAAGTGTTGCAGGGGGAGATGGGCTTTGCCTGTGGCATACTAAATTCTAAAATCCTCTCTCTCTCTCATTGCTTCAGTGCCCAACATCCTCAGATCTCTTGTTCAATTAATGTTCAGTCGGATTCTTTCTGTGCCTTGTGAGAGCAGAATTCGTGGTGGACCTGCATGAAGTGGCATCAGAATCTTTCCGATGCAAATGTTTCTGTCTTACCCGTCAGAGGGCTGTGGTTCTGCAGTTGTTTGCCGTATCAGCTGTGCTCCTTGGAGTGAGGTGCAGCGAGACATCAGAGCTCTGCAGCAGCTTCACCTTGTGAAAAAGAATTTTTAAAGCAGGAAAGAAAAGGTGGTGGTAGTGGGGAGCTTGTTATTAGCAGCCTGGTTGTCTGCATTTAGAAAGCCTATTAAAAATGCATCACGCTGAGGAGACAGTCTGCACAGTGTGTAAAAAAGATGGGTTGCAGTAATGCTGTCTGGGTGTTTTGAACCGCAGCCTCAGATAAAATACATGGGAACGAGGGGGGGGGACACAGTTCTGAGAAAAGTTGTTTATTGCCAGTGCAGTTGCATTCTGGACTCAAACCAAACATGTGACTGTATGAGGGTCACAGAGGAGCTGAAAGAGGGACAACGGGAGCGGGATGTGGGTGCAGAGGGAATCTCTTGTGATGTTGAGGTGATGTTGAAGTGGTGAAGGTAGAGAATGAGAAGTGAGTTGTGCGCAGCTGAATTGATCGCAGTCACTCAAGCTGGAGTAAAGTAGAGATGACTTTCTGCAGTCACGTGGCAGCACATTGATGAGAATCTCCAGTGTGACCTCACTGAAACACTACAGTTGTTTGATTATTCTTCTCTTTGCATCTGTTAAGGTTAAGAGAGTGCAAAGAGGTAGCAGAATGTCCTCAGGTAGTTTGTATAGGGGATGGAGAGTCCAGGCTTGTAGCTCTCAGTGTTTGAGTCTGCGTCTCTGTACCGTATACAGCAGGTCTTGATGACTGCCCTGGCACAAAGTTTCAGGTCAGCACCAACAGGAAAGGTGGATCAGTCACCCCCAGAAGTATCTTCTTTCATGCACTGGAAGTGCCTCCAGAAATGTGTGCTGTGTTGTCATTGTGTGCCGCAGGCCTGGCTGAGCTACCGGCATCTCCCTGCATCCAGCTGTTCATCCCAGGGCTTTTCCCCCCTAAATCTGCCATTGCTGCAATTACCACAGAACCGTGTTCTTTCTCTGACAGCATGGAGGAGCAGATGGGGTCTCGCATTCTGCCAGCTTCTGTGGTGGTGCTCTGCAGCCTTCTGTCTCGCTATCCTTAGAGAGAGGGGAAGGGAGCCTTGGAGCTGCTGCTTCTCAGGGTTGAGTCACCATTTGTCCCAAGGGACCCCACAAAGGCAGGAGGCACCAAATTTGTCCAGCGCATGCTGTTTCCACAGCCTGCAGGGCAATGTCCTTGGCTGTGAGCAGGCTCTGCCCGTTCTTCTCCCCAAAAAGCTGGATTTCTTCAGTTTTCTCCTCACAAACCTGTGGTGCTCTGTTCTGCTGCCCCTCACTGCTTGCTGAGGACGTGGGGGAGACCACTGGCTGCATAAGGGAGGCCAAGGCCAGAGTTCGCTGCAGATTGGGAGCAGCAAGGGAGACCTGCGCCTGCCTCTCCTGATGGCTGCAGTTGTTTTCACTCAGTGTTTCCATGCTCTGGAGCTTTGCTGGTTTTCTTCCCTCACATTGCAACACAGCAAGGCTGGGAGTTCATTTACTGTGACCTTCTGGAAATCTTTCTTTCAAAGCTTTGAGGTTTCTTGTGGTGAAAGGCAAACAGAAATAGTCTGCAGAACCCCCTGAACTGTGATCTGTTACTGCTTCCATTTATTATTTCTTCATTGTTCTTTCTTGCATCATTTTGTTGTATGGAGATTTTTGAGTGAGGTACTGTATGAAAACGAAGGGAGTCAGCAAGGTGGTGTTTTAATCTCTCCACTCCAAGAGTCTCTCCACTTGATTTTAATATCTAACACTTCTGCAAGCAGGAACTGCAGAGTCCCAGTGCTCAGTACTATGCTGTAGTGTGAAGCCAGTGTGGACTGTTTCACGTGTCCTTCTGGGCATCCTTGGTTTGTGTTCAAGGTGTGAAGTCTTCTGTGACCCCCTCTTCTATTATTATTTGTTAGTGACAACCATTGACTTACTGTCAGCTGTTTTAGAAGGATGTGACCCAAATCAAACAACAATTTAAGGTCAGTTGGTGAGTTAATGTCCTTTTTGATTCTTGGCTTAAAGCGATTTGTGACAGGGTCAGACAGCCTGTGTCATACTGTGTGCAGGCTCTGCCAGTGGTGCTTCAGGAACGCTTCAAAGGCACTGGAGTGCTGATGTCTGCTGGGATTCACCGTGGCCCAGTGAGCGCTGAAGAGCTAAACTGGAGCAGCAGCCAACCAAAAAGAGTGACTTTTACTTTATTTCCAGTTTTCTTCCCTATTTCTTGATTTTGGGGTGAGCTGGTTTTTTTTGTTGGCATAGATGAAGCTAGAAGGAAAATAGCAAGTGTGTGATCCTGTGAGAGGTTCTCCTGTGAAACAGTTCTTCTAATTGCAAAATTGTTGTTCATCTCAAGATGACCTGAGGCAGTGGAAGTTCCAGAAGAAGATAAAGTGAATGTGTTGGTGGAACACAATTTCCACGAAAAACTTGGACCTCCTGTTAAATTCACCTGCCTACTCTGAGGGAAAGGGAGAAAGGAAATGATAATATTTACTCTAAGAGATAAATATTTACCATGTTTGGGTTGGAGTCCAGGTAGAACCCTGAGAGCTGTGCAAGCATCTTCCGGAGCAAGGGCAGCGCCAGGCAGCAGCAGGGTTCTTTCATCACTACAAAACATTCCAGAGTGTCCTGTTTGCAAGAGAAAACTTTTTGAGAGGGTTTCCCAAATGCAACTAGATGAACAGTAAGGTTTTTGCACAGTAGAAGCAGTTGGTCTCTTCTAGAGAAATTTCCAGGTCTTGGGCAGCCCTGTCCTGTCAGAGAGGAGAAACAAATAGAAGTAGCCATAGCTGCTCACTGCTGTGCAGAGCAGCATCCTTGAGCTGCTGGCCTTGACAGGCCTTCTCCAGAAACTTGAGCTGTTTGTTGAGGATAGGAGGACACAGAAGATGGATGGATGGATGGATGGATGGAGATACTTGCTCAAGGCAATGGCAGTGTGGGTTTGGTTGTGGAACAGAGTTTGGGAGAAGGAGTATAGCTCCTTTTAGACCAGCTTTGCACTGGAAATGTTTGCTGGTCTGCCATTGCCGCTATTTTTGTGTCTCTTTGGAAACAAGCATAACCTTTTTGAGAGCTGTCTTTGTATTTATCCCACGTCACAGATGTCTTTTTAATAGGGAACAGAATGTATTTAGGTCTGTTTTTTTGTACAAATATTATTTGCAAAGAGACGTGAATGAGCTGTTTGGTTTTGATTCGGAGAGTTTAGGGTTATGCAGTCTGGTTAGTGTTCTAGAAGACCCTTTGAGCCTGGCACAGTCTGTGGGGTGACCTGATCCTTCTCCTTCAGTCTCCTGCTGACTGCTGGAGAAAAAAAAACCAGGAGGCAGATGAAAAAGAAAAAAGGTTGGAAAACTTAAATGCTGTAAAGTTATATCAGTGGAGTGGAGTACAGGGGTCAATGTTCTGTTGCTTTCGGGGCTGAGTCTCACAGTGCTAGTTGGGTGGGACTGTTGCCTTTATCCCGAGCAGTCAGAACAATACCTTGAAGGATCAGATGTGCTTGGCAGCCCTTGGGTATCCTGGACATTTCTTTCCATGTCTCCGTGTTTCTCTTGAGTCTGCCTTGGGCCAGGCTGTGTTTGTGGAGCTGGAGGCTGGCGCAAACTTGCTGTTATGTCGGTTTCTATGGAGGAAAAAAAAACAGACGGGTTGCCAGACCTGGAAGAGTATTAAAAACTGAGAAGAAGAAAGGGGGGAGGGAGGGTGGTGAGGGGAGCGTGGGGTGGAGAAGAAATGTGATCCTCGGGCTCTGAAGGGGAAATCTTGATTTCACCCGTCTCCCCCTGTTTGTGAGTTGCACATGGTGGGTTCTGAGTTCCCAGCCTTGCAAAGCCAAACTGAAGCGCAGGTATCCAGCAGGGGTGGTTCTGCCAGTGAAGCCAGTGTGGTCAATAGCAGAACCCAGACGGTGTGTCCGGTGTTTTGAGAGGCAGATGAAGACTGCCCTGTGGTAGATAACAGAGGTGTTTTGGCTTGTATTTCTGTCAGAGCCTCTGAAAGATCTGCAGAAGTGGAACTTAATGGAGCGGTGTTCCATGCCAGTGGTCCCATCCTCTCCTTTCCCTCTCTTAGATTTTTAAAGTCAAATCTCAGTAAGCACTGTGCCTCTGCTCTTTGAGGAGGAGTTCCAAACAGTTACTCCTCTCTCCCCATCTACATGGTAACTGACGTTTCAGTGGGTCGTCTCAAGTGTTTCAGTAGCAGCCTCTGGTATCAGATGAAAGCCCCCGCAACTTTGCTGTTAATGGAAGCGAATGGATTTTATCGTCCTGCTTCCCATCTGCCTGGTGTAGATGATGTCTCTTAAGATCTTGACTCTAGGGAGTTCTTGTAGCTTCCTGTAAAGTGGCGAGGCATGACGTACGTGCTGTGATGGGGATGCAGAAGGAACCAAAACAAATCAAGAAGAAATTATTTGCCCTCAGATTAATCCTCTGGCCTCCATCCTCCCGAGAGATGTTGATTTTTAAATATATCACTTCACAGTTGGTTTTATGGATGGTTTCCAGGAGTGTTTGCATCTCTGGTCTTACTAAGCCAGAGCAGCTCCAGGCAGCCATTGCAACTAACCTGTCCTTGGACACCCTTTCTGTGTTCATTGGGTTCATTGGGAATCCCACAGACTCACAGGATTTGATCGCCCACCTGTAGCTTTGGCCAGCTACCTAACTAGAGGCGAGACCTGCTCCCTCCTCCCTCAGTCATGGCAGAAACTGAGACAGTCCTACCCAGGAGCTACTGCTTTCTGCAGTGTCCCAGACCTCAAACCAGAAAGAAATTCTAGGGTCTTCAGGTGTCACTATTATAATTCAGACTCGGGCTGAGGTCACTGCAATTTGGAACCTTGTTTTCTGACCAGCCCTGGAGTTGGGTTTCAGGGAAGCTGGGAGCAATTTATGGTTTTGTGTAGAAACCAGACAGAATGTCTGTGGTTTCCCCCCCACCCTGAATTCTGGTTTTACAGCCTTCAGCAATAGTCAAAGGCTGTATTCAGGCACACAGAGCTGAAGTGAAAAAACCCTTCAGTGCAGTTTCTCACGGTCGAATATTCCGTTGTTCCTCATTATAAGGAATTTCCCTCTTTTAAAGACCTGGAAGTACCTCTCTCAGAAATGCTGAGTCACACAACTTTGGTGTCTTTGCCTTTCAAAGAAATCACTCATTCTGGGCTGTATAAACTCTGCTGTGCTGATAAACGTGTGTCATCTTTGGGCTGCTCTTGCTCCCACATTTTCACTAGAAATCATGATAAATAAAGGAACCAATTGTTATATTTTCTCTTCAAACAAGGCTGCGTCTGCCTGTTGTACCCTGGTTCTTTGGGATCAGACCGGTGAAAGTACAGGACAAGGTGCAGACACACACCATGCACCATCACCTGTCTGGCTGACAGTGGGGATAATTTTGTGGTAAGGAAGAGCTGGACTGGCTCGCGTGGGATTTTATTTATGCTGAGTTATCCATACAGATCTGATTTAGAACTGGGCTCTTCCTGTTGGGTGTCCTGACATTTTTGAATGGTGTCAACTTGAAGAGCACTTTAGTTGCAGCCGGGAGGTCAGCACTGCGGAGGGCCTGGGAAATGAGGCTTTTCTCCACACAGTAGTAGTTGGGTTTAGGACAAAGCCCAGAACACTGGGTAAGCAGAGACACTTCGGCTCTTCTGACAGTTTTGGACACCAACTGGGCTGGAAAGATCCTTAGTGTGGAGGATGAGCTGGTTCTGTTGTACTTCTCGTCTCACCAGCACAGTGCTGGGCTTACAGGTGGATCCATAATGAAGTTGTGTTGTTGTCTATGGAATGATGTGCTTTGATGGGGAGCAGGGGGCCTTGCTGAGAGGTTGAACCCCAGCAAAGCCTAGTACCCAGAGCAGGCTGTTCAGTTTATTCTTGGGTATGATGATTTATAGTAACTCTGCTAATAAATGTGGAGCTGGAAAGGTTTGATAAGGAGCTCTGTATGTGCAGGGAAGAGCAGCAGTGGGTCTGAGCTGTTGACTTGGAAGTAGATGTGTGTGGTAGGGGGGCACAGGCCAGGGAAGCTGCTGGAACCCTTCCACTCCAAAATCTCCTTGGTTCCGAGCCCGCCCCTCAGTAAACACTGGCCTCAGCTGGCAGCTAAAGCAGGGCAAGAGTTTATTTTTATTTCTTGGAATTCTGTTAAATGTTAAATGTTAACTTTGAAAAGACACACACATCAGCATTCTGAGCCACCGCCGGTATGAAAAAAGGAGAGATTATAGACAACAGAAGTTTGAGCTACATTTTGACCTTTCCAAGCCTTCTGCCTCTTCATTCCTCTCTGTGCATATTCTGCTTGACCCACAGAACAACCCCTAGACAACTGTGCACCACCTAGCAAATATGATTTTGTTACTCTTAATTTGATAATAGAAAAAGCTCATTTGGCAAAGCTGGCATGTCCGTGCAACCTCGGTGTCCTCGTACCTGTCTGCCATCTGCAGGGTTTCTTCTACAGGTTCTTATTTGGGAAAGTACAGAAGTGATAGAAGATTCAGAGTTCTTGCAGTTGGGATTTTTGCTGTTAAATATTTGTTTTCAAGATGAATTCCAAAGCGCCTCAGCTATGTAGTAAAAATAATGCTGTCTGGTTTGCCCTCTTCCATTTCCCATGTTATCTCTGCGTTCCATCGCTCCAGCTGTTCACGTGGAACCGGGGCAAAAACATTTGTTTCTCAAAAAAGGTTGTTTATAGGAAAAGCATTAGCTACCTTACTGTTAGTCTAAATAGCGATGGTAACAGTGTATTGATGAAACAGAAATGGGTAACAGCTGCCTTCAAGTTAGCATGAACTATGGGAGCAGCGCTCGGAGTGTTTACAGAGCATCCTGAAACCTCCAGGGAAGGCTTCTCTGGCTGTAAGTATCCTTTTAATTTACACAGATGTTTCTTCATCATCTATTCTCTTCAGGCTGTTGGAATGATCAACAATTTAGTCTGATTGTGCTGGATGTTTGGGTTGTAGGGCTGTTTATTTTGTCTGTATGTCTGGAATATTCACTCTTTCAAGGACTTGACTTGACTCCACAGACCGCACATGATTTAGAGGAATGGGTTGTGTGTTTGTTAAACCTTGAGGATGATGTTACTGAGTTTCAAGCGCCCTTCTTGCGTTCTAGGCTTTGCCACGTGGCAGGTTGCTTCACTCCTCTCCCCGCATGGTACCGACAATGGTGATTACCTGTCTGGAGAATGGCTTGAGCTCAGTGGATAAGGAAGTGCAGTTATTCTGTGCTTGGAGAATGATTTCCCTTTTCTGGAGACTGAGATGCCTGCAGTCATTTCCTACATTGCTGAGTCTTCTGGGGCTGTTTTTCTTAAATAAGTCCAAGATTGGCAAGATCCTGGGCAGAGCTTTTGCCAAGCTGTGATTGTCTTTATCGTTGAGCAAATAAACTTTGGTGCAAATAATGGAGGAGCTCAGATGTGTTTTACTGAGCACTTAAAACAGGTTTCAGAGTTCAAGTTCATGGTGGCAGATATCACAGGAAACCTGGGAAGTCCTTTCTTGAAGACCATAGCAGGGTGATTTTTTCCTAGGGCTTGATGAGTTTATACTGAGTTAACCCTTTACAGACAGGATTCACAGAGTGTTTTGCCTGCTCTGATTGAAATTCAACATTAATTTAGTTTGTTTTCACACTAACAAGTAAGTTCTCTGTACAATGCAAATACCCAGGAGTAGTTGTGCTTGCAGAGGATGGAGGTGAATATTTGACTTGTGTATTGTTCTTCAGTCCTTTACCCATAGTGCATATGAGAAATGATTTTAGCACCTAGAATCTCTGTCTTCTCTGGAGCAGCACTGACCCCTGGTAATGATGAACTTAGAACCCAGGAAAGGATAGTCAAGAGAGACTAAAAAAGCAATGCAGTAATTATTCCCTTTTTAACAAGTCCTATGGAGCTTTAATAGCTGTAGTCAAACAACCCTTCTTCACCTCCCTTGATCATGATAGATAATCAATTGTCTAGGACAACTGATGTGTAATAAAATAGCAGTTAGCGCAAGAAAACCCAACGCATGGAGAAGCAAAGAGCCTTTAATGACTATAAGACTATTATTTAATCCCATTGTGTTCCTTGGAGAGTTCTTGAGTTTATAGGAGGGTTTTGGCCTCCAATACATTAGGTTTGCAATGAATAGCTGGTTTCAGCGATGGAAAGTATTTGTAAAGCAGCGTTAAGTGTTGCTCTTGTACACACCTGGTATATCTGGGTGTGCGTGGGGCATCTTGTGCTCTGTGAGTTCTGCCACGGAGGTACTGGTGTCTGTTTGGGTTGGTGAGCACGAGGCAGGGGGTGAGCAAAGCGTACTCTCCTTTGTGAGTGTGAACTCCCCTAGATGCTGTGACCTTCTTCTATAAATACAATAGTTTCCCTCATTGCCAGTCATAGTAACTGAAAAGCCTGCAGACCACCTCATCCAGACCCTTTATTAAGGAACCTTTGAATACATAAAGCTGGTGGGTTGGGTTGTCACTTAGTGAGTTTTTCCACCACCAGCTGCGGGACTTTGGGAGCTTTGGGGAAGGTTGCAAAGTGTGTGTGTGGAAGGTTGTGCTTTCTGGCCCAGAGCTTGTCTGCTGCTGACATGTTTGCCTAGTTCTTTGCAGTGTAAATGCATCACCTTGGTGTGTGCTGTAGTTCTGACAAGTACTTAGACCAAATGTTCATGGTGATGTTGTGGTAGTGATTGATGGATCTGCGGGTTACAGTTAGGTCTGATGGCTGAAGCACACAGAGTCGAACGCGACATATTTACTGTGTAATGTGTAAACACTCCCTGTTTACTCAGTAACTGTTGATTGTAGATCTGGTGAACTGACAGCTGCCATTGGCTTCTCTCGTCACACCAACGTTGACGTGAATTGATCTGAGGTTCAGGTAAAAGCTCCACTTGGATGAAGCAGAGCTTTGAAACCCTTCTGTTGAAGCCAACCTGTGAAAATGAATTTCCTCTTTACCACTTACTGTCTGTTTTGCTCTCTTTGGGGGGGTGAGCAGGCAAGACAACAGTGTATTGGGGTATCAGAGAGCCCTCTCGCCTTTTGGATAAGTTCTCTGGTTGTGTGTATGCCTGCTGTGGTTTCTGAGCTCTTGGAAATAGTTAAAAGCTGGCAGCAAGGCTGTAGCTGTGTAAAGGGGAATCTTTGTATGAGATGGTTGTGGGAGGAAGAAATGAGCCTCTCTGCACCCTCCCCATCCCCTGGGTAATTGGTGTAGTGGCAATTATATCCATACAGTATCAGGGCTGAGGGGAACAGCCAGTGCTGTAATGACTCGAGTGGCATTACTAAGTGTTCTCAGGGTTTCTTAATTTCTTCTTGTATGGATAGATGAGAACCTCGATAGATGAGGCACGTGCCTTTCATTTCAGTGGCCTCTTGCAGCAAACAGTTACTATGGAAAAGGAAATAATGAAATACTATAATTGGGAATTTTGTCTCCCACTGCAGAAAAGTTCTATTTGCAGACTGGGGGTTGGTGATGAAGTTACCACAGCCCCTGCCCATGGGGAGGGACACACTCCCTAACAACCTGGGTGGGATCTCTCCCTGTCAAAGGCTCAGTAACCTGCAGGGTGAGCAGGGCTCTGGGTGCATTTTGATGCTTGTCTGACAGCCACTATTGTACATGTTTGAAATCTTTCATTCCCTATTCTGTTTTAGTTGGCTTTTCTTCTAAAACTGTGAGCAGTAGCACGTCCTACCCTTCTCAGCTTTCCAAAAGTTCCTTGAGTTCCCTTCTCTTTTCTTCTTATTTTACCTAATGTGTTCTTCCCCCTCCCAACCCCCCCCCCCCCCCCTTTGTCCCCCCCCCCGACTTTTTCATTATAAACA
>VZRI01003169.1:327403-388710 GCA_013397515.1 Upupa epops
CCCCCCCCCCAGTTTGATCCCTCCTCAGCATATTTCATGATAAGTAAACTATAATGTGCAATTCATCGCTCCTGGCTAAACCATGAAGCTTTTGCAGGGAGAGAGGGGAGGGAGAGAGAAATTTGAACAAATCAAAGGTTTTATTTTGCATGGCAGCTCAGCAGGCTTTCGTGTGCCGGCTCCAATACAGCTAATACCGGGCTTATTTTGCACAGGGGGGTGATTTAAGCAACTTCAACTCCCACTAGAAATCCTAGAACTTATTTTACTCCTTTTACTCCTCCTTTACCACTTTCAAAACTATTTTTCAATAGACTGCTTTTGTGACGTTCCTCGTGTCTTGTGCACCTCACAACCCTTAGCAAATTCATTACTGACTCCTGAAAATGTTTCAGTAGCAGTAATGCTGACCAGCGCAGGACTCTGGTTTGGATGGAGCAGCCTTCAGCTGTGATCGCATACTACCCCAGCGTTGTCCCTTCTCTGATAATTGCTTTAACCCAGCAGTGTCAGTCCTGTCGCGATTGGATGTGGTACACATGTCTGTACCCTGCAGCCTGGCAGCAGCAGTGTCCTCTGCACCATGGGCAGCTCTGCTGAAGTACAGGAGCACCACGTCTCAGGGGTTTGAAAATACAGGACATTACTTCTCAAGGTGCTGCAGCGTAAGAGGCAGCAATGTAGGTTCAGATCTTTCTCGTTTTCTCAGTTGGTCTCCCGTAACTCAAACGGCTTGGTTTAAAAATGGTTTGCAGGCCCCTTATGTATTTCATTTCATTGAAGGTGGGAAAATGTCCAGCCAGTGATTGATGGGTTTTTGGAACTGGTTCAGACATTTTACTGAGCTGGGATGGAAAGGGTTCTTACATTTGAATCGGATCCAGCATTCCCTGTGCTGCAGAGCTCCTGCTGGCTCCTTACTGACTTTTCACTCTTGCATTTATAAAGAAAAAAAAAGTGGGGGGGGGGAAGCAGCAAAAAGTGCAGCACTTGATTCAGCGTTGGAGCTGAAATTTATAGATCTTCAGATAGGTTTCCGCTTTGTGCCTTCCCTTTTCCCATTGTCCTGTTGCGCTGCCTGGATTCCTGCGTGTCATCTGGGGTTTTCTTCCGCAGTGCAACGCGAGCTGATGAGGTGTTTCATGTATGAGTGGACAATTCCTTCTGTCAAGTGTTCACTGAAAGCCAGAACACTTCCCAAGCTGAGGATTTGTGAGGACCCTGTGAAGGCACATTCTGAGACTTGTGTGAAATCCAAGCCTGAACTGGGACCTCATTCCAGGAAAAAGAGATGTGAACATCCCCGAGGCAGTTAGGGGCAGGTGTGTCCCAGAAGCAGCAGATTTTCAATGGCAGAGCAAAACTGATGGCAGAAACCTTTCTGACATCTTTGCAGAATGGGGTTTGGAAGAATGACTTAGAATGCAGCAGGCCTGGTTGCATCCTTAATGCTGGAGCAGCTTTCAAGCAGCTCTATAATTTGGAATGTGAGTGACGTCAGTTCTTCTGGCCATCTGGTTAGAAAATCTAGTTGTAACTGAAAATATCCAGCCCTTTTTTCTCTATTGCTAGGTGGTGACTACACACTTATGTAATTTAACAGCTCAAATTCTTTTCCATTCTGGTGATCTCTTCACAAAGTCGTAACGGAGTGGATGCTACTGAAAGGATATCATCGACCTACTCACCATTAGCAATTAGTTAGCTAAAGGGAAACTGCTTTGGAGGAAAGCAGAGGCTGATGGTTAGGAGAGCCCATTCTGTTTGTTCTGGTTTGCTGTGTGACCTTGGACAAGAACCTCCCAATTTTCCTACCTCAGTTTCTCCCGCTCACTGAACAGTGCCAGTGACACTTCCTATCTTAGAGGCATTGTTAGGATCTAATGAGTCACGCTATGAAACACTTAGAAAAGCACAAGGTATTGTTATAATTACTGCCTGTGCTGTTCTGCTCGCTCCCTGCTCTTCCCCCCCCCCCTTTTTTTTTTATGCTCGGTACATCCAAACATCCCATTGTAATGCTGCTCTTTAAATACTTCTAGAGCCTCGCTGCTCCTTCTGCAGAGGTTGTAGACTGGATTAGAAAATTCTACTGATGAAAAATATGCATGAAAATGCAGCCTCCGATAGCGTATGAGAAATCAAGGGATGCAAAGCTGTCAGCCATTTCATAAAGCTCTTTTAATGCTAAAACACAGAGCCCTGGGACAGGTTTTAGGTGGAGAAGGTGTAAACGCAGCCATACAGACTCACTGTTGGTATAAAACACACCTTTTTGGTTTATCAAGTTCCTGGTAAACACATTTTTTGAGCAGAACAACCGCAACACCTCGAGTTTCATTGTAATCTTTAGCGTTCCCTCTTAATTCCAGATGGAAAAGTTAAGGATTTTTGTGTTACTGATCCCTCATGCAGCAGAGTCCCGAACCAAGTGAACCCTGAGGTCAGTCCTCCCAGTACAGCAGCTCAGCCCAGTCATCTGAAACACTAGGTACAGTTAGTGACCATGAGAAGAAAACAACCATCACTGAGGAAAAGTGTGGTGGGGAATTTGTCGGGGAGGAGCTGAACTTTTAGGATCTAGGAAAACAAAACAGGACTTTGTGCAATTCCTTTTAGAGTCTCAGGTCATGCATATGAAATTTAACTTGGAAACAAGGAGCCGACCACAGGGAATGAAGAACAAAGAGAAAACCTCCCAGACCTAACGGAAGGTTGCGATGGGCAGGAAACATCTTCATTTGCATAATATCCAAAACATTCCCTGTGCAATGATCCCTTCATACCTAGCTGGAAACTTGAAGTGGCCATCCAACTGTCCACAGCATCCACTGCTGCAGAACAAGAAGTGTTTGTCTTGCATCTCTTGTCCTAAGGCACCGTTTCTGTACATTAACCTGAGCTGCAGTCCTAGAGCTTACACTGATTTTCCTAAAGCACAGGAAGAATGAGTTCATATGGGGGGGAAAAGGAGTGGGAATTACTCAGTGGTTGGGTTTAATTGTTCTGAATCCTTGCAGCGCTTCATGAGAAAATGTACTGAGGAGATGTGCAGTATAGAGGGAAATGTGATGGAAAGGTATAATTTGACCACCTACCACTCGCAGCTGAAAAGTAATTCTAGGGGCTGCCTGTCTATCAGGATTAATCACCGATTCATTATCGCTGATACCTTCTGTGTCACTCCTGCCATCCTGCATGATGGGCTTCAGGCACCAGAAAGCGTTTGCTTGAGATAAATAGGAGTCACCGTCCAACTCAGTCCAACGTTCTTTTTGGTGTAATTTTGGAGTCTTTTACCGTGGTAATTGCCCTGGTGGCAGAATGGGGAGAAGGGCTGGCAGGGCAGCCCCTGCCGTGGCCCAGCAGCAGCCCAGTGAGACAGTTTATGGCCCCCCTGTCTCGTCATTTACCTCCAACTGAACTCTGGCGATGGACGTGGCCAAGTGTTTCATTTGGACGAGAAAAAAAGAGCGTTATTGAAAGGGACTGACCTTTGCATCACCCTGTTCTGTCGTCATGGTGCTTTTATAGCATTTCTCTCAACCAACCCCTTCCCTTTTCTAAACCACAATAATTCCCCTCCTCCTCTCAGTCCCTCCTCCCAGGAGACTTGGTGGTTTCTCTTTATTTTCGCAGACACCTGCACCACTGCAGTCATCCCCTAAACTCCTGTGAGCTTCTGGCAGAGGCTAAAATAATCGGCTTTGGTCCATCAGCAGAGCTTGGGGACACTGGGTCTCTCTCTCTGGGGCACACGACATGCTGAGATAGCCCAAGACCCAGTGAGCCTTGGGAGTGGATTTCCTCCTTGGAGTAGCTGGGGGTGTTGTGCGTGGCACTGACACTACTGGAGCGTTTGTTTTAGAGATAGGAGTGGTTTTCAGTTTATAGAGCTGGGACCCTGGTGCCTTTCCTCTCATCTACAATCCATGTTGGTAGTGGGGAACCATCCTGTGAAGCCCGGGATTTTGTTCAGACTTGTAGTGGCCCTTAAAAGTTCAGCAGGAGCCGGCTGATGCTGTGCTCGGGCTGGGATGCTCAACCGATGGCAGTTGGTTCGGTGTCTGAAACATTCTCCTGTGATGCTGGAATCCTAAGAAGGGGTTAATGGTGAACGCCTGCCTGCTAAGACAGCCTTGCCCTTGCCCAGGTTGTGTCCCTGCTATTTTCATTTTGCACCTCTGCAAATTTTAATCTTTGTAGTAATCAGACTTATTAGGCATGAGGCTTGAACGTGAGCCAGTGCTGAGAAGAAAGGAGGCAGCCTGCTGCCAGGTTACTCCTCCGGCCGGGTAGCCGGGTTATTGATGAGCCGCGGGCTGGGAGCCAGGTTTCCTTCTCCTCTGAAAGATCCGGGGTGGGTGGAGGGGACAGAAGAGGGGTTGTGCTCGCGCTGTGCGGGAAAGAGCCAGACAGAAGAATTGATTGTGACTCTAATGGGATCTGACATAAGAGAAAGTGGAAGTAGAGGACAGAGCAAAAGTGCAGCCTCAGCACTCGGCTGGAAGCACTGTGACTTTACAGAATTTATCGGTGTCCTCTTTCTCTCCCGGAGCCAAATTTGTAGAATCCTTTCTAGGGAAAAAGAAAACAAGGGAGGAGGGGGGACGTGCGGTTCAGTTACACAGCATCCTACTGGGACTGCACGTACAAAGGTGACGCTAGGCAGGCTGTTGAGGATTCCTGCAGAGTTATAACCTCTTAATAATGCTGTAAAGGAACCCATCGGATGGCTGAAATCACAGCCATCACAGGTAAAACAAGTCAGGCGTGCGGTAGGAGTGGTAAAATCCTTCAGAACTGTGTGTGTTGTGTGTGACAGCTAAACCCCTTGTACATAGGCAGAGCCTAGTTTATTTGAGACTGGCGTTTTGGAAGCAGTTTCAGGCACACACAGGTAAAAACATCTCTGCCGACAGGAAGGACAACTATGACACAGACAGCTCCTCTGTACGCAGCTAGAGCAGATGATCTCTCATCTGTAGCCACCCAATTTTAAATAGCCGCATTCTGCATACAGGCACTGGAGTTAGAACTTGACACGTACACTCCCTGAGAACACAGCTGAGAGACCTGTTATGTTGCATCGGGCTGCAGGCTGGCTTGGTGCAGCATCCTCCCATGAAGTGTGTCAGGAAAGGGGGCTAAAATTGAGCAGCTTGCTTGCAACATCTGGTTTTGAAGAACATTCTGGTCAGGATGAGGTGAGATGCCTAGGAATTGTTTCCACACCTCTGTCCTGCAGCAGTTTGGAAGTTGCAGAAAAAGGGTTGGAACCTAAATGCTCGGCATGGAGAAGGGGCAACTCATGAGCTCCATCTCAAATTGTTTCCCAGCTGGAATTAATGGTGCTTAACCCTATTAACGAATTAAGAAAATGAGATTCTTTGGGTTTTGTTTCCTATGAAAACATTCGTCTCGTTTCTGTAGGGTCTATTAGTTGGAAATCTCCAACGTCTTTAGTAATTCTCAGACTGTTTGCACAAACGTAGCGTAGGCTAACGTGTGCGTGACTTGATTTACCTAAAGCCATTCAGATAATAGCAGCAGCAGCAGCAGAGCCAGCAATAAAATACAGTAATCCTGACCTTCAGGCCCTGGTAACTATTACTCTTGTCCTAAAGCAGATAAACAGATGATTCTTCAAACAGCAGAAAGGGCAGGAGGGGGGGTGTTGGGGGGAATGTTCTGTTGTTCTATTTTAATACTTTTTCCCCCTGAAAATAAGTAAAAGTTATTGGAAATACCCTCAAGAAGGGCATGTGCCCTTCACGTGAACTAGGCTGAGATGAAAGTAGCTAGAACCAGTGAATTGTGCACAGAACCCCAGGTCTGTGCCTGATTTAATTCAGTGGGTCTTAAAAATAGGCTTTTGGCGTTCGTTTATTTATTCCGTGTCTCTACTCACTCCTAGCAGTGCTTGAAGACAGCTGCTTCTCCTCTCGTTAGGAATTTTGGGCTTAGACCGAGAAGCAAACTGAAGATACTGACTGTAGAAAAGAGTGAAGGTGAGGTTTTGGGCTTCTGGTGGGACTTGTGTCCAGCTTTAATAATAATTGTAATTCAAAAGAGGAAGAAAACTGCACGAGCATGAAAGCTTTCCCAGCCATCTGCAGGCTGCCCCAGCCTGCGTTCCACATGGCTCCTGGGAGCTCTACAGTGACTCCTGCTCACAGCACATGATTTTAGTATCTAATCCTATTAGTCATGACCCAGATCAGCTTTAAAATGGTTAAATGCATAGAAGAGAAGTAGGAGTGGAGTGTCAAGAATAGCTTGGAAGAAGATCTTATCCCACATACCAAGGAGCTGGTATCTCAAAGGTGTCACAGTGATGGAAGTGAGGAGAGGACTGAACTGCCAAGCAGGCTCCCCAAGCAAACGCTGACTTCCAAGGGAACGTGCACGGCCCCGTTAATCAAAAATACCCCTCAGTACTCCTGATGCAGAGCTTCCACAGACTTCAGAAGAAGCAGTTCTTGTTCTACGTCTTTGAAACTAATACCCAACAAAAGCGTTAGTGATGAGAGGCTCGGGAGCCAGAAGCCAACAGCTTCATCCTTAGCTCTGGCGTTCGCTGGAGTGAGTCACTTGGCTGCTTTGGTTGTGCAGTATGAGGATGGGAACAGGGCTCGTGCATTTGATGGCACGGCTTGTTGGCTCTCCATGTGGGTCAGAATTGAAGTTGCTATAAAATTAGACCTAATTTCTGAAATTAATTATCACTAAAAAAACCCGCTTTTGGCCTTAATGTTTGGTTCACTCTGTGCAGAGCTGTGGAAATGCTGCTCCATTTACATCTTCTCTAGTGCTGTTTCTCAGCACTCTGAGCACGCTGTCTGCTGCCTTTGTAGGTCTGTGGTTCTCCTCACCCATCCATAGTGGCAAGTGGACGACTATAGGAAAGACTGTCGAGGGTCTGAGGTAGCTGTGCTGGGTATTTACAGTGGATGCGTTGAGTGAAGTGAATGGCACCAATCCCACCTTCCAGGATGTCTCGATGGTGCTAATGCATCCTCATCGAGTGCAGCCCACTGTTCATTTGCATCTCTCAGTTTGCTGGTGCTTGCCAGCAGCTTCGCACCCTGCCTGCAGGGAAGGTCACCCAAGAGGCAGCAGAGTGTTGAAGATATTCTAAAAGGGGACATTGGCCGGAGATAGGTGCTGCTTCGCTTCGGATTTTCAAGGGGAAAGGGGAAGGGCTTAGCGTTGCATCTGTTCCTTTAAGGCTTGTGGTTATAGTCCAGGTTTTAATCGCCACTTTGATCTGATTAAATCCTCAGCCACAGAGAAATCAGCTTAGAGAAACATGTCTGCTGTTGAACCTGAGAGCAGCAGCAGTTCAGAAAACCAAGCCAAGCCAAATACCATCAGAAAAAAAGGAAAGCATGAGCTCTCCCAAATAGCCTGTGCTGCTGTAAATCACCCAGCACTGCTCTGCGACAGGAGAGTGCAAGTCTGCTGATGGTGGGGATCCAAACTGAAAACCACCCAACTACGCTGAGGTTTCAGCTCCTCTGCAAACACGTTAAACCCGCCCCAAACACGACGTGAAACCTTCTGGATTTTGTTGGCTTCTTACTCCAGTGCCTTCTGCCTCTTGACATGGTGTCAGGACCAGGTATGTGCAGGATGTGCAGAGGGGAGGAGTTACCATGCTTTCTTTGCCTGGGGGTTGGGAATCAGATGAATTTTTAATCTTCTTTCAGTCTGTCTGCCGCCGTATTAGACACAGTCTCCTTTCAAGATGTGACTCAAATCCATACGTGGGTCTCCACCAAGATGATAACCCAAGAAATATCCCATTAAAGAATTCTAATGGCACCCAACAAAACCTCTTAATCTGTGGATCAATATTAAAGCTGTATGAAGAAAAAAATAAAGGGGGGGTGCGAGGGAGGGAGGAAACCCCAGTTATTTAAAAGGAGAAACGTTTTTTCTCTGATCTTAGATTTGTTCTCATTTTACTTCCAGTGCAGCTTTCAGCAGGTTCTGTGTCTATCCTTACTACTGTAGGCAAGGGATGTCTGCTGCCAACTTGATCCTAAAGTAAATGCATCTTTTGTGCTGTTGCACTGATCTAAGTCAGCAGGACCACAACAGTTTCATCCTAGAGTCTTGGTTATAAACCTCTGCCAGAAAAGCCAGTCTCTTCTGCCCGTGTCTCTGCGTGAAGTTCTCAGGAGGCTGCAAGTCCTTGTTTACACTCTCACTTTAGCTCTACTAAGCCGGAGTGGTTAGACTGTACCTTATGCAAGGTTGATGTCTTAAGGCTCTTCTTCACATTAACCAGCATCACAGCATTCCTGGGTGACCTAAGCATTAGCAACTTGCCCAAGGTCATGAAGTCTGCAGTGAGAGGCCAGACAAGAGACGCGTTCTGCATCGGTGTCCAAAATCCTAACAAACTGATTCGGGACCGTTTTTGTTCACTAGACTTTGTGATCTCTTTAACAATCCCCGCTGGCCCTCAAGATACTTCAGGAAGCTCAGTTATGCTGTGTGCAAACAGAACCAGTGTCTCCACTAACCCTTTCCTCTCTTTGCAAAGTTTCTCAGTGATAACTATAGCTGGAGTAGAATTCCTGCCTCCAGGCACAGTGTGAGATTCTGACAGGTTGGGTAGTTGTCCTGTCTCCTGCAGCTTTGCCTTAGGGGAGGAACTCGGGAGTGGGATTGTAGAGAACTGAATCTCAAGGGACTGACTCTGCTTTGAGCTGAGTTATCCCTCACTGAAGAACTAAAAGCCTTCAGCAGCCTCTTGGGTCAACTGAAGGCAACTGGAAGAAGCTCATGTGAGTCAGATGGAGAGATACATGAGAGGTGTTGGTGTTGCTTCGTTTTTAAATGAGGAAGCTGCAGGGGAGGAAGGCATCTACCAAACTCTGCCCAGAATACAGGCAGCCAGCTATTCTGGGAAGGCAACAACTAACAAAAGACATTAGAAAGGCAAAAAGACAGGGCCCCAGCCTATTGTTTCCCCTCTTCATTCCAAGTACTCATGACTTCCATGACCTCCTGGTGAGTTCTCTCCAATGAGGATTTCAGGACAGCTGCTGTCCTGAACAGCTGAGCCAGGCAGTGTGTGCCTGCCTTCCCCCCCGCCCAGTTCCTTCCTCCCACTTCAGCAGCAGATGAAATGATAAACTTACCTCTCACAAAACTAACCTGTATTCTTTGATAAAGGTTTGGGATTCCAGTATTTAAAATAATCCTTTCCTGCTGAATGTTCTGCTTTACTTCCAGTCCCTGACCCGTGTGCTGAATCCTGATTTATTTCCTGGACATCTCACTGTACAGTTTGCAAGTTAGTTGTGTTGACAATAAGAAGGAAAGGAAAATCTACCCCATGGTTTAAGAGAAAGAAAGAGGGGGACAAGAGGTTGGCACTGATAGCTCCGGACTTTTGCTCAACTCCTTTCTTTTGTTCCTGATCTCAGGCTGCAGTCCAGGCTCCGTGGTGGTTTGTAATTAAACCCAAATTGTGAAGGTTCTGTGGAGTTCTTGTTGCCTACCGGGTCAAACTGAATCTGGTTTCTATCATGGAGTGTTTCAGCTCAGTTACCCCTTGAGGAAGTCTGGGAACAGACAGTCCATTCATATCGAACAGATGACCGAGCCTTAGAAAAACCCTTTTTTGTCCTATTAAGCTTATGGCTAAGATATTATGAAAACGGCTTAATAATGTGCCCTAACGTTTATACCACACTATTTTCTTACTTTAATTTTCCAGGCAATTAAAAATAATTGAAAGTTACTGCCAAACCCCCTGAAGATATACATTTTCTTTCAAATAAGCTTATTTTCATACTTGTGAGGTCACCAGATATTTATTTGACCATCTTTATAGGGGTCAGGCACATTACACACAGGGAGAATGGGGATGTGGAATAGAACTCGCATTGTAACGAGCAAGTGAGAAGTATGAGCACAGAACCAGCACGGTCGTGTCCGATGGGGGTTTGGATTTATGACTGGGGCCCAACAAACATGACTTGTTACCTGTGTACTGACCGAGGCGAAATCCTGCCCCTCTCGGAACTGTTCAGAGTTCAGGCTGTGCCTAAAGCCTGTTAATTCTGACTGGACATGAACAGGAGTTTGAACATTCCGTCAGATGGGAAGGATGAATTTGGGCCAGCAAAATACCTCACTGGGTTACTCAGCTGGGGAAGGCCCGGTCTGGTGTGGCACTCGGGTCTAGTGGGCCCTGCTGGGGTGCTGCTGGCATCCCAATATCCTCAGGAGACTCCATATGGAGAGAAAGCAGGAATGACATTGGTAATACAGGTTGTATCTAGTCAAACCCCTCCAATCGTCTTGTCCTGTTAATAGAGCTGTAGCAGACCCAACCTCTGTGCTGCCCAGTGATGCTGTGCTCTGCCATTTCTCCCCTAAGCACTTCAAACCCATCACCTTATCCAAGAACCAGAAACCTTCTCACTGTGCCCCACATTTCCCCCTCCTGTCCATCCTGTTCCACTTCCATTTTTCCCTGCAAATGATCTTCCCCGTGACATACGTTCTGTGGGCATTTCCTCTGGCGTCTCTGACCTGTGTGTTGGGGAGAAGGGCACCAATGGCATTGTGGCCAACATTTTGAGTATTGAACCAGGCACCTTGTAAAGGCTCTTCTGTAGTCTTGGTGTTGAGTGGCCCCGTGAGGGGACAATCATTAGCTCACTCTCTCATTTTTGGTGGGTGTTGCAGAGGTTTCTCTTTTCTCAGTGCTGTTGAAGAACTGAGGTCCTTCTCTAGCTGTATTTGTCCCGTGTGGTAAACATCCTGGCTAAAATGAGTTGTGTTTAGACAAGTCACCCACTGGGGCATAAAAGGTTCTTCCAGAGCAAACCCTTGGTGATGGAGGAGGCCTGAGGTGCCGCATGGGTTTGTCCAAAAGACTAAAGTAAAGGGCCTTCTCCTCTCCTCATTTCCTCCTCCTTCCCCTCTTAACAACCCCCTTAACTCAGCATCTGGTGGAAGGAGCATGTGATGCTTAGTTCTAAAGGCAGCAAAATAAGCTTTGGGAGGCTAAGACGGTAATTGGTTGTCTGCCTTTATCCTGGGAGCTCTGGGGAGGTTTCAGAAGTAATAACTGTTACTTAAAGTAGCTGAGCTTCTTGTGGCTTTCTTAGAGCTGTGGAGCACGTTACTTGTCGGGTGCTTAAGGAAGCATCTGCCTGTCTGTAGCTTTCAAAACATTTTGTAAGCAAAGAATTTAGGTTTTTCCTTCCTTCTATATCGGGCTGGTGAGAAGTTACTCCTCTGAGAAGTGTGTGCTGCAGCAGTGGCCTGCCTCGACTGCAGCGACAGGAAGAAAAGCCACGTTCCTCTCAATGATGTTACATTTGCATGGGATCTTAAAGTCCTTAGAACCTAAAATATCCTGAGCTGTATGGTGACTGCTCCTCTCCTTCACTCAGAAATGGAGTCACAGAATCGCCTGGGTTGGAAAAGACCTTTGAGATCACCGCCTCTAACCCAGTCCTTGACTCAACCACGTCACTAAGCGCTAGGGCTCCATCAGTTTAGGGCCCCCTCTCCCCTTTCCTGCCTTCGGTCTGTGTGGTAGCTGAAGCTCAGGATGAAGCACACCGTGGCTGGCAGAAAGCGGGGACTGGTGGAAATCACGAGGGGAACACTTGTCCTTTTATGTAACGTTTGAAACTAAACTGAGATTCTTGGCTGGCAGAGTGGACGCGTTTCCACAGAGCAGGAACTGAAGCCTTGGAGAGACTTTGGAGTTGGAACTTCAGTGCAGTTTCAGCCGGGTTTTATTTCAAAGAAAATGTGAGGAGAAAATTCTGTTCACAAATATCTTTTTAATTATCGAAACCGTGACCCCACAAACAATTCAGCAAAGCCTGGGCAAAGCAAAGCTGTTCTCAGAGGAAATTTTGATTTTCCTTGATGAATCTGCTCTGGCACGGCTTCCCTCAGCTTCAGTTCCAGCAGGAGCTGAGCCCTTGGTTCCTTCCGACTGCCAGACCCGCTCGGTTTTCCTGGAACCCCCGTGCGTGTGTGTGCGTGTCCCTGCTCCAGTTGTTTTCCTCAGTCGGTCGTACTCGCCTTCCCTTCGCATTGACAGGGCACCGGAGAGTTCCCAGGCAACTGCTGCCAATAAAAACCAGAGGAGGAAAAGGGGCCATTCTTCTCCTTAGCCCCTCTGACCCGGGCTGTGCGAGGCTCCATCACTGGCTCTTCTCAACCAGTGGGAAGTGTGAGTTGAACTTTGTTTTGTTTGAAACCACAGGGCAGGGGAGTCTTTTCAAGCTCTAACTTTTAGTTTCCACTGGAAGGGCAAAACAGACTCCTAGCCAGTGGAAAAGAGGCTTCCAGTTGCATCAGCCAGGAGCCAAAACCCAAGTACACGGTGTAACAAACAGTCGGCTCTCTTCTCAGTTCTTCATTTAAGGCGAGCATACGTTACTTTCTGTATCGGGGGTGATTTCCCACCGACATCGAGGCAGCTGGCGTTCGGCCGTGGCTTTGCCTTTGCTTCTGCCTGATTCCAGCTGTCCCACCTGAGCAGCGGCTGTTGCACCACTGTGGGTTCGTGCTTCCCGTAGCAGAGGGATTTGGATTAGGAGACTCAGAGAGGCAGAATCACGGATTCTGCGAGCAACTACTAAAGATCTGTAGAATTTTGAGAGTAGGAGAACGACGACTGAAAGTCACTTTGTAGATTGGGAGAGCTGTGAGGATTTATGGGATCAGATGTGTATCAGAGTGAGGTTTTACGATAGATTGACAAGCACAACAGTGAAATAAAAGAGTAATTGTTGGGAGCAGGGATTACACAGTGAGCTGAACTGGCTGAGTGCTTTTCTCAGCGCACGTTTGGAGGTCCTGCCAAGCCAGCTTCACTAACTCTGAACTCGGTAAGTGACTTGCACTGAGGTCTCCAGTGGCCCGTAAGAATCCCAGCAGCTTTAGCAGTCTTTGTGAAACAGAGAAGTGGTGGATATTTGGGTTTCCTCCCTCCGTTTCAGAATCAAGTCTGTGGACCTGGGGTTTGCCTGGGCCCAGCAGTCAGTGGAAAGGCTGCTTCTTAGGACAGGAGCTTTCATCGCGTGTCATCTGGCCTAATTCTGCGCTGAAAGAACAAAAGGAAAGCAATGTTGAGACAGGGGAGAGGAAAGGGGGTTTTGCCTTCCTTTAATGCCAGTCGAGATGCTTTGAAAACGGCCGATGACTTCTGCCAGGGGCTGTGCAGAGTGTTCTAGAAAATCATTTCAATTCGCCTTTGCAGAATGACTTCATCAAAGGGGGCTCTGCAGGAATTAGCTTTAAATTGAGATAGAGTCTGAAATAAAACAGTCCGGGCTCCTCACTACTTCTCTGGTAAATTTGGGATGGGTTTCCATAGAGATTGGAGAGTTTGGCCCAGGTGTGAGGAAACCTCAGTTCCCAGGTTTTCTGAGATGAACTTCCTGTACTGCCACAGGACAAAGACATCAATTCTTCACCTGCTCTGTCGGGCTGGCTGGGGAGTTGAGTTCTCATCGCTGTCAGCAAAGGGACATCGAGCCTTGGCAGATCCTCTCTCAGAGGCACAAAGCCGGTCCTTGTAGGCTCATCAGTAGGAAAGGGGAGCAGGTTAGTTCCAGCGAGGGGGTTTTTCACAGCTCCTCTTTATGCCTGCGTACAGCCGGCGCTCTCCCAAGTGCTCTCGCCTGTGGTTTGTGAAGATTCCCCACAGGTCAGACTCGGGGGCCACACTGGCAGCCAGCATGTGTGCTGTGAAGGCAAGAATAGAAAGCAAATACTTCCCGTAATCACACGTCCCAAAATGACAGGGTAAAGCGAGTACTTGCGCTTCCACCAGAGCGGTGAAAAACGGGAAGATGGAAAGTCTGGCCTCCTGCCCGACGAAACCAAAATTGTAAAAAAGAAAAATAAAACAAATGCTGCACACGCTCCCCAGAGCTGACACTGCCGTGGGGAGGGGTTTTTTTTTCTCTTTTAAATATATGCAGGAGACGAGCAGTAAATCTTCTTCCAGCTTGGCAGAGCGGCATTATTTTTAGCTTTTTTTATTATCAAGAGAACCCTTCGTAGCTCTCAATCTGCAGCCAAATATATTTATTCTTCTCTAATCCACAGGGAAGTGCAGCCCTTCCGGAGACCTCTAAGACCTTATAAATCGCTTCTGGACTCCATCACAGAGAGGCTATAGGAAGCAAGTGTCCTGGCCATGGGCTGGTGGGCTTGTGAAGGCTTAAAGGATGCAGGGAAGGGGTCTTTCTTCCCGACCCCTGGATGAGATCTCTCTCGTTTGCATTTTTTAGTTTGATTTTAACTAGAAATCTGAAAGAAGTCTTAAGACAACCAGAGAAGCACTGAGACTTCAGTTCCCATGCTCAGCAATTGTGGTCCAGAGGTAGCTCCTGGCTCCACTCGCAGGTGCTGCCACCGAGCGCAGGGCAGTTGCCTGGAAGGGTGGTTCCAATCCATCTTTTAGGGGTCTTTTGGCGGTTGGCTCAGTTAGTTCTCAAGAGCTGGTTCGTGTTGGTGAGATAAGCTTGGCAAACCCTGGAGAATAAATAGAGCATCTCGGCAGTGTGACTCCTCCTGAAAATCTCCAGGCACTTCTGTACCACTGGTACTGGTGCATCTGTAGCGTCAGCGGGTTTTATTCTCGATGCAGCTTTTGATGTAGAACAGGGTTAGTGTTTCCTAGGGGAAGGGAGTGGAAATGATTGCTTAGGATCTTAGGGATCAATCAGCAGCCAAACCTGGTGTCACAAGCCCTTTTCTGTCGGTGCGCTCCACCCCTGTCCCCCCTGCAGAATCATCCTTCCTATCAGGTTACCCGAGGAGGAAGGTTTTACTGCAGATCGGTGTAGGCTGGGCTCTCATCACTGCCATGGCCTGTGGAGCAGGCGGGTTCGTTGCCAAATGGGTCACTCTCCGCAGGATGCCTGCTGGTTGAGGTGTTTGCCTCAATTCCAGACAGTTCCTTCGGAGTAAAGGAGTGAGTGCGAGCTGCGGTGCTTGGAGGAGTGTTTTTACAGCAGAAACATTCAATAACAACCAGAGAATCAGTTAGGCCAAGGCCAACTGACTCAGTGGGAAGGCCTCACTCAGCTCCAGCGCAGCCCCGTGTGCTGCGGTGTGGTGCTGTGTTGCTGTGGCATGGGCTGGGATGCAGCTTTGGAGCCCGGACCCAACACGGGTGTTTGCTGCTGGAGGTGAAATGTGCTTGCTGTCGGCTCTCTGCTCCTGCAGTGTATTTTTATCTTCTGATGTCTGACACATTGTGAACCCAGGCGGTGTCTCTCTGGGGTTCCTCCAGCCTTATATCAGACCGGCGTCTGGGCTTGTGGTTTGTGCCCTAATGAGAAAGCTACATAATTTTCACACCCAGACAGAGCATGAGAGGAGACAGGAAACTCCACCCTTTCTCATGGTGTAACCGAACCCAGCAGCAGTAGCTTGAACAAAATGATCCTGCACCAGCTACACGTTTAGAGCCTGGGTTTATTTTTGTTTGCCTGCCCGGGTTGTACACAGGTCCCAGCAGCAGAGCCTTCGCTGGAGACGCCTCTGATTGATGCCTGGGTTACGAACGTGGACCTGAACTCTCTAGCCTACCAGCATTTTCCCAGACACGGAGAAACACCGAGAGAGATCTGGGTGTTCAGTTCAGGTCGACATTTGATTACAACCTCAGACCTGGTTATGGGGAGAGTTCATTGCCAGAAGGTTGGCCAGAATTCGGGGCGTGGGCTGTTCTGCTGGGGGTACCTTTCACCTTTCTAAGCTACCATTTCCACAGGCAAGGAGGCCTCTTAAATGCTTTCCACTCCTTTTAGTGCAAATTTAGGGTTTTTAAGGCCAAAGGATCCCATTTTCCTCTCCATGTGAGCTGAGCAACATGGCAGCTGGGGCTGACCCAGAGCACCGTGAAGTTAGGCGGCTTTTAACTGGGTCCTTGGTGTTTTGTGAGCAGGGGGCTGAGCTGAGTTTGGCCCTGCTCATTGGGTGGTTGGTGATCTGCAGTCCAGCAGGGTCCTGCCGTGTAACACCAGTTGCAGTTCCATTGATGTACCATGGTCTGTACTGGTGGCCTGTCCTTCCCAAGGGGAGCTCTGTCCTCTTGGAGTGGTCTTAACTTACCCCTGCTGGACAGAGCATCCTCAGGATCCAAGGTCTGTCCCTCCCCTTGGCAGCAGAGCAAAGAGTGAGCCCAGTTACCTGGTGAAGTGAAGAGGACGTTCATTCCCTTGGGAAGTGCTGATCCTCAGACACCAAGGATCCCATCCCAGAGCCCTCCCAAATCTTAGAATCTAGGATTTTTTTCCAGGCTCCTTTTCTGGTCAGTTTTTCAATGCAAAGTGACGTCCAGGTATGGGCTGACCCGGCGCTGCTGGCTCTGGGGGGGTTCTGCATGGTACGAAGTGCTGGCAAAGGTTTGTCCTTTGTGAGAGGGTGGGCGATGCTTTGTGCTGCTCTCGTGGTCTGTTACTGTAATCCTGAACTGGAGTAGAAAATGTGATCTGACATGTCAGCCGTGGCCCTGGCTGGCTGGAGGCCAAATTGGGCTGCTTCATTTCAGTTTGCCTTAAAATGGCTGACAGGGTTCACATGCCCACGGTTCCCCCCGGAACGGACTTCTGAGACCTTCCTTCAGGAACTTTATACAGCGCTCGGCGTCTGCTTTTCCTCAAAAGCCAGGTGCTTCACAGAAGGGCCGTCTGGAATGTCGGACGGCGCGTAGCTGGGCCCACGCTGTGTCTCCAAGTTGCATAGGTTGGTGGATCGGAGCAAATGTGGGTTAACAAATGGCTTTGCTCAGCACAGAGCCCGTCTGACACCAGATGATTAAGTTGCCTGCAGTGGAATTAAACCCAAATAGGAAGTAAGGAAATGCTTCGGTCCTGCAGGGTCGGGGCTCAAGTGTTTCGTCAGCCCTTTCTGAAGATGGCAGAGAAGTCACTCTGGATTTTTCGGCATTTCTTTTGCAACTTGGTGCGTTTTGTTATTTGGCAGAGAGAGGAAACGAAGTCAAATCACCCGTAGTGGAGCCAATACCCAGGTTTGGCTGCTGTGGCTGGCTTGGAAGTGTCAGAGTGGGGTATACTGTTGCCTGGAATGTGGCCTAGAGTGGGATGTAATTGGTGAGTCACGGGAAGAGATTTTGTGTGCCGTATCTACTTTGGTTCCTTGTCTGAGCATCTTCCCATCGCGGTGAGCAAACGTGCTTCCGCTGTCCTTGGCGTTGGACGGCTGCACAAAACATGCGAAGTGCAGTGCAGGACCGAGCTGCTTTGGACAGCCGTGGTTGGAGGCTTTGGTGAGGCTACGGTGTTGCTGCGGGGGAGGACAGGAGTGCTTTCGGTGGGATGTCCAAGCAGGTAGAAACCTGTGCAGTAGAACAAAAATCCAGTGAGGTGGCCTCAGTCAAGAAATGTTGGTCAAGTCACCTCAACCTCCTGCAACAGAGGCTTCTCACTGCAGCCTAAGAGCAACATGCGGTGCCTCAGTCTTTCACAGAGCAGCTGGGGAACCACCAGCATTATTGAGTGTTTACCTCGTTAAATGGATGCACGGTGGGATTTGAACACAGGGGCTGAGCAGCAGGTCCTGCCCCAGCCCGCAGATGATCTGTGTCAACAGAACGGGACAGTGGATGGAATGAGAACTGGCCAAGGTCAACCCTGCAGCTCCGAGACACTGTTGGCAGCAGCAATCCTTGAGTCCAGCAGAGGTGACTGTCTGCTTGGAGAGCTCTAGTGGGGATAGCGATGGGACCAGTGCTGGGACACAAGCTGAAGTGAGAAAAATCCACACATCCCACTTAGCACCTGCTCTTCTCTCCCCCTTTTTGCGCTGTCTCCCTCTCTTCGTGCGGAAGGAAGGCAAGACCTGTGTTCCCCCCGTGCACAGTCAGCGCTGACTTTCCTAGCAGCAGGTCATGTGTTCAGGTAATACTGGCTCTCAGCCACCAAAGGTTAACCATCATTTCCCAGGTCTGCTGGAACAGTCTGTGCTCAGAGCCCTCCTGCTCCGTGGTGTCAGCCTTATCTCCAGGGGCGAGAAGGGGCACGGGAATGAGCTAGAGATGAGACACCATTTCTTCAAATAGATAAAGAGATGGTTCTAGGTCTGAAATGCTCGGAAACCTCACACTTCTCCCAGCCCTTCACAGCTTCTCCTTTTCCCAAGGCTGCTTGTTTTTCTGTGTGAGCTGGCCCACTCTGGCTGTGCAGACCCCATGGCCGAGAGGTATCGGGGGTACTGGGCTGCAGTGGCGTCTCACCGCCTGCCCGGACAGAATGTTCTGCAGAGAGCAGAGCGTGGATGGTCGGGGGGAGGAACGGCTTTCCTTTCTGTGCTGAGTCTTGCCACCTGTTGCCTTTCTCATTCCAAGCCCCCCTTCCTCCCCACCCTCCACCCCAAGTTCCCCTCCCCACACAGCTCACCATCCCCAGTGGATGGGGCTGGGAGCAGCAGCCACTTGCCAAATACCTTTCTCATGCTGTCACTAATTCTGCACAGACAGCATCTCTGAGAGCAAACCCAAATCTTTTCCAGGGCATTGTCCTGTGTTTTCGACACAAAGCGCTTTAGAAGCGCCTTTGCTGAGCCGAGTTAGCCGAGAGGGACTGTGCCACAGCCACCGCCAGAGTCAGCCCGAGGGAAGCCTCAAGCGGTGCCGAAAGAATCCTCTGCAAATCCATCGGAGCTGGCATTTGGCACCGACATGGGCTAATTTTGTACTCGGGGTGACACATGTCCACACCCATGTCATTCTTCTTCATCTGCTGCATATGGAAAGCTGCCCCGAGCTCCAGAGCCAGGGAATGTTTTACGAAAACCTCCAGCCTTGGTTTGGTTACGTTCCTGCGCGCACTGGGCTGTAAAGCGCTAAGTGTGGGCTGTGCTGCCAGATGAACTGGCGTTAGCTGGGCAGTCCCACCCTCCTGCCCGACTTCCACGGACGTGTGGGCTGCTGGTGGCCATGAGGTCAGAATTTCCTCCTCGTTAACGGGTGCAAGAGGGATGTTACGTAGCTGTGGGGTTTGCCTGGGTGCCTGGAGAAGTGCGTTTTCCCAGGGCTGCTCTCAGTTCCTCGCGTGCTCCTCAGGTAAAGTCACAGAGATGATGATTTTCAGGAGCAGAGAATCATTGGGAGCAGTTGTCTCCTCTTCAAGGCATCTTGCACTGGGAATGGGGCTGACTGTCAGAGCACAAGGCACTGGCACACACGATCCTTCCTTTCACGGGGGAACAGACCCGGGTCTGAACCGCTCAGTGCTCTCAGCCTTGCCCTGCCTGGGTTTTACACACCTGTACAAACACTTGTTCGCCCGCAAAAATCACGGCGAGGCGCTGGGATGAGAAACGTAGTGGCGGGATGAGCGATTGCTGCTTCTTGCAGGGTGGTTCTGCCACTACAGTGAGAAGGGACAGGTGGAGAGTTCGGAGCTGCACAAAGAAGAAGCAACAGAAATGATTTGGGACCTTTCTCTCCTTAATTCTAGTGGTGATGCAGCGTCGGGTCCAGAACCTTCTCCCTCCCCGCTGATAGATGTGTTTGTACTGGCAGGGCTTCAAGCTGGTATCCCCAGTGCACCAGTTAAACCAGTAGTTACCAATTTTTTTGCAAGCCACGCTGGGACTGTAGGAATTTTATTCCTTCGCAGTGTTGAAGGAAAGGGGTTCTGCTTGCCAAAGGGCTTTCTTATGCTTGAGGATGATTTATGGGCCAAGCTGAGCCACTTGTGGAAAAGGCAAAGCAGCTCTTGGCAGCACCCCCAGAATCCCCTGCAGCTGTGGGGTAGTGAAGTCATCGGCATAACAACCACTGCAAACAGAATAACAAAGTCTGTTCTGTTCTCGTTTAAAATAATCTTTCCAGTTCAGCAGCCACATTAAACCCTACCTTTCTGCATGCAAAAATGAGAGAAGGCTGATCGCTCCCCGCACCGTGGTGAGAGCATCTCGCTGCTGCTCCTGCCCATCACTGCTGCACCAGCTCGGCTTTGGTGGAGAAGCTGAAAGGGAGCAATGAAGCCACGTCATGTCATAGTGTGTCTGGCCCTTGTTTTCACTCCTTTGTTGGTCCTTAGGTTTAAAAACCCCTCTTTCAAA
Organism: Upupa epops; assembly: GCA_013397515.1. Lineage (NCBI taxonomy): Eukaryota > Metazoa > Chordata > Aves > Bucerotiformes > Upupidae > Upupa > Upupa epops. The sequence continues at coordinate 347,507 of VZRI01003169.1, forward strand.
TCCAACGCTTGCTTTTGCCTTGTAAGCTGGTCCTCAGCTGAGCACAAAAGGTGTTAATTCTGACGGGTTTTTCCTGCCTTCTGTGTTTCAGGTCCCTTCAGATCCTCCTGCGTCCAAAAAGCCCAAAATAGATGACTCTGCCTCCCAACCTCCGGCTTCTACTGAGAAGGAAAAACAGTCCAGTTGGTTACGGTCCTTATCCAGTTCATCTAATAAGGTGATTGCCCGTGTTTTGTAATCGACAGAGAGATCAAATTAGTGAGTAGCAGCAGCATCATCGCTGAGACCAGAGGAGACAGAGAAGGAACACGTAAAGGTTCTCTGAATCAGTAACAGTTCCATCCTTCTGCTGGTTAACACTGAGCTGTTCAGTCCTCCCAGTTCCCCTGTCACCTCCCAGTGTTCACCAGCCCGATGGGGACAGTGAGGGGACTCCTTTGTGCCTTTGAGGTACAAGAACCCTACAGCACTCAGCAGCCCTTTGTGGGCTCTGCAGACTGCGTGGAACTTACTGGCAAATTCAGACAGCCGGGGGGTTGATGTTGGTCAGCTCTCCTCTTCCAGTGGCATCTGCCGAGTCCACAGGTCCAGCCATTGGAGGGGCGGTTTGCAATGACAGATGGGAGCTGAGAAGCCTCCCTGTTGCCCACTGTGATTTACGGCCACAAGATTGTTCACAGTTACTTGTTCTTCCTTCCCCTCCTCCCAGAGCATCGGCTGTGTGCATCCCCGCCAGCGTCTCTCAGCTTTCCGGCCCTGGTCCCCTGCTGTGTCGGCCAACGAGAAAGAGCTGTCCAGCCACCTCCCCGCACTGATCCGAGACAGGTAAGGAGATGGGAACCCCAGGCCAGATCCTGCTCTCGGGTAGGGACATCTTTAAACTGCTACAGAAGGGAGTCATCACCTGTAAGAGGTGGGGCTGTGGTGGCAGGGCAGTTAGATGTCCCTTTGCCAGCGGGGAGCTCCTCAGCTGACAGGTGGCTGTGCCAGAGCTCTCCCCAAGGGTAGCAATTGCTGCGGAAAGTTTGACTGCAGCGGGCAGACGTTCCTGGGGAAGAGCTGGGGGAGAAGCTGTTTTGCTGCCCTTAGGAACCCGTTTCTTAGAAGCCACGGGGAGTGTTTAGGGGAAGGAAAGAAAATCCTCCCAGCAGGTCCTTGGTTTTGAACAGACTTTGCACTTAGGGAGGGAGGGAAGGGCTAAACTGATGTGAGGCTGTGCCCCCAGGATTCCTGTCTTGAGACAAAACCCAACCTCAGCCAGTGCAGGAGCAATGTTGATCTGAAACTGCAGCTCTGTCCTGTAGTAGAGGCTGGAGAGCAGTGGCAAACAAAGCCTTTGATGAATTTTTCACACAGTTCTGTGTGTCTGAAGTTCCACGCTCTTGCCCTTGGCCAGAGCTCGGCTGGGTTTGTGTCGGTGGTTTTACAGCCCCTGTCAGAACTGCAGCTGCACGGGAACGTGCTGCTTGTGCTGTCGTGGCCTTTAGCGGGGAAGGGCTGTTTCCAGGTTACCAAAACATCTGTGGACAGAGCAGAGTGAAACTCTGTGAGGTAAAAGGCAGCACAAAGAACACGAGGAAACCTTAGGATAATTTGTAGGCTCTGCGAGCTCCCATCTCATCCTGTTGGTGCTCTTAGAACGCGTGGCGCTTTGGAGACGCTCCCTCCTGAACGGGATGGAAGCGAGCTGCGTAAACCATCCCGTTGTTCAAAGGAGTGCAAAGAAATCACTGAGCAGAGAGATCAGGAGGTTCTTAGTTGGTGTCGGTCTGTGGGACTTCCCTGTCACTGCAGGAAGCGCTGCGGTTTCAGTGTCACATGTGGACTGGGAAGCACTGGAACACCAAGAGCACTGACTGTTTTCTCCTTCCTTTTGCCTCTCTCTCTAAAACAGCTTTTACTCCTACAAAAGTTTCGAGAATGCAGTGGCCCCCAACGTGGCGCTTGCACCCCCAGCTCAACAGAAAATTGTCAGCAACCCCCCCTGTGCCACCGTGGTATCGCGGAGCAGCGAGTCCCTGAGCAGCAGCACTGCCCAGCCACGCAAGAGGAAAGCCGCTGCTGAGAACATGGCTGTGCCAGAAGCAGCAGCAGCCGCAGCCACGGCTGTGACCACAGTCACAGCCACTGTCACTGCCCCAGAAGAGGACAAAGAATCAGAAGCAGAAATTGAAGTAGAAACCAGGGAAGAATGTAAGTGCTGGGTCTGCCCGCCTCCGATTTCTGTGTGCTGGTTATTCCTCAGGAACAGCCTGCAGTTAACACTCGGGCTTCCATGGGGTTTAAGTGTGGAAGTCCACTGTCTGGATGGGATGTCAGACCACAGCCTGAGGTGGTAACAAAACCCAGGAAGAGAACGTAGTCTGGGGGGTGTTTTCCTGCGAGAGGAGTGTCCCTGCTCAAAACAAGAGCATCTGAGCCACAGGTGTCTGTGCACCCAGGGCCTCCTGTGAAACCAGGGAAATGTGTAGAGGACAGAGGGGGGTAGAGGTTCAGACTGTTGCTGCCCTCAGCGTGCTCAATCCTTCCTTGAGAGCCAGCATTTGCCTTCTTGCATTGTTTCATTGAGGATCTCCTCTCTGCAGAAGGGCATCGGCCTGTTTTATATAGGTGTGATCCTAACGAATTGCCAACGCTTCTGTTTTTCAGTCACCTCCTCCTTATCCTCGCTGTCCTCCCCGTCCTTTACTTCATCCAGCTCCGCGAAGGACATGAGCTCACCGGGGATGCAAGCCCCGGTCACAGTGAGCAGCAGTTCATATGAGGCTGCAGCACATTCCGACTCTCACAGCAGTGGCTTGGAAGCTGAGCTGGAGCACCTACGGCAGGCCCTGGACAGTGGCCTCGATACAAAAGAAGCCAAAGAAAAATTCCTCCATGAAGTTGTTAAAATGAGAGTGAAGCAGGAAGAGAAGCTGAACGCTGCCTTGCAAGCCAAACGCAGTCTACATCAGGTACAGGCTGCTTTGTTACTGCTTTCTGCGGGGTCCTGCTCCAGGGAGGAGCCACTTGGCTAGAGAAAGAGCTGCTCCATTTGTCCCAAAGAGCAGCGGCCTGTGCTGGGGGGCAGTTTCTCAGTTCAGCTGGAGAACCAAAGCGGCTGGGAAGTGTTCCCACATTTTTCAGCTGGCCACCTGCTTTTGCCCCGGGGTACAAATCCATGGCTACCAACATTGACATCTCTTCAGCACCAAAATGGTGCTCAAGTCCAGCACTTTGCTGGGCTAGCAGTGTGGCCGTTAGCAAGGCAGTGGCTGCAGAGAAGAGGCCAGGAACACTTGTTATTCGAGCTGGGGCAAAGGTAGGACCTGGCAGTGGAGATGGCAGGTGGAGCCAAGCCCTGGCTGTGCTGCAGAGCGCTTGGGTGAGGAACCAGCCGCAGATCCAGGGCCTGGGGAGGGAGCTCAGAGGTGTCGCTCTGACCACACCGCTTTCTCTCTGTCACCTGGAGCCAGTGGCTTCAGCCCCTGTGTTCCAGAAAGTACGCTCACAAGTGAAAACCCGTGAGCAGTACATTTAAAGCTGACTTTTAAACAGCTAAACTAAAGACACACACTGCGGAGGCCCTGCGTCGGAGGGAGAGGCAGCGTGGTGTCTGGCCACCACTTCCCACGTGGGCAGCTGGGGGTCTTAGCTCCCCACAGCAGGTCTGTGTGGGCTCCCTGAGGCCCAGCGGAGCTGCCAGTGGTCTGGCCGGGAAGTGAGACTGTCCAAGGGGCGAATTTCCCATGACCTGACGGCAGCGTCACCGGACAGAAACACTGCTGCACGGGGCTGACTCTGATGGAGGAAATGCTGCTTCTGGGGGGGGGAAAGATGGAAGTGTAGTGTCTGATTTAACCGTTTAGGAGACAGAGCTGCAGTGGGAGCCATGGCTTTGTGCTCCCCGTGAACCAGCAGCTTTTAACAGCTTGGGAGTTTCCCCCTTTGTTCTGTTCAGTTCCTTATCGTTATCACCTCAGTTAACGGCTCCCTTGGATTCCAGATTTGAAGGCAGCAGCTCCAGCTCAGGACTGGGACAGCGAGGGTGGCAATTCCCAGGACAGAGCATGGTTTCGATTTAGCTTAAGGTTTTAGCCTGGAGCGTTCCAGATGTGGCAGAGCCGTCCACTGGTCGCTTGCCAAGAGACTTGGGGCCGCACACCAGTCGCCTGTAGCAAAACAGAACTGGCTGGAGTTGGAAAGAAGATCCGCAGTTTGTTTTCTCTCATACTTGTCTCAAGTGGGTTTAGGGGGAGGCCCTCACAAAACGAGCTGCACACCGGTTCCTTCAGCACGCACCGACTGTCCCTGTTCAGCTTTGCTGCACGCGAAGGGCAGTGACAAACCGCATCTATCGTAACGTTGGGCGTCTTCAGTGTCTTCAATTAAAGCGCAGGAATCACAGTTGGATTGTTTGAAACCTCCAGCTCGCGTAGAGCACGTTGCTGGGAGCTCTCTCCAACTGCAGTTCATCTTTATTCAGTCACAGATGGTCACAGCTATTTTGCTTGACAAAGCAAAATGTGGCGGTAGCATAGAGCAGTTTATTATCCAAGAATTCAGGGTATCGTGAGTGTAGGATCGCGGGGTGATTTAAAGGAGAAGAGCTTGTGCAAAGTTCAGAGGGGGGTTCACTTGGGGTCCTTCGCGGTCTCTGCTGCGCTGTTCTCACCGGTTACCTGCTTCTGTATTGCAGGAGCTGGAGTTCCTGAGAGTGGCCAAGAAAGAGAAACTGAGAGAAGCAACAGAGGCGAAGCGCAACTTAAGGAAAGAGATTGAACGCCTGAGAGCCGAGAACGAGAAGAAGATGAAGGAAGCCAATGAGTCTCGGATACGGCTGAAGAGGGAGCTGGAGCAAGCCAGGCAGATCCGGGTGTGTGACAAGGGCTGTGAAGCTGGGAGGCTCCGCGCCAAGTACTCAGCCCAGGTAAGCCCCAACCCTGGCAGCTGTTGTAGCCCCTACACTGACCGTTTGGGCTGTTCTCGGGCTCTGTGCAGGCAGCGGGGTGGTCACAGCTGAGAACTGAGAGAGCAGCAAACTGTCAGGTCTAAGAAAATCCTTTTCCAGCTTGAGCTCAGTGAAAGTTCTAGGAATGCAGGAACAAGTTGTTACACGTGTGCTCTGAGCTTTCGACCTAAAAATCCCTCCCCGCCCTCTCTGCATCAGATTCTCTTGTAATAAGAGCTGGAAGTTTATTTAAACCACCCAGAGCCAAGTGCTCCGAGAGCTCGGGCTGCACATCCCCAAGTTGCCTGGTTGCGTCTCACTGTTGCGGCCTATGGAACACGGGGTCAGGCACTGCACTGTCCCAGCAGAGTGGGCTGAGCCTCCTGGAGTTCTGTGAGAAACAGCCTTAGAGAGGAATCCACTGCCTGCCCTGCCTTCCCCTTCCTCCAATAAAACCATCCCAGTTGCCCAGTAATCCATTTCCCATAACAGGGCATGGTCCCACACCCACTGTTAACCTCTCAACCCCGCCCCTCTCCAGAGGGGACTCCTGGTCAGCCCCTCCTGAGCTCTGCCCCTGCCACAGCTGCTCCCGTCCCCTCGCTGAGTGCCTGTGCCCAGTCACGGTTCTCAAGACAAAAGTCTGGCTGAGAAATGCACAAACGAGACCTGAGGGTCAGTGTGAGCTCCAGCGCGCTACAGAAATCAGGGCACCCTGGCCTGAGTTTGAACACGGAGTGCTTCGGCAGGAGTGCCCCGCGTTCGCAAGGTCCCCCACTCTGAATTATTGCTACAGAGGCTCCTCTAACCCATGGTTAGTGAGGCAGCAGTTCTGCCACGCAGGCTGTTGAACACAGGTGCTGTGTGACCGTGGTGTCACCCCTGAATCCTGAGCTGCCACCCCTTGGCGGGGTCACTTTAAGGGAGGGGAAGAGGAAAAGAACCCGCAGCAGCAACCAGCTGCAGAGCCCAGGCGCTCAATGCTGGGAAGGGGAGGGGTCCGCCCCTACCACTCCGGGCCCTGTGAGGCAGGAGCCCAGGAGCAGGAAATGATGTGGCCTTCCTCTCTAGCATCACAGGATGTCTCGCTGATAAGAGGTGTCCAGACTAAACAGAACCAGACTGAGAGCGGCTGTGCTGGGCGTTCCTGGCACTTGACTTCCACTTGAGCAGAAAAAAGCAGGAGCAAGTGCAGATAAGAGTCAGTGCCAACAGGAGCTGGCAGGTGTGTCCTGCCCTGCGCCAGGGTAGGCACCGAGGGGTTTGACACCGGGGATTTTCAGTCTCCTCACACGTTCCCGCCTTGGGAATAATAAATAAATGAGGCTTCCTCCTAGGAGAGGCTAAAAATCGCCTCACAAAGAAGCTGAATGTTCTGCAGGTTTGTCTCTCTGTGGCTGCTGATGGCACAGTCTGTGGGATCAGCTGTGAGGTCCTGGGTTCAGGGTGGCTGTTAGAGCACCAGTGTGGCGGTGAGGACACAGGAAGTTTGTCACTTACGCTGTGTTCTTCGTTTCTTGTTATTTTTGAGGAAACCACAAGTCTCCAGCCAGACTTAGTCTGCGAGAACAAGCGTTAGGCAAGGACAGGAGGAAGTAAGAGCAGAGTCGGGGGTGGCAGTGGCCTTGTGTGAGCTCTGAGTGCAGGACGTAGGCTTTTCTGTTGTCTTCCCTTGGTACCGCAGGCAGCTAGAGATGGGATGGGCATTGGCCTTCACACACGAGAGTTTCCTTTCCCGTGTGACACAGCAGCCTTTCGTAACTGCTGCTTGCAGCTGTGTGTGGACTGCGCTTGCCTGTCTCAGACTGGTGAGGTTTTTCCCATGTTTACATGCGTGAATCCTGGGCTTTCCTCTGCCCTTGCTGTCAGTAACAAACAGGAAGCTGGAGGCTGAGGCCAGTCCCGCTCTTACTGTCAGGAGGTTGGAAGAAGCCTGTTGGCTTGGCTCGTGGAACATCAGTGCTTAACATGAAGGATCTGCAGGAGGACACTGTGTTTGGACACCAGTCATTAGTGCAGAGACAGGCCCTTTTCATAGATGTCTTGAGCTCGTTTCTGGTCACTCACAGTGCTGCAGAGCATCTGCAAGTGAAGTACCTGTGCAGAGGTAGCTGCTGGGTGTCCGCTCAGTTGCCATCCACAGGTACCAGTGCTCCGTCACGCTAAGATGGTCCTAATGGTTGCAGCTGTCCCCTCCTCTCTGGAAATTCAGCCACTGAAACACTTGAGCAGTTCAGAGCTAAACTGGTCACACACTGCACCTGGGGCATCGCACAGGTGTGGATGGAAACCAGCAGGGAAAAGCATTCCTTCCTCAGCCCAGCCGCGCCAGCCTCGTGTGCAGAAGAGCAGGGGCTCAGGACCCCGCTCACGTCACTCTAAGGTCCGAACCACCACAGAACAGGACTGTTTCAATAGTTTCTCGTGTCCGTCTGCTTTTCTCTAGATCGAGGACCTGCAGGTGAAGCTCCAGCACGCAGAGGCTGACCGGGAGCAGCTCCGCGCTGATCTGATGCACGAACGGGAGGCTCGCGAACACTTGGAAAAAGTAGTCAAGGAACTTCAGGAACAGCTGTGGCCTAAATCGAGCAGCCAGCCCAGCAGCGAAAACACAACAAGCAGCCTGGAGAACTAAACCACATCCCGTCGTCTGACACCCCCCACAGACTGACACGTGTGCGCAGTAAGGGCGGATGGGCGGGGTACGTGTGTAAGTGCATGTGTGAGTAGTTGTGTCTCGGCACACAGGTCTACGAGTATGGATTCCCGTTGGTTGGAAGGCAGATGTCACCCGATAACAGAAGCACTGAATTACGCCTCTTCTTTTTCCCCTATCCACATAGCACAACATCTTACTGTGCCTCTAAAACTCAAAGCGTTTGTAAACAAAGTACTTCTCGGTCCGCAGCAGATTTTCTACTGGCAAACTCCAAGCAGAGCAGCACCGTCCGACTACAACCCGAGCAGAGGCAGCGTGGCAGCAGGGGGTGGTGCCCTTCTGCCTGCTGGGACGGTTTGGAATTCTAGAAACGAACTTTTCTTATAAGCTATTTAAAATAACTCCGTACAGACTCGGTATGAAAACCATTAATGAGATTTTTATAACGAACCTAGAAAAGCAAAACAACAACAACAAAAAACAGAGAGAAGAAAAACCCAACCAACCTCCGCTGCACAGTTCGGAACGGCTGGCCCCAGGCGTCGGGATTCTCAGCGCAGAAGCCCTCTGGTGATGGTGCCATTTCGTCAGCAGCTCTGCAGCCCTCGCGGCTGGAACCCCGACGCGTGGTCGTAGGAGAATGGCAGAGTGAGCGCTTTGCACGGTTGATTTTTAACTCTGAAGCAGTTCTCTTCGTTTCCTGTCCTGAACAGAAGAAGAAAAGGAAAATGTGGGGATTGTGAAGGGGGGGTGGGGGTGGGAAGAGAGGAGGAACGCGGTAGAACCACGACCTAGCCTTACGGCCTCAGCGCTTACCCCTCATCCCATCTGTTCCGGAAACATCTCCATCGCTCCGTGTGTTCAACGGCTCGCATTGTCCAAGAGCTTCAGCTTCAGGAGAGGGAAGAAGGAATTAGGGGAAGGGCAGAGAAGAGCTGTTAAGCCAGCTGAGAAATGAAAGCAGAAGACAGACAGACGCGTTTTGAAGTCCTTCTGAAACCTTTATTTCAGCTTTCAGGTCTCTCATCCACTCAGTATTTACCTGCTTTTGTGCTGAACTGTCGGTCAGGAGGTTGGTGCCCGCAGAGAGCGCCACGGCGCAGACACTGAGGACAGAAACCCACCCTTTGCTGCTGTGAATACGCCGACGTCTTTTTAAAAACAACTCTTTTTTTGGGTTTGAAAAGAGAAATTACTTTAATTTTGGGTTCCAAGCCGCAGCCCTGGAATACAAACGCAGCGTGTCATCACTCGGGCTTTCTGCTGCTGCTGCTGCTGGTGGCGGCGGTGATGGGGGTTGTTTTCTTTTTTTAAACTGCACTTTGTCAGAACCTGACTCTGCGTTTTGTTCCCCATTTCTGAAGTTTACAATTGAGCGTTTGCGATGCCACCCCGACACGTGGAAACCCCCCTGGCTCACCCCGCAGTGGAGGGGGTTCAGCACTGCTGGTGCTGGGAAGCGGGCGGGGATGCTCCCGGAAGGGTGCGACGAGTAAAGCCGGTGCTTTCCTGCACAGAAGTGGTTGTCGCCCCCAAACACTCACCTTGTGCACACTCGGGCTCATCAGCGTGAATCTGACGTGGGGCTGCAGCGGTGCCTTCCAGCTCCTCTTCCTTCTCACATCTTCCACAGGCAATGCTGACACCTTATTTTTTAAAAAAAGAAAGGAAAAAGATAAAAAAAACCACAAAGCCAGCCCTGCGGCTCAGCAGACCCCGGGGGCACCGCCCGTGCCCTGCATCTGCTTTCGGACAGTAACGCAAACTGTACCCCTAACACTGATTTCCCAGGAGACAGAAAGCGGCTTCCAATCCTCCAGTCCTCGTCTTTCCTCACAGAACCTTAGCTTTTCTTTTCGTCTGTTTTTTTTTTAAGCAAGAGCTGTTCGCGTGAAGCCATTGCGATACCGCGGTCCTGACTGCGAGCGTTGCCGGGCCAAGTTCATCTGTGGGTTCTAGGTACAAGAGAGAAGAAATACGAACCAAGCGGAGCTACTGGGACACTGCAAAACTGCCGGGAGCAAGAACCAGTTGCAGCAGTCGGCGACGGCACGGAACTGTCTGTTGCTGGGGCTCTGCCCCGCGTGTTTGGGATGCTGGAGACCCAGTCTCGAGGCAGATCTCCTCTTCTAAAGTGCAATGCAAAAGGAATTTTGATGATGCTTAAGCAGGTTTGGGGGGTTTTTTTATGTGGATTTTTGCTTCTTTGTATGTTTTTTTGCCGCGATTATCGAATCATATGCATGGAGCGAGCGTCTCTGCCATACGTATAGTCATTAACGGGCATTATTACTGTCTTATGTAAAGGGTTTGTTTTGTTACGCAGTGTGCATACAAGCGTTCTCAGCCTTATGATTTCCAGAGCTGTGCTATTCACTTACTTCTCCAAGGGAAACTAAATCGATCATTGTAGAGCTGTGGTTGATCCTTGTGCATTTCACGAGTCTCTCACGCTACGCTTCACTGCCCCGGGAAGAAATCCCACACGGAACAACTGTTTGCCCACTCCATCCACCAGCACCGCCTTTTTCACTTTGTCAAGCTTCACTCTTTAGATTTAGTTGGTTTGGGGTTTTCTCCCCCCTTGCTGTCTCTCCCTTTATAACCCAGCGAACCACAGGACCGCATCCGTCTCGGGTGTTCCCAGGAAAAGCAGCGCTCACCTGCGGCACGTGACGGAGTTCTTCTCCCTCCTGTGTCCAGGTCGCTCTGTGATTCACTGGCACGAGTTCCTCGGTGTGGGTGGTGCTTTTAGCTTCCAAAGTTAATGAAATCTGCTCGGTTTTTCCAAAGGAAAAAAAGAGGAGTAACTATCGATAGTGACTGCTAGTCCAGTCAGCCGGCCACCATCCCCCTGCCCCACACCTACACGGGTCAGAGCTGCAAGAATGAATTTGCCTCCCAAGTAAAGTTCAACTACTGGCACAGCCCCACAGGTTCCTCTGGTGCCGTGGAACATGACAAACGAGCTTCACCCTGGCCGAGGTTAAGACTCGGCGGGATTTGACCCTTGGGAATGAAAAGCTTCCTGGTAAAAACACTCTGATCCACACAGGTTTAAAATCAGATTACATACGGCCAGAGGACTGCGAACAGCCGCTCCGCAGCGGCAGTTCATCAGCCCGAGTCTAGCTGAAAGGATTTAGCCTTTTCTAACCCTTTTGCCAAGAGAGTCTTTATTCCTGCAGAATATGCAATTGATTTCTAATTCTCAACTCCCCTGCTTGTAATTTATTGCTCAGCTGTCAGGAGACGGCCACGCAGACACTAACTCTACAACAGGGCTGTCACAGCAGTGGCAATTAGAAACCCAAGCCAACCCGCTGCTGGTGAAGGAGCCTGGCGTGGGGCGGTTCCCTGTGGCATTTCTGTCCCCCAGTACCGGCCGGTGCTGGAGCTGCTGTTCCTGCCCCGCACCGCTGGCCCCGCTGCGTTCGCGTTCGTCCCGTGTCGCTCCAGCCGGGCTGTGGGAACCGCAGAGTCGCATCTTCTCGTCTCACCTGCTCTTTAGTTTCCTTTGAGAAGCTCAGAGGGAGAAGAGGTGTTTCACACAGGCTGTTGACTCTCCCTGTACTTACAAAAATAGAATTACTTACTACTTGTGTATTCAGTTTAATTACTCATCGTTTCTATTACTGAACGGAAGACTTAACGAAGGAGAAAAGAAAAAAACCAACAGCAATAACATTCATATCTCTGGAGCAGCTAACGAACTCGTATACAGAAATACTCTGCTTTTCAAACAGAACTTAGCCAATGTAAAAAACAAAAGGAAAATAAAAAAAAGCTACAAGTACATGGAAGTGTAAATACTCGGTTTCATTTTACACGCTGTATTATAAGTGTACATGGTGTTTACTTTTACAGAACTCTTTCTTACCTGGTAGGTGTCTTGTTTTCTGAGTTGTGTTTTTAACTGAGAAGAACCTTTGCTGTCTGTTAGGAAAAGAAAAAACCAACAAAAAAAAATCATTAAAAAAAACAAAACAAAACAAAAAACCAAACAAAAAACAGAACCTTTTTTGCAAGGGGTACCCGCGGGGGGTACCTGTGGGGTGTACCCATGGGGTGTACACCTGTGGGGGTACCCGTGGGGTGCACACCCGAGGGTCACCCCTCTCCTGCGGTTGCATTTTCACTGTAAACTATTTGCTTACCAACAGGTTGAGTTCTGTCCTCGCCCTCCCGCCCCGCGCATCAGTCCGCGCCTCTTCGTGCGGGGGCCGTTTTCCCCCCCGTTGCTGCCGGGTCGGTTGGGGTGGTTTTTTTTCCGGCCGTTGTTTCGGTCGGTTTTGTTTTTCGGTTTGGTCTGGGGTTGTTTTGGGGTTGTTTTTTTTCAGAACTCAACAGAACTCACCGAAATGACCTTTTTTTCAATTGAAGAAAAAGAAACCTTGACATTTATAATCGCCGATAGCATTTCAGCACAGTTTTGTTACCCTGGTCTCTCCTATGCTGCTGCTAATGACAATATTATGACTTACTCTACTATTCTAGAACTATTTTTATGTAAGTAATGTAATGCTTTCCTGTTTATAAATGCCTGATTTAAAAACAAAAATAAGAAAAAAGCTTGGCATATTTATCTATTTCGCTGTGTACCCCGATAGTCCTTTTCCACCCCCTTTTCCACATCGCCCTCCCCCTCGGAGCAGATAATATTGTAAAATAAAGGACTTTATGAGATTATGTATGAAAATAGCTATGCTTATATACCACAGTGACTGAATGTACAGTGTATAGACGCATTACCGAAAATAAAATTGTTTGTCCAGAAAACCCCCCCGACGGTGCCCGTTTGGTTTTTCAGGTTTCTGTGCTCGCAGCCGCGGCGGCACCGGCGCCAAAGACGTGCCCGCTGTTTGGACTGTAACACAGCCCGAGGAGCAGGGCTAGGAGCAGTGAGCACTGTTTAGTGTTGGTTCCTACGTAACCCATCACCACTGGGACAAAAGCAAGCGCCTCTGACCTGAACTATCCCTGCAGAAATCCCAGAGATAGCGGGAAAGTCCGGGACAAAAGGAAAACCCAGCCGAATCTCTCACCAAATTGTCCACTAAACTTAAACAGGTCAGATCCACTGAGTGCAGCAGCCTGTCTGCAGGGAGGGAGGAGAGTCCCAGAGAGAGAGACAGCACTAGTCTGTCTCCCGGAGGGGGTCTCTTCAGGCAGCCTCTGTTTTATAGTGTGGCGCTGCTTCAGCAGCTTTCCCCCCTGAAACAGACACCTGTCGCTAACCAGTCCAGACTCTCTCTCTCTCTCAAGGTTGCCTGCCTCTGGGAAAGCAACCAGGGCAGTAGTTTCCTCCACACTCCCCCATGAGAATCTGGACACTGGCTGTCTCTCACAGGAAGGAGGAATCAGCCCTGTGTCAACCTCAGCTCTCAGCACTTCACCCACCTACTCATCCCCTCAGGCACCACTAACAGCTACAACCCTCACTCTTTGGAAACAGCACTGAATTCCCCCAGAAGCTGGCAGGGGAGCTCAGATGTGGGGCCACTTTTTACTGACACCCCAAGCCCCCGAATTCCTGCCCCATCACCTGGGACTCAGTGAGGCCCTGCGACCACCCAAGGCCGAGCGTTAACCAGCCACTGCGCTCACGCTGCTTCCCGGACAGCCAGGAATGAGCCCGGCTTGGGCCTCACTGTCAGGGCTGTGTGGAGAGCAGAGTTTACCTGGCACTGCTGTGCGGGGAAATTCTGACAGCGAGTGAAATCGCGTTTCACAGCGAGGAGGGTGAAGCAGAGAAAAGGTTGTACCAGGTCAAAGAAATATAAGGTGGGGGGGGAGGAGGGAGAACGCAAAAAGCAGGAGGTGGAAACATATGTTGAAGTCATTCTCTCATGGTTTTCTGAGAAGTGGCTGCACACTTTCCACCGCGCTCAGTACATTTCTTCGTGTGCCCTTGTAAAACAGTGGAAAAGTCAGGGGATGAGCAAACCGTCTAAGAAAAATAAATCTCTACTACTTCATACTCCTGCCTGATAACAGTCCCTGCGCTCCCCAGGGGCTGGGTGGTTCCCGTTTCCACCACCTGGATGCTGACAGTGAACCCCTCAGCCGAGCGGCTGAGTCTGCCTTAGTGGAAAGTGAGGTGCGTGACACAGGCACTCGTGGCAGATCGCACTGAGCCGAGCGCTGCCCGTGCCTGCCAGCACCCCTCCAGACCAAAGCTGAACTGCCCCACACTCAGACTTGCTGCTGGAAGTCAGAAATAAACAGCATGGTGCCGGAGGCCTGAAGGAAGAAGTCTCCGTGTCTCGTTCGACAGCTGATGTCACTGAGCCACCAGGAAAAGACCAAAATGCCCCCAACCCAGGCCAGCTCCCACACTCAGCTCAGGGCTGCTCCCTCTCACATCCTCTAGTAGGTTAAAATCTGTATGGAGAAACCACTGAGAGAAAGGGCTACCAACCAGGAAAAGGAGGTGAGCCCACAGCTCAACCTTTGCTGAGTGACAGCAGAGGGAAAAGCAGAGAGGCACAGAGCAGAAGGGTGAGCGCCCTCGTTATGGTTCCCCGTTCGTTGGCCAAACAGATCCTAAAGGAACAACGCTGGCACATCTGCACGGGGGGATGAAACTCGCAGCAGATGAGAGGAACCAGAGAAGCAGTAAAAACCCAGGAGTGTCAGAGTTAATGGTGATGTGTGAGCAATTGGGTTCTAACGGCGCTGTCAGTGGGACGAGAGCACAAATATAATAAAAGCCAGCTGTGTGACGTACGCGCCAGTGGAATTTTTATGAGATGGCTTATGTGTGCTTTAAGTATACCTGACTGCACTGCAAATTCCCACACACTCGTCTTTGGGAAGGGGAAAAAGTTTCCACAGCTCTCCGCGCTGAACTGATTTAGCCGGATTGCTCCGTACAGCATCGGCGGCTTTTCTGGCTCGGCTCGGAGTTTACTTTTGTGTTTGTTTTCTGCTGACTCAGCTCCTTCATCTGGAACCTGGAGAATCCGATGCTTTTGAAGTGCTTCCCTAGAGCCTGCTCTGGCCCTCCTGTCCCCTGTCCCAGTAACTATCACGTACGAGCTGTGGGAGCAAAACCCTGCAGGGCAACACGAGACCTACGTGGGTCAGAGGAAAATGAGGTTTTACTGCCCCAAAGGAGGCCAAGTTTGTTCCAAAGTCTGCTCAGATCTGCAAACACCATAAAGACCATAAGCTCGTGTGATCGTCATTATCTCGGGAAGAAGGCGGCTCACACAGTGAAACTTATAAACCCAGTTTACCTCCGTGAACCGAGCGCAACTCCCCACAGATTCTTTACAAAGGCGGGTGCTGGAAGGGGGTAACGCGGGGACCGTGCGCTGCCTAATGCAATTTGGCAGATAAGGTTGGTGAAAGGCATTGATTTCCTCCCTCGCCCCCCCTCTCCCCCATCCATTTTCCCCGATAAGCAGCCTGTGGCTCAGACCCCGCTGCTGACGGATGCCTTGTAATTGCTTTGAAGGGATTATCACCAGACATCTAACAGGCGTTCGTGGGGCTACAGCCCTAATCAGAAACAGCCTCCCCCAGCAGAAGGGCTCTGAGGAACAGACAGCTGCCTGGTGCCTCTGCCTCGTCTCTCTGCTCTTACATTAAGCCTAACTTCATTGTATTTATATTTTAATACAGTAAAATCTAGGACATCCAACTGAAATCAGGATCCAGATGGGCCAAGTGCCGTCTAAACAGCTGGTGCCTCCTCCTCCAACATGAGTTTTACAGCAGGATTCCTGTGCTGCCCAACAAACCCACATGCTCTCCTCAAAGAAACAGGACTCGGACACCTCAATCCCCTTCCATGTGCTGAGATGTCACTGTTAACTGCTTGTGCCGTGCTGCCAGCCCTGGCTGTAACTCGGATCGCTCACCCACCACCGCAGCTGGGTCAGTCCATACACGACAATTCATGGACAGCAGCGCCCTGACAGGAAAGGAAGGGGTCTGTGTCCAGCACAAACAGCTTCAGCCCCCAATCTCTCTGATCAAAACCTAATTCCACTCGGGACCAAGAGCCATCTAACTCCACACTCCAGCTCAGAGCTCTCTCTGCTAGCTTCAAAAACAACACAAAACCTTTACTGGGTTGATGAGGAGCTGCTCTGGGTTTGGTGTCTGCTGATCAGGAGATCCTTCCCAGCTCTGGACCTCCTGCTCTGACCAAACGCTGCAGAGATGCTCCTTTCCCTGAACTCTGGTGAGCGACAACCTAGAACGCCTCATACTGGTTTCTTACACGTGCAGGAGCTGCCGAATGGGAAGAGGAAAATCACACGACACGAGGAATAGGAAAGCCCTTTACAATTTCTACACCTTGAACAGCAGGTTGAAGGTGGGGGAAGAGGGAGCAGCGGATTTGCCACCACACATGGATATACTGGCTTGTGCAGCCGGGAGATAACGTGCTTTGCAGGTCACTGGCTCTTCAGCACTGTGTTATCTCTCCGTAACACACACCTTGTTGTGTCTTACTGCTTAATTACAGCTGATACGCAGGCCATGGTACTGCTTATCGTTAGCCAGAGGAGGACAATTACAATTGAAGATTGAACTGTTTTCCTCTTTAGTTCAGCCAAGTCTCTGTGCAACACTTCCCGGGCCCAAGAAAAGATTTGCACATGCAGAACAAATCCACATACTAATTGGTTCTGTGCCCCTCATAATGATGTACAACTTAGGGGACACGCTCCGCTTGATGAAGATCATGAGTGGCAGTCGGTACTGCACAGAGACGATGGCTGAACACGCCTGAGAAACCTCCAGATAGCAATGCAATGCGGTGATGCTCTGCATGGGACGGATCCCAGCCTGGCCACTGTCAGGAGCGGCGTCTCAACTTGCACCAAGCTCGGTCCTTCCCTTTAGCCATCCCTTTTCAACTCACTTTCTGCTCCATCAGCTTCACCCTCTCCTCTCTGGTTTCTGAAAAGGCCCAATCATGCTTGAGATGACATCTGTCACACAGGCAGGGAGCAGCTGCAGGCCATCCGCCTCCCCTGACTCTACTTTCGCATTATGACGCTCTGCAGAAATTTGGGGCTCAGTTCAGCCCAACACTGAAGCACAGACTTGTTTTGAAAACAGTGCTTCACCCATCCCAAAGCTCTGTTGCTTAATCAGAGCTATTGTTTCAGAAATGGACAAGGTAGCAGAGATCCAAGAGGTGAGAAGGAGTTGGACTATTAAAGGATCAGCAAAATAAGAGTCTTCTCAAGCTGAACTGTCATTAAGTAGCTGCACCCTTCTCAACAGAGAGGCGTTATCCGCACAAACAACCCAAGCACTTAAAAGATCTCTTACAAATACTCTGCGCTAAAATCCATGGTGGCCTGAGAGGAGATTTAGCTACTAAGAAAGACTAAGAACTGTGTGTCTGTACCTCTGCTAAGCACTCCGCGATTCCCTGGGAGCAAAGACTCCGACTCCTGAACGTAAATGTGTCACATAGAGTTGTGATGCCTCTTAATGCCAGAGGTCAATGGTTTAAATCTCGTGCCCTGTAGTTTGTCAACTCCCATTTACCCTATCCAGCGCAGCAGAATGGAACCACGCATAAATCTCCCAAAAATGTGTTCTGATCTTTCACCTACAGTAGATTAAAAATAGCCCAGAGCAAGAGCTTTTAGCGTTTTGTCATCGCAATTTCTCCATCAAACATGACAGGTAGCCAGCTACGTGGAAACAGAACCAAGCAGCCCAAGATCAGATAATGAAAAAGGTTGAATTACACCTCCAAGATGCAGGAGTTTTACTCATGGTGGAAATCCCCGCTGAGCTCATCCCTCTGAGCCTGTGTGTTGTGGCACAGAACATGTCCTGAGCCTCACCCACCAGTGCTTTCCAACCTGGGCACTTCTCATTTAACCCTCCTAACAGTTTTGGGAGCTCAGTCAAGAGTCTCAGGCTCTAATTTGCAGCTTCTAGCATGATCTGGGGCAGAGAGGCCACTTCAAGCTTTATTTTACAGAACAATTAAAGACGGGTGCTGGTTTGGGCTGTCCAACATAATTATAAGAACTTGAGCCGCTCAGGTTTTCTGAAAACCAGCCGCCTGATGTGACTCAGGTTAAACGCCAGAAAGTGAACACCCTAAACAAAACACCCTCCTCTAATCATCTAACTGAATTACTCCCTAGTTAAGCCTTGCAACTCTCACTTCTAGGTATCTCCTGGAGATCTGGCAGCAGTGAGATCAACATCTCCATCATTAAAGCACCTAACACCTCTTCACTACCATTAAGAAGACCGTGACAGCAAACTATGCTGATCTGTTACTGCCAGATACTCATGGTTTCCATCCAGAAGAAAAGTCAGACTGAGATTTACGCACCAAAAGAGGTCTGCACTAACCTACTGACAATGATTGTTCTCTGTCAAAGGAGCTGAGCTAGTAGAGAATGCCACAATGCATACTCGACTGCCAACAGCCTCAAGACTCCCTCAGCCTCACAAGCTCTCATTACTTAGGTGCAATAGTTGAAGTGTTAACAAATCAGGAGGAAGACTTAATTGCCTCCAAGTAAATCTGTTTTCCTAATGCTATCAGTTGGTTCGATAAAAGATACTGGTGGCCACAGACTAGCCCAAGCGGATTACATGTCCCAAGTATTTATCCAGGTAACTGAAGTTTCCAAAGCTGCAGCTGCTCCCACGTTTATTGAGACTGATGCACCGATTCCCGGCAGCTTATAAAGGCTGGAACATCTGTTTACCAGACACTTCCACGACTTTCTACCTCTCTGAGTAGTGTGTTAAGATTTAAAGAGTTACCGTGCTAAACCTTGCAGAGGTGCTAAATAAACTGCACAGAAAAACGAGTACAGAGTTGCTCATAACCCTTCCCTCCTTCTGAGTCTCCGCAGAGCAACGGCACAACAATGCAGGTATCTGTAAAGCAACCAGTGGAAACACACACGGAATTGTCTGGGCATCTCTGTTTCTCGTAGATTCTAGTGTGCACATGATGCAGCACAAAACATCCACGTGAGGTCCCAGAAGTTACTTAAAGATAGAGAAAGTGGCCCGGGGCAGGAGGATGACACAGAAGAACAAACTGAACCAAGCCCAGCCACACTTTGTACCCAAGAGCTGTAGAGACGCGTGAGCAGCTCAGGACACGCACACTCTCTCCAACAACACAGGTCCCAGCTTCCAGGTTTCCCAGGTAGGTTGTCCTTTTACTTCAGGCTGAACTCAGACTCCGTTTTGACAAAACACAAGTAGTCACAACACTCTGTGTGATATAGAGTAACAGAAAACCTTATGGAATCACACCAGATTAAAGGTAAAACTGGAGTTGCCTCTATGAATCAGACTATCCATGTTATTTTAGCCCCTCGGATGGGCCTGCGGAAGGAAAAGAGCCCGTGACAAACACACAAATGGCAAGACAGTTGGGTTAATTCAGATTTAACTGAGCCTTTCAGTATCCTTAGAGCTCTGGGGTTTGGAAAGGTGGAACAAGGCTCCTGTAGTTACAGATAATAATGGTGCAATTCCTGTCTATCAGATACTGTGGTGGTTTCTAGCCGATGTCATCAGTACAGAAGTGTCTATGGTACAGAGAGCTGCAATTTCACATCATGCAGTGGTGAGACAGCACACACACACACAGACACACACACAAAGGTACAGCTGCTAAACTTCACACCAGGAGCCAATCCAAATGAAGGAACTGCGGGTGACTCAAGCCAGACACAAAAGCACCATTAAATGAGAGACAACAAGGAAAATAAAGGCAAACATGGTTCTCACTGGAATATCTTACTGGAAGATATTTGTGGTTATTACTCATATTTTGTTGATTATTTACATTTGGGGAGAATTTGGAGGATCTAACTGAGTATGAGATTCAACCCAGACCCAAAGGATCTGTGACATAAAGAGATGTCAGAGATAGCGGTTGGAGAAAGGCGGGGGCTGACACAAGTCAGGAATGGAAATGCAACTCATCACCTCTGAGAACCACCCAGCACCTTCTAGCCCTGCAACAGGCAGCTGTTCCCCATCTTCTACCAGCTGCCAGCCACTGAAATACCTTCTCGGCTGCATTCTCACGATACATCCAATACACATCAGGCAGCAAAGGGCTCTGACAAACTCCACCTCACAAGCGCAAGTGCTGAGGGAAAGGATTTTCTGCCTTTGCTCACAGAGCTCTGTAGGATCTCTCAGCTCCACCAAGGCATGAGAATCCAGTAAGTTGTGAAAGAGCTCATCCTCTTCTCTGTCCCTGTGCTCTGTCACACGTCATCCTGAGTTTCCATTTATATGGAGGCAATAAACTCTTCACAGATGTTATAAACATTTTACAGGTTGGGGTGCTACGCACGCAAGGGTTAACAATTATTTACTGAGGAGGCTATTAATCATTTACACGCTGTGTATGAACTGAAACACTATAATTCGGGACTATGGATAAGGGCTGTTATCTTGGCTCTCACACTGGAGATTGGCCCAAGCATCTCTGCAGCTCAAAGATTAACCACACAGCTAAGGTTAGGAATGGCCAAGCCTCCCAACAAGAAGCTGAGATGGGCTCACACCTACTGCAGGCCAGAGTCACAAAGCTACAACTGAAGTCAACTAAGACTTTGCACTGAAAGGACTACACAACATTCTCCTCCCTTTTCACCACAGACCTGGTTTTATCTCCTGTAAGCAGCTGAAGTTCTGGGGAGTCCAAGCCCTGAACCATCCGGCAGAAATCAGCCAGGCATGGTTTTGACTCACTGTCACAGGTCATGCCAATGTCCAGGGCTTTCTTCCCCTCTCCCCTTGTCTTCCCCAAAGCAAACTCCATTACGAAGTGGAAAAAGCCTGCAGTGAAATACTCACCTCACAGGACTGGATGTCTGTCACCTCTTGGTAAGAATTCCACAGCTGGCAGTTAGCTGTCAGACCCAGTCACATCAGTGACTGCAACACTATTAAGCAGTTCAGGTTGGAGGGCAAGAGCGCAGGTGACCTGCTATTCCTCCCACTAGATCTATGTCTCAGTTGCTAACTGCACAGGATGTGTTTATCAGGGAGCACTGGTGTCATCCCTGGCTTTCTATGGCCCAAGAGCCTTGTGAAATACAAATCATCTCTATAAAAGCAATATTACTCTGTCCTGGCAACAACCTGGGCTTTTCTGTGGAGGTTTTTTTCCCTTCTCTTTAGAAATCTAAGTCCTGTGCACTTACAGCACAAGTCAATTACCCACTACACAAGTGATCTGGCATTACTTCCTTCAGTGCAATTTCCTCCTCTGTTAACAGTTTGCATGCTTCAAAACTACCAGGAAAGGGAATGCTTCCACCTGCAATAGGTGTTCACTTCTCACATCCAACTAGGCAATGCCAGAAGCTCCTTCCATGCTAGCAGTTCTATCCCTTCTGCTCCCGTACAGGCAAGCACTTAGACGGTAACACAGCCACCTCAAGCTCTAACCCGAGGAAACGTTTAAGCATGTTCTTAACAAAGCAGAACATTAACTATCACCACTAAATGGGCCCATTCATTCGCTTAAGCATGTGCTTAAACACTGTTCTGAACACAGGCTGCCTTAGCCTACGGGCCAGACTGGTCTTTAACATAACCCTGGAGATACAAGAGGAGCGTCCAGGCCGCGTTTGTGCAGTCTGATAAGTGCTAATCTGATCAACACTTCCCCACGCGGGCTCTATGCGTCAATGGAGCCGGTGCAGCCAGTGGATATTACAAGGATAGGGCTTATCTAGCTGAGAACAAATGAAAATTCATTCAAACAACTCAGTGCTTCAGAGATAAAAGCTGGGGAGGTCTTGTAGGGTGGACACTAGAAGATGAGGTTATCAGAACGACAGGCAGACTTAAACCCCCCCCAGACAAACCCACCTCTGTATTACAGTGACAAACAAAAGAGAAAGTTGCAGACTTTCAGAAGATGTCAAAGTGCCTCCTTCCAGTTTGAAGCAGGGCACAGCAAAGCACTTGGGAGCTTGTGAAAATCTGGATCCCAACGGCACGGATTTGAAAGCGCGATCGAATTTATAAGATACTTTTTTAAAAAAAGCTGTCTGTTCCACATTAATTCCGCACAAGTTGCTGGAATAAACGAGTCTGCAAAGTTGGGCTGCAAAGGGAAGAACCCTAAGGGAAACACGCGCCACGTTTCAGTGTCCCACACACGGAGAAACCAGCCCGAAAGCACATTGTAACCCTTAACAGGATAGTGCCACCGACGTTTCAGGAAATTGTTTACATGTGCCGGGGCAGTCTGCACACACAGCACTAAACACCAGCTGGTCTGGGGAACAGGCCCTTAGAAAAGTATCCACATGGTCTGAGGAAAGGGACTCTGCTGCCTGGCTCTGCAGCTGCCTGCAGTTATGTTTCTTCAAAGCACCACCTCTCCGAAAACTTGTCACATGGACCCCTTTCCTGGCTACCTGCATGCAACTGGGGAGCTGAAGGAGAGTTCAGGAGCTGCAGGCTCAGCCCTGCAGTTGTGCTTTCCATGGAATTCTGCACAGGAACATCCAACTGGGCTTTTAGAACACACATCTGCAGTTTCACACCACTGCATAACGTGGTGTAACAGGGAGAGGACACGGAAGGGACAGTTCTCCTCTCATTTGTTAAAGCAGATTAAATAGATGTCTGTAACACGGTGAAAATGCTTTGAAAGCACGCTTTGGTCAATTTAGTTTTGTTTTCCAGACCAGATTTCAGGCTTTCCCCCCCTAGTTTCAGCAACAGACAGAAGCCTTCATGTGCCTCTGCTGCTGTGACAGAATACCAGTTCTGAGCGGGACCCCAGCACCAGACCTGAGCCCTTCAGTTCAGAGTATGACAACAATTAAGACACCTTTGTTCATCCATCGCAAGATGAACACCTGTGTCTCTCTCCAGCTGTCTCAGTGGCAGCCACATGGATCCAGAGTGTTCAGTACTGACACTCGGAGTCTCTCTGGATAATCAATTCTAAAAGGAATTGTAAAGAATTATTTCTTTCTATACCTTGAAAACTTCTCTAATGAAGCCCAAACTACACAGCAAAGCCTCTCTGCCTGCTGCCTCACCTAGCGAAGCAGAGCACTGGCAGGTTTCATTTCCCCAACACCCAAATGCTCAAATTCCTTTCTTTACAGAAGAATGGCAGCTCTGAGCTAGACTCAGTGGTTTCGGTTCTCAGGAGGTTTGGTTCCCACAGCTGCTCTTCAGCCAAGCTGTGAACCAACCTGAAAATTCATTTGAAAATCCCTCTATGGTTTCTCATGCTTTCACAATTACATTACAGCTCTTTCCTCAACATTTACCACCCCCTACTCCCCCACAGGGAATTCCCCTGACACATGGGTAAGATTTACCAGGAAGGCTGGTAAACCTTGATAACCATTTCATCTCAAACACCACCAGAACTTGGTTTCAGATAAGTCTGGGAAATTTTCTTTATACAGGCTCTGGGATTTTGTTATGGGAGCTTGGACTTGGGAAGTTCTGTCCTGTGAGCTGCGTTCAGAGCCCACTGAGGCAATGGAAAGGATTCGCATTAATTTTCAAACCGCTAATGTCTGTCACTTTGCCCGTGACTCAGTAGGAGAGTTCTCGGTGAGCCCGGGCTGAGGACAGCTCTGCGCAGCAGCCGTGTTAGCAGCTGGGTACTTTGTATGAAACATCAGCCTAGCCACGCTGCAGGGGCTGAAGGCTCTTCCTTTCTGCCAGATAAGAACAGAGCGTGCAGGTCTCAGTGCCACAGCGTCAGACCTAACTCCTTACCAATTTTAATTATATCAGTCCTCAAGTGGTCACTGAGGTCACAGCATGGGCACTTCAGGGTAACAGTCGCCATGGAAACCAGTAAACTGGCATCTGCTTGATGTCTTGTTCTAAAAGAGCTGTGAAGCTGCTTGTGGTCGGGTAGGAAAATCTGCAAGTGTGTGGCTCCCATCACAAGGGCGTTTCTTTCCTTCATGTCTCAATTACCCATCCCTCTCTCCCTTATAACTGGAACATGGTTTGCTCTGAGGGCACCAGAAGCTCTCGGACACCACAGTCACTCAGGCCCATTTCCTACCATTTATTTGTTACTGGGTTAAGATTCTACCAGAAACAGGGAGCCAGCAGCACAGAGCCCAAGGATAGAAACACTTTTTTAATTCATCTCTAATAAAAAAATCCCAGTTTCCTCAGAATCTGTCAGCAAAATCTTGATTGCTGTTACCTGATGTGTTCTAATTACAGGCTATTCATAGAAATATAACTTATCTATACCCTAGCTGTTCTAATCAACGTAGCACATTTAAACAATTGTGTCACAAAGAGCCACAGGGCCTGCTGGTTTCTGATGAACACAGGCGCCTGTGATCTATGTGTCCAGCCCACATCTATTTCCCATGTTCATCTTTACAAGCTACAAATGCCTGAATTTTATATCAGCCACTACCCTGCATTTTCTGAGTCCTCAGAGAAGCCAAAAGGTGAAGCCAAGACACCTCTCTTGTAAATCAGCTCTGGAAACTGGAGAGTTTAGGAGTGGGAACTTCTTACTACACACGAACTCGGCTCTAGAGAAGAACATCTTTGATCTTTATAAGCAGCATATCCCAAATTAATTAATATTGTTTAAAACTTCACTACACGTGCACATGCGGCTGCATACAGCTCATGTTCATGAGCACCGTTTGCAATCAGCGTAAGCCTGATCAAAGGATGTTACTGAACATGGAACCAGCTACAACGACACCCACCAGAGCAGAGTTTCAAATAAACACCATGTCAACAACTGCCTGAAGTAGTCTTTAGGAGGAAAGGTGATGGGAAAAGCAAAAAGGGGGTATCAGTCAGATTTTAACTTTGTGTAATAGAGACACGAGTTAATCTAACACGCACCAGGATGCTCCCAACCATCAAGGGAGCTAAAAGAGAATGGCTCACACCTAGAGCAGAAACCTCCCTGAAGTCTCTGAAACAGGGTGACTGCATATAAACTGCTAATTGGGAATGGGTTCCAGCTTCAAACCATACCTGGGAACACTTAGAAAAATACTAGCTGTCACGGGCCAAAACCCTGCCAAGAAACATTCCAGCACTTCAGTAGTAGAGTATTGTATTCCACGTTTGAGGAACATTCCTGGGAACATTCCCAGGCATCCTTGATTTTACTAGTATGGACACAGCCTAATGTTTCCAGATGTTTACTAAAGTTTTGCTACTTGGGCACTGTCTTCTGAGCAGACAACCCATGCAAACCAAACACAAAAGGGCTCCATAAAGGTAGAAATTAATGCTGTAATGAACACTTCCTCAAAAGGGACCTCACAGCATCGATCGCCACCAACTATAATGAGTGAAGAAGTTCTGCGCTAGTGAAGCACAAACTCAACAATGCTGCCTGCCCACGAGTCCCCTTCATGAGGCTTCCCCTTTCCTCCCACCCTCTAGGCTGCCTTAGCTAGGACCACTAAGGTGTCATTTTGACACAGAGAAACCAGTTCTAGCTGGTGTGCGGCGACGTCTTTGGGTCATGACTAAAGGTTCTATGGTAACAGTAATAATGAGCTTCAGAAAATGTGAGGGATTACTAGAAAAGGAAATTACAGCATTCTGACATCACCAGGAAAGGGTAGGTGTGTGGCAGCACTGACCTCTTACACCAGTTTCAAAACAGAAAATAGTAAGACTGGAAAACATACAGAAAATGGGGCAAAGGACAGATAAAGACAGAGAGCTGTTTCTATGCGGAGCAGTTACATGAACTGTAGCTCCTCACCACAGTACGTTCTGCACAGATAGAACAGCAATAAACCCTACACAAAACAACAGCACTTTTGGCTCTAGACCTTGAAGCGTGGAGACTGGGAGTCTGTACTGGGTTGGTACCACTGTGTATTTGCTCCAGTCTCCTATTCCCTGGGTATCCCCACACGATGTTTTACAGACCTCCCATAAATTTTACCCCAGCCTGATGAAAGGAGACATCGTTATCACGGCAGAAATTAAGGTGAGTTTGGTATTTTAGTCTAAAACATTCCTTACATCATTGGGCTAACAAATCACACGTTCAAACTCCACTGCTATCAGACAGATGTATTCCAAAAATTCACCAGTGAAACAACATTTGATATAGAAATATTCTTTAAACGGCTTAAAAATCATGAGAGTTCTTTGGAAAACAGAGTTTACATTTCCTTCCTTTGATTTCCAACTCCTGAGCTACTTGGAACACATTTTAAAGCTCTTTTCTTTCCCTTCCAATTTCAAAAGCCACCAAAACATAAAGGTTTTAAACACAAAGCTGATAGTCCTATGACACCAAGCCTGAGGTGGGCTTGATGTTAAAAACCAAAGAGCTGGCAAAATGTCTCAGATTTGAAGAGGTGAAGAAATCCGAGCGGCACTAGACGGACTCGAACAGCTGTACATATTGCAGCCCAAGATTTTAAGATTTCTGTCAAAATATTGCAGTGAAAAACTAACATTCTCCGTGGAAAGCAGCTATTTTCGGTGAAAATGCTATTTTATCAAAACTCTATTTTTCATTAAACACAGTTTTGACAGAAATTTTTCAGCTCTCCTTATTCAGTGTTATGCTCTGCAGTTTTTCAGGCTGTCTCTACAACTGCAAAGATTTATAAGGACTTGGCAAAGCTGGGAAACAAAAAAAACCCAACCCAATCTGATTGAAGACGAGCATCTCTGTCCCTTCATATCACACACAGCCCTGCAAATGATTTCTACTTAAGTTTAATAGAACACATGTGCCAGCACAGCACTGCTACTGCAAACTAAGCTGTTAATACTTGCGTTTATTTTTTTCCCCACTAAATAGCACTGGCAAAGCATCGCTCCCCTATTGGTAAAGCATGGCAGACTCTCTTTATTTTTGGCTTAACTAACCAGGGGGTAATTTTCCACCTAATCAGGTCTTGGTCCCACTGGCCTGTGTGGGTTTTTTTAGGTGGAGTTGCCCCTGACCTCAAGTCCTAAAGTATTGAGGACAGGAACAGGCAGCCTGGCTGCTGCTGGAATTACGCAGGACCCCAGGTCAGGCTCTGAAGCCGAGCTGGCTGCTGCTGCCAGCTTGTGTCCTGTTACAGCTCAGGCGTGAAGGAAAACCACAGGGAAAAACCAGAACCAGCGGGTGCAAAAGAGAGGCATCTGAGAAATTATAACTCCACTGCTGGAGAAAAGGGGAAAGGTGGCTAAAACACTTTAAAGCATCACGGTTTATGCAGCACTTGGTTTCTTTAAGCTTTCCAAAATGAATTTGCAAAGTTGCAGGCTCTGCAGCTTCCTCCTCTGTTGCCTGCTGACCTTGTCTAACCAGCGCTCTGGAACAAGGCTGAGCTTGATAGTGAGGAAGGCAAAGGAGAAGCTACAGCAACAACCTTCACCCAGGCCTTTGCTTGGGAGGACAAAGAGATTAACCAGCCTGGAGGACACTTACAGCCGTCCCTGCTGAGACGCTTCTGCCGCACAGAAATAAAGCATCGTGATACCGGCTGCTGCGCATCAGTGAGTCTCCTCCACCAAAGCCAGGGACCATGGTCTAAGCTGCCATGAACTCTGAAACATCAGGGTCAGTGGAGTCAGTTGTAGCGTTGTACTACAGTGTGACCTCAATTTGCTGCCCATATCAGAACAGATTCTTCCTGACCTTCCTTCCTCTTCATGCCCTTCTCAGATCAACTTATGTAGTCACAATTACTAGCAAAGGTACCTAAGCCTTGACTGTGTGACAAGAGACGGTCTGTAAGGTCTTTTCAACCTGACACAAATGCTCCTCTAGTCAGTTTGGAAGGTAAGAATGAGGCATAACCCAGCCAGAGAACACTTCAGACATAAAGAACAATAAAAGGAAAAGGGAAACCAAGTCTGAAGGCAGACCTGAGGATGATCTATAGTGTCTCACTGTGACCAGACTAACTAGACAAATTTTGCAAGGAAACAACAGTCTGTCTCCAACTCGGAGATGTGCACACGCGTACACACAGACAGAGTTTTTGGCTAATTGTCTCTCTGGAACCCCTATGTATTCACCGACATTATGAATCTTTCCTTCCTGCAAGCCAGCATTCCCCAGCCCCTTCCATCTCTCACTTCCCCCACAAAAATGACAGACTGACTCTAATCTCCCACCTGCATAAATCTCCTACAGACAACCACAAATATTTTAGCTATGCTGATTTATGGAAGCACAAGCAAGACTAAACCAGGAGATATATCCTCCATGCACAATGACTGATGGCTTGTTCCAAATCTTTCCATTTAAAGTGTTGTCACTTCTGAAGTTCTACAGAGAGAGAAAAAAGAGGAATAAAATAATGTGCAGTAATGCAACTTATGGCAGCTCCTGAGGAAAGAACCTCTCATTTCTGCAACCTGATTTCTTCCTGGTTTTCCTGCATAAAATCCTCACTACTAATTGAACAAATTCTGCTTGAGAGAAGATGTGAAAGCAGCTGCAAAATCCCACAATCCTTTCTCCTCTCTCCCTCCTCCAACCATCCCATTTTCTGACTTTACAGCCAACGGGAAGTTGGCTTTTTAAGCTTTGCAGCTGATGCTGCCTGCTGTAGCACCCATGGGTGGAAAGAACGACTGAGTATGGGGATTCCCTATTCAGATTTAACTACAGCAGTAGACAAAAATCAAGCTGTAGCTTGATTCCAGAACAGTTAACAGCAAAGCCCTCCCTGAATTCAGTGGGCTAAGCTTTGAAGGGCTCTAGGCACAGGCAGCTCCTCTTGACCTCAGAGAACACCCACTACAGGCAGGACCAGTCTGACAAGAACAAGACCAGGACCACTGAGTTTACTCATGGCAGACAATCAGAAAAGACACAAACTGCACACCAAGAGACCTGCCAGCACCTGGTTCAATGTCTCCATGCTGTGCAAGGGCCCCACAGAGGCAAGAGCTTTCAAAGGAGACTAAGACAGCTCTGCTCAGAGCAGTTAAATCAAAATTTGTGTTTTGGGAAGCACATCAGTGGAGACAAACAATGCTGTTGTGATAACCTGTAACTGCTGAGCACTGACAGCCTCAAAGAGCTGGACTGAGACCTGAAGTCACAGTGCAAAAAAAAAAGGTTCCACCAATACCACCTCTTCCTCCAAGATCACTTTGTGGTGGGCTAAGCCCGCCCTGCCAGCCTGCTGAAAGCCACAGTCTCATTTGTTATCACCATCATATCAGTACAAAGGTCCAACTGATCAGCTGTATGCTTCCTGCTCTGCACCACCACCTTACAGCAAAGCCTTACAGCAGCATCACCCATCGTACTCCTTTTGTTCAAGTCTGAAATTGAACTGACTTACCAAAAGTTTGCTGGATGCCAGTAATCTGTGTTTTCACATCCCAGCTCCAAGATACTGCCTGGAAAAAAGAAAGAAATAGAAGTAGTTGGTTAAAATGATGAGCAACAGACCCCTGATTTCTTTGGAATGCACAGTAGCACAGGCCTATCTGACTCACAATGGTTACTTTAGGGCCTGTTGCATTGTCTGTGGGGTCTATTTTACAGAATTCCCCACTCAGTTTCCTCTCCAGGCTCTGTGAATAGTCACTTCCTTTCTCCAGCCCTTAACTTCCTCAGTCAGTAAAATGGTGAAAATTGTATTACGTTCTCCTCAGAAAGACATTTTGTGACAGACCTTTACATTACAGATAGTTGTGTGGTATCAGTAATAAAGGAGGAGAACAGCTGTCAAGTTATCTCAGGACACCTTCCCATCCACCTCAGTGACAGAATGATCCCCGTTCGCTTTACATTTCTCACCCAATACGGACCAGTACAACAGGACAGTAGCTCTTCTAACACCAAACTTTGCTCTTTTCAGTACAATGTGACCAAGGTTTTTTGCACCTAATCTGCCATTGCTCAGACAGAAGATCTCTTGACTCTGCATTGTGGAAGGTAGAACGGTAAAATAAATGAAGGTCTGCAGAGTTGAAGCAGTTCACAGACCTGACCCACTTCAAAGTGCCCAGGAAGGGCAGTGGCAGGTTCATGCTGTGAAGAAATTGTTGCTGCTCCAACCCACCACAGCAGATTGTAGGATGCTGCTGTGAGGTCACCTGAACAGAATCACTACAGAATTCAAAGCCACAGACTGACCTATTTTACATCTGATAGTGAAATAAGATGTGGGGAATCATTTCCAGAGTATTACCTGGGCACTGGCTAAATCTCTGTGCACTTACTTGCTAAACACACAACCACCCTTGCTTCTAATGTGTTACTTGCTTCTGACACTTTTTGCCACTCCAATGACTTTTCTTAGGAACTTACTGCCTGGAAAGCCAACAGAACTTTAAGCACAAGCAGACTCTCAACGCTAATCCAGAGTTAGCAGTGAAGGACTAAACCAGTGCCTTGCTCTTCTGTCAAAACCTGTGAACCCCTCATCTTCTGCTCCTGCTCTCCTCCTTGAACCACATGAGCTTTAACACAGCAGTCAGGCAGATCACAGAACTGATACAGCAAGAAAAAAATCACCCCAAAGCTTTAGATTTCACTCTGCACATCTCTATGATCAACTGCACACTCATGATCCCTGCAAAGGCAAGGGGTGAGATGACAGAATTTAGAGGCCAAACCAACAGAGACCGGCTTGGCTGACAAATGAAACTGCACCCTCAAAGAACAGGAAACTTGGCCCCAGGAACGGAACTACCTCTCTCTCCACTCTGACATTCTGTAATAAACTAAACACAAACTGTCTGCTGCTCTGACAGTGGAGGTCTAGGAACAAAAAGCACAGAGCCCACACATCACAGCAGTCCCCATCTCGGTTCCCTTTGTTCCCTCCTCATGCCTGCATGATCTCAGTGAGAAAGCATTGGTGCTGGTTCTGACACGGAACGGGTGTGTGCTGGCCGACCTGTTGTGCTCTAGGGGCACTTCTCTTCGCATCCAATAGTTTTGGGTTTCATGTGTAATAGAGAGGCTGGGAATATTTTTCATGCAGAAGAGAGGAAAATGTATTTCAAACTGGGCAAGAAGCTGCTATTCCCAACTCCAAGAGGAAAGGTTCACACGAGAAAAACGCATCCAGTATTCTGCTCTACATAACAAAATCCTGACAGAGCGAGGGAATCTGTAACTCTGCAGCCCGAATTCTCCCCCCTGCATAGCGTCCAAGGATGCTGCTGATACGCTCCAGGTGTGGATCCTGTGTGCCAGGAGAGGTGGGTTTGTCAAGTATCAGCTGCAAACGCATCTGCCTGCTCCTTTCGCTGCAGGATGCGGAATTGATGTTCTAACAGGCAGACTTCAAAACTGCAAAGAGCTTTCCTTTAAACACGAGGGTCAGATGGTTCTGATAAAAAGAAAATAAATCAGAAGAGCAAACAAATGTACTCGGTAAGCCAAGTTTCACCATGAAAGGCAAGAGGGACTTTTTTCTTTGCCTGCTATTGCCCTTATTATCCTTAAAATAATGGTTCTGGCAAGGAGATTTCAATATATGCAATAAAAAAAACCTGCGGCCAGCCTACAGAGCCGTTTAACCAGAGGGAAGAGTCAACTACTCTGGACGTTCTAAGGAATGAAAATGATTTAATAACATCAGCGAGTATAGCTCACTTACAAAAACTTCCACAAGCCTCAGCACTGTCTTTTACTCACTAGAGAATTCCTGACAGCTGGTAAGACACGTTCCAGCTATCCAATTAGGGCAGAGCAACGGTACCATTTCAATACTTAATTCCACAGTTTGTCAGAAAATTTAACGCAAATGACTCTTCTTTTTCTTTTTACAGGAGAAGGAGTTGTATCTGACACGCACAACATTTCTGGAGAAAACATTTGCACATGGAAAACAGGCTGAAACTTGGGTAAGAACAAACCCCCAAGGGTTCGTGAGGGTGATGGAAATACTTCTCAAGACAATCACGGGCAACTTGGAAGGTCTGCTGTGGGTTTTATTTTTGGCTGGACACGATGTATAAGATTATCAGATGTACTGCTGGGAGATAAAGCAGGACAGAACAGAGATGAGATCTGTGCTGTTTAATGAAACACCTCCTGGTAACAATTCAGCCTCATAAAAGGCCTGTATCCTGCAAAGCAATAGAGGGCCAAGCAGAGGGTCTGAGCAGCAAACCTCGTCTGTGTTTATGGGCGAGTTCATTTAAGTAGAAACTTCTTCCCCTCTTTGGGTAAAGGTGGAGAGCATAGGGATATATGACACAAGGACCTGGGCAAAACAGGGACCACTGCTGCTTTACTATCAAAGGCAGTTTATGACTAATTCCCTTGCACCAGGCACACGGCTTAGACTCAAAAATGATCAAAAATCAACAGCTCGGGAAAGATGGGACATGCAGAGCCCTACAGTTAAACCTGTAAGCACCCACATTCAGCCCAGGACAAGACAAAAATCTTATGCTGTGTGACCTGCATTTCCATTATCTCCTTGGCTTTAAGATTTTTCGCAGTATTTCAAAAGGCAACGTGGACAAGCAGTTCTGAGAGACTCAAAACGATCACTCCTGAGCTCAGTTTGTGGCTCTGGTACCAGCTGTTTCTCTCAAAACTTGACAGGTCACCCAAATTTCTGCAGCTAAAGCAAATTTAAATAATAGTTTCAGATGCACCAGGAAAGCGTCTTACACTTCACACCTTGCAGAGGCGAGCTCAAGTTTGTAAAGTGCTTCAAAATCCTTGAGCTGCACACTCTGAAGACAATATTCATCACCCTAGAAAGAGTCCCGTGTTCAAAAAGGGTGTGTTTTATTATAACTGGGAAATTTAGACACTACCCCTTTTGTTGAACCAATTCCGTTACCACTGGTGTAGTGCTCACACCTGAGCTCTTGCTCTACATGTTATGGGCAACAGAAAAAAAACACAGCTTCTTTATCGGCAGGGTAGGCCAACAGCATCAGGTGGTAAATGCCAAGAGTGGTGAAGGCAAAGGGCCTGAGAAATGGAGAATTTATTACTTCCCTGTGCAGACAGCTAACACAGACTTGCTTGCAGCAGGGCAGGAAATCACATCAAAGATCTCTCCATGATCTTGGCATCTCCCACATGGATCCTCACCCTCCCTACTAATGCTCATGGAACTGGAAGATTGCAACAGCTCCTGTGCTTGTCCAGTGGGACAGGGAACAAAAGGCTGGAGCGAAGCGATCATGAAATCAAGGTGCCAATACTACCTGGTGAACTCAGCCATTTTTCTAACATCTCAGTGTAAGAACAGCCAGCCATTCCCTGTTTGGCCAAGGTAATGATTCTTCCTCCCAACAGTAGGCAGAGAGGCATTCTGAAGCTAGAATGAAGAGATCTGAAGACAAGGTTTGAAAAGGTTGGGCCAAGTGACATATGTCTGTCCGGTAATTCCTACTGCCTTCATCTTCTGAACTGTGTAATAGCGTGTGACTAATATCAGTCCTCCCACTTCTCCAGCCTAGTCATTTCAGCTGATATTTTAAAGTGTCCCACACTGTGCGCTGACATGCCTCCACCCTCCGCTCGCTTTCCTGTTCTAGAGAGAGAGACACAGAGAGAATGACTCATGCAGCTCTCCTACTATTCAAGCCTTTTAAGCAAATTCAAAGGAAAGTTTTAAAGGTGCTCTCTTGATTTGGGAATGCCTGGGTAGGGTTTTCTTTTTCTGCGGGTGCTTGTTTTGTCAAATTATCTGTAATTTTTCAAACTCTATGATGCCGAGACATTTTAATAATTCATAAACCTCGCCGACACCGTCAAATTGCAAATTGGAAATGTCAGAGGTACCCACTGGTACAGGCATTTGTGGATGCCTATAGGAAACAGGGGAAAAAGAAGGGTGGAAGAATTAGGTTGCTAAATGCCATGTCTGGTTTGAACTGTTTGACAGCCATAATTAAAAGCTAAGGCGGTGGGAAGAAGAGAAAAACCTGAAAGTTAATGCATTTTAGACCTGATACCAATGCTAACTGACTTCAAAACCTTCAGAAGAATAAGAAATAGGAGTGGATTGTTATTTAACTGCCTGCATATTTATGTCACATCAAGTGCAAAACTATTTTATCACCAAACACTGGGTATCTTTAAGAGATAGCCAAACGATGATTACGAAACCAAAGGTACAACTGCAATCAACCCCGGCTGCATTATGAGTCAAGAAACAATAAAGCCATCAGGAAACATGGACTTGAAAGTGTATCTCGAAGTTTCACAAAACTTGAACTATTTTGAAGGAGCAGGCGATATTTCAAGAGCAGGAAACATTCTGCCTGTGGATCCTGCTTGTGGCTTCACCCCAACACAGCTGATTACAACAGAAATGGGATGGTACAAAAAAAGAGCTGGATCACTGCATGGCAGATCCTCATCTCTCTTGGCTGTACAGGTCAAACTGACCTCTGTGTGGGAACCTGCCCATGGCCAGTTGCTATGCCAGTGTCATGTGGCTGTAAGGGAACAGATGAGCTGACACTTTGCCTCTTTATCCCATAATAGCTAATAAACTAATACTAATCAAAGAGTAATAAAAACACTTTTTACTTTGTCTCATGTTAAGGATTCTTAAATGTAACGACATGCAGCTCTTACAAGCAGCTACTGAGAAACAAGCTCAACAAGAGGAAATGCTGGTTGGAGGAACAGTGTTGTGTTGTTTTTAACCTAAATGCCCTGAGAAGAGGGAGAAAGTCATTAGGGAGTTCACCTAGAAAACAAGTCAGCTCTGTGAACTGCTGTTTTCTCACAGACATTTTTATTCCAGGTCGAATCTTGACCTCAGACATGATCTAGCGAAAAGCACAATCCACTGATAAAAGCAGCTTGCTCAATGCTATCTCGTGCTGTCCCCAGGAGAACTGCTACCTTAAGAAACCCAGACGCCCTCTCCCAGCAACAAGCTCCGAGGGATGGAGATACTTGTTTTTCTGAAACTCAAAACATCTAGGAAAGACTAAGGAGGATGAGGAGGCTGGAACAGCTTGCTTACAAGCTTTAACATCTGTGCCTCTGGTTAAGATGCTGAACTGGGAGGTCTGCGGTGCTTTAGGGGTCACATCACGCACAGGGCAGCCCCTGTGCTGCGGGGAATACAAGGGGCCGGAGGCCCTGCTCTAGACATGAATCCCTCCTGCCTGCCTCTAACCCACCCCGAAGGCAGGTTCTAACGGTGACTCCCAGCCAACCTCACCTCTGCGACTGACTTTCTCCTCTTACGAGGAAGAACTTCCATAACCCGCCCTGAGGAGCGGGCTCAAGCTCCCGTCCTGAGGGAGGCTCCTCAGCCCCGGGGCCTGACTGTGCGGGGAGCAGGTGCAGGTGGACGGGCGACGCCTTCCAACCCGCCTGTCCGGAGGAGGAGGTCGTGGTTGTCTTTCCAGGGCCTCTCCGCGGAGCAGAAGGCTGGGAAATGACTCCTCTCCTGCAGAGAAGGGGCTTCGGCCAAGGGGCGACCCGGCCGCGCTCCCTCCGCGACCGCCTCAGCCCGAGCCGAGATGGCGGCGGCCGCNGGTCCCTCCCGTGGTTTCTCCCTCGTTGAACCCCCGAAACGGAGCCCACTGCGACCACCTGAGGCTGCTCCTCCGTCCTCAGCACCTGCCTGGCTCAAACACCACAAAACGGGGGTGGGAGAAGAGCTCCATCACGGGTCAGGACTACCACCACAGCAGTGGGACCCTAGCAGAACCCCGGAGAGAGGACTCTCGATCGGGCTCTTCCTTAGCTGCTGCAGAGGACCAGCACAAACCGCCCCCTTTTCCTCCCTGGGGAAGCCTTTCCAGTGTCTAGTGCTGCCCCACAGTCTCCAAGAGTCACTCAGGGTAGTACACATTCTCCATCCCTGGAGGGATTGAAGAGTTATGAGTAGACACAGCACTTAGGGACATGGATTAGCCAAGGACTTGTCACTGGTGGACAAGATGGTTCTTGAAAGTCTTCTCCAACCTGGACAACTCCAAGTTTTGGCTTCCTATAGCCAGTGCCAAGCTCTGGGACAGCCGGTCCCTGCAGCCTGCATTAACCCAGGAGTAGCTGCCTCTCCCCGTGGGGCCCTGAGCAGACGTACGTCCGTGACTCATGCAGGCGCCTGCCAAATCCTTAGACCATGAATACCTCTTAAAAAAACAAAAATAAACCAAGCAGCCCAACAGCAGCTCCTGAAAAGAGTAGAAGGGACATACAAAAAACACCCCCAAACAGCATCAATAGTGCCAGCCAGACACCCCCTCCTCGCAGGCCAAACTATTTGTCTGAACTGGGAAGCAGCGTTTTATCACTTAGAGATTGCAAGTTCGATTGCAAAGTCTAGTCTGATGCCTGGCTGGATAATTTGTCTCTCGGCTCAGGGAGAAATGATGGAAGTCAATTTGACAGCTGCGAGGCTCCCCAAGGATTCCAGACCCAAAGTGCATAGAGCAGTGACAGACACGGCGATGCTCAGAATATCAATGAAGCTCTGCCTGGGAATAATGCTGAGGCAATACAAATTGCACATGTTCAGCTGGAAGGTTATCACTATCATTATAGTTATTAATTATTGTTATTATTACTTCTATTATTAAGACATAAAAGAAGCCAAAAGCTCCTCCTGGTTTCATAGAAAACAGATGAGTTCCCAG
This sequence comes from Upupa epops, assembly GCA_013397515.1. Taxonomy (NCBI): domain Eukaryota; kingdom Metazoa; phylum Chordata; class Aves; order Bucerotiformes; family Upupidae; genus Upupa; species Upupa epops. The sequence goes on from VZRI01003169.1 coordinate 383,632, forward strand.
TTCTGACCCACACGCTGCCCTCCATTTCACACAGCCACAGAGCACGGGCATGAAGCCCGTCCCCTCCATTTCATGCAACCATGGAGCTCCAGAGGTTTAAGATGACCCTGAACCACAACGAGTTACAAAGCTTTTGATGAGTTAAAAAGGGAACAGACCCTTGGTTGGAGGGCAGGGAAGAGGTTGACTCATTTGGACCCAGCTTTCCCATGGGATGCTGTGACTGGAAACCCTACTGCTTCGCTTCTCAGAGAAGTGCTGGTAGCTGCCCAGTAGCAATGTGATTCAACAGGAGGCAAGACAAGGAAGACTGGGACCAAAGCGCAAGAACAAGAGTGCATGCAGTTCTTCTGGTGCACGTTCAGACCAACAGCGTCAATGTATTGAGCTGGTAACCGCAGCACCGGGAGCAGAACTTGGCCATCAGTACCTATCAGTGTACGAGCTCAAAAAACAACACGCAAGTTCCTGTCACTTGGTTTCCTGACTGGGTGGCAAGAGAACTCTACATCCTTTTCTGCCACCTGCCAATAGGGGTGATCTAATGAGAAAGCCAAGTCTTTGCTCATTCTGAGCTTTTGGGAAGTCTTGGGCAGTTGGCCCAAACATTTTTGAAGTCAAATGCAGCATTTGGGGGGAAAAAAGAAAGAAAAGTCTCTAAGCAAACTGGCTTTTGTGCTCGTGCTCAAAAACTACTCTTCTTTGCCATCGGAGAGAGGAGAGGTCAAGTGGAGCAATATACTAGAACCTGCTTACATAGCACATTTATTCCTGAAAAATAGATTTACAAGGGAAACTAAGCTTGGTGGCAACACCATCAATCCAGTCAGAAGCAGCACAATTGTTTGGCTAAAACTATGGCAACTACACAGATCCTAACATGCAATCCTGCTTTATTAAATCAAACCTCTAGTGAATCTGTTATCACCATAGTAACACTGTAGTTATTACATGGAAACATGTTGAACTACAGTTGGATATTAGCATCTGGTTAGCATCTGCACAGTTTCTCATTCACATCACTAAAATTATAATCCAGGCAGAGAAAAAAAAACTTCAGTAAAACTACAGCTTTAAGGCCAAATCCCAGTCTCAGGTGCATTATATTTAACATCCAGGTCCATGATACATAGCCCGTAGCTGGATTTGTAATTAGGGTCTTGGTGTGGTATTTGGAGGTTAGTTTACACATCTCCTAGGATGCAGCACTCGTAAGAATATCCATGCAAAAGAAAGATTGCAAAACCATATGATAATTGCAACCGACCTTCTCCCAAGTGCTCTCCAAAGCAACCTGGGTTTGCAGAGACTGCTTTGAGTATTTCGAAGCGCCAAGCAGTTTCAAACAGAGCTTGCTGTATTCTTACTTCAAGCTACCTGCCACACAAAGCGTGGCACTATGCACGCAGGCCAGTGCTGTTTTGTAGACAGAGTTAAGAGTCCTGAGAAAAGCCCTCAGCTCGAGGCCCAAAGATGTGCAGAGCCAGGTCACTGAGCAACATGCCTAGAAAGCCTAGATAGCCTTTATTAAGCCAGAGATAGTCTGGCTTAATAAAGACTAGAAAAAAGGTAAACAGTGACTTTCTGTGGAGCTAACCAGACTTTTGTTCTTTGCCACTGGATCCTACATAGACTCTCAGCAGTCAAGTGTCTAGACAGACAGACAGAAGATGGAAACTAGCGAGTACTCTAGTTATTCAAGCATAACTCCTTTCTGCAGGATGCAGCACAGAGAAGATACAGGGTGCCATGGAGCATTGCACACTACTCAAAACATGCCTGTCCATGCCTGGGCAAAGTTTGCTCTTCTCTGTGATGCCAAATGCAAAGATGGAGCAGCAATTTCAAGTACAATACAGTTTCAAGGAAGTCAGTAAATTGAAATGCTTGCTGTCTCAATGTGTCTTTAACATCAGCACCAGGAGCTAGTAGAAATAATCAGACAGGTAAAGCCTAGAATACCAAACTAACTACACAAATAACAGGAGAAGGCTGCTGAGAGGCACCTTTGACAAACACAACAGTTACACCAGTAAAAAGCCAACACTGGAGCACAGCAGAGCTTACAATTTACTTAAGAGCTCCTGCAACTCAAGCCCAACTTAGCTAATGCACACAAAAGTCCCTGCGAAGAAAACTCCTCACTTCAGACTGACTAGGGGATGAATCAGATGAGGTCAGTAACCTACTGGAGTAAATCCTATCTGACTTACTCCATGGTAAATCTGAAGTCCTGAGTATTCACTGAGGGGATTTTCAGCACAGCTCACACACCTGAGTTACTCTAAGTTAGTCCTTGCTTACCCTTTCCTTCACACAGGAAAAGAAGTCCAACAAGGACCATCCCCAAACAGCCACAACTCTGAAAGTTAAAAAGCTGCCTCATACAACCCCCTGCCAAAACAGAAAACAACACCATACCAGGATCGATCTTTCATTATTTATCCTCTTGACTCGCTCTGATCTCTGAGGTTCCCTTTCTCACTGTTCCGTTCACCTTTCAGGAGAAGCAGCTGCTTCCAAATGGCAATTTCATAAGCACCTGTGAGAGAGCTTAATTGGAACTAATTATCAGTTGGTTGTCTGGGACCTGAGGAGTCACAGCAATTACTTCAGTCAAGAAACAACCTGGGTGAGGGTGTGGCTTCTCTTCAGAAAAATGAACTAAGCTGTTCCCTAAAGGGAAGTTCTTAAAGAGATGGAGCCTGTCAAACACAAATCAGTGAGATCATTGCAACCACTGTTTTATTGCTGCCATCAATGATCCCATCTCTAACGGTGATACGCACATGCTCACCAACACCAGGCCTTCCTGCGTGAGTTTTGATGTGATTACAGAACTGTCATCCACAGGCAGGGCAGATGCTGCTGTTAAGAAATTGTAAGCAAAGGGAATGAAGAAGACAGCAAGCAGCCTTGGGTGATTTTGGACACGGGTCTGCATGGAAAGAAAGGGAAAGACAGAGGTGAGCTGTTAAATAAGGAAGCTTAGAAAATGCTGTGAGTTGGAAGAAGTAGCTGTAAACCCAAAGCAGAAAGAATTCAATGAAAACTGCAGAAAATTCTCGGGTGATTTATAACTGCGCAGTTATATTCTATGAAATAATGGTAACTGAAATTAAGTTCTCTTTCAACACTACCGGACATTTCCTTTGTGAGGGAGATGAATCCCTTAAGATCCGAGAGGAGGAGTGCGAGCCATAGTGAAATATTGCTGTTGTGGCCAAGAGAGAGCAATATCAGCTCTGTAATATATGGCTGCCTGTGTAGCACAGGTGCATTTTAACCAAGTGTCCCGGGAGATTTGCCTAAGGCCAGACTGTTGCTTTATAAAAATTGAATAAAAAAGAAATATGTTTAAGTAAAAGCAAAGGTAAATTTGGCTGGACTGCTGCCTAATGGGAGAAAGAAGGAATAATGCAGTTTTTAAAGGCAACTCTCTGGAGGCTGGCTGCCCTTACTTTGGTTTCCCTGCAGCACATGTGATCTGGGTATTTCTTTTCAGCTCTGTTGAGAGGCAAAATAAAGGTATCAAAAGAAATTGGGAGGGTCCAGCCTTCTGCTCTTCCCTTCAAGACAAAGTCATTTCCTACCAGCTGATGGGCCAAGGGGATTCACTTAGCTAATGGGAGATGAAGACTCAGACTTTGTAGGTAGCTGTGAGGATCTTGCTGGGTAAGGCCCTATCTGCCTGCAATCAGAAAGCACGGCCGCGTTTCGTGGCAGACTGCATCAGTGAAATGTTTTATCATGCCTTCTGTCTGTTGGGTAATCTCCATTAAACTCGACGAAAACTTTCGATAAAATGCACACTGAGAGCAAAGAACAATGAGGAGGAAGAGAAAAAGCTGATTTTCACAGCTTACCTAGGACTTTGCATAAAATCCATGGGTTTCCTTTCTGCATAATTCACACAAAGACCTTGAAGATGATAAATTAGGGGAAAGGGAATCAAAGATTATTTGCATAAAATGGAAATGAAAAAAATGGAACTCTACAGAAGAGGTTCTGTTCTGCTGCAAGGAAATTCACAGACCTGTTTCTATAATCTTGGGAAGGAAGCCAAAGATGACTGGAAATGCACAGAAAGCTTTAAACAATTGATCTTACTGGGAGGTTACTCTGGTACCTTTTATTGTCCTGCTCTCCAGATGTTTTACAAAATACCCAGAAGTGAAACACTTGCAGGTTTCTAGGAAGTAAAGCAGAAAACCATTCTATTCTTTCCCTTCCAGCCTGCAGTGAAGTCATCCATGCAGTCTCCTGTAAAAGCAGAGGCGTTTGCTGTGACAATGCAGACAGTCCCGCTCAGGCTTTCTACCTTACAAAAGCCAACGGTGGATGGAGTTAGCAATGGAAAAGGAGCACCCTGAGGAAGATCTTGGGTTGGAGCATTTGCTGCAGTGATGCCTGGGTTGGTAGTCATGAAGGAGAAGTTTGTGTTGTGAGAACACGCAGTACTGTGTGTTTCAGAGAAGAGGCAATCTGCACTTTTAATGCCTCAAGTACAGAGATGTTGGAAATGGCTCTGCTTTGGTGATGGCTGATGTCCTGCCTTTACAGATAGAGACCTTGTGCTTTCATTATACACAGCAATATTGCTCTACATTTGTCCTCAGAAACCTAAATGCAGATACAGCCCCCCCAAAATCCATGAGGCACTACAGAAGGCTCAGAGATACTACTTTACAGCTGCTCAGAGGTTAGTGCTACTCTACCCTATTAACTACGCTCTGATGTGCCTCCTTGAGACGGATTTCAGTGAAGGAAAATCCCTGTGACAACCCCTGCCCCCTTCCAACACAAAAAACTGGAGCATGCCCCTTTAAAACCAACCTATTTAGGCCACAGATGCTAAATGAATTCAGCAGACAGACGGAGTAATGGAATGTCAGTGTTCCAGTCTGCTGCCTTGAAGCAATAGGGGTTTTTTTTTTATTATTAATTTCTCCTCTCATTTTCCAGCGCTGCCTCTGGGCTCCATGCTTTAGATGCAGTATTCTTGTCAGTCTCGCTAACCCAATTTGGAAATAATTAAATTTTAAAATATTAAAGGGATTATAAATACTTCCCACTCCA
>VZRI01003169.1:388755-482284 GCA_013397515.1 Upupa epops
CTTTTTATGCTGTCCCTCTCTAAAACTGCTGAATATTGCTTCAGGACTCAAAATGTGTTACTGCAGAATCTGATTTGTTACTGTGCTTCCCTGTGCAAAGGCTGGAGAATATCTGAAGGGGAAAAAAAGCCCAGAGTTCATTCCAGTAAAAGGTGCCCAGGAGCTTTATGAGATAAAGAGCTTTCTGCCATTCTGACACCTTGGAACCTGGTCTCGCTCCCATTTAAATTAATAAAAATACTCTCAGTGTTTAGAATGGAAAGATTTTGGAGGCTCATACGAGTCCTGGGAATGACATAAACAAGGATGTAGTTTACCACAGAATCACTGGGGTTGAGATCCAGCCACGCTGCTCAAGCAGGGGCTGCTGGAGTAGTTTGCTCAACGCCACGTCCATTCGGATTTTGAATAAATCCAGGAACGGAGAGAGCACGACCTGCCTGAGCAACCTGCTCCAGTGTTTGACCACCCTCACAGCAAAGAGCTTTTTCTTGTGTTGAGACTGAACCCCTGTGTTTTCTTTTTAACATCTGTGAGAAGCATCCAGAGTTTCCAAAGTTCAAAACCAAATACCTCCCGTTGAGAACAGAACATAAGATCCCCTCATTATACCCCATTTCTAGAGGATAATACATTTTCCCTCTTCACCTTGAGCTACCAGATAAAGCCTGAAGCTTCTGCTTGCTGAATATCCGGATGCTTAAGCAGGCTTATAGAATTTTAAGGCTGGGAAGAAGAGTGTCTCCTGTGTAGCACATCTCAGACATTAGCATCAAGTATTTTCATCTCTTTATGTGTCCTACAAATAGATTGTAACGGTAGGTATTTACAAGTCCTGAAATGGAAGCTGAATTACTCTGATAATGGGTCTCCAGCCCTGACTTTTGGGATCTTTTAAAGGATAGTTCTTTGGGTTTAGAAAAGCAAAGTCACAATGTGAGTCTCACAATAGATGAAGGCTTCCTTACTCTCAGGTTTGCCCTTTTGTGAGTCCAACGTGCTGCTATTATTTTAAAGCTACATCTGGAATAGAACCTACAAAAGAAAGGAGACCATTACCACCTCATCTATGCCATCTTTGTCCCACATTTCCATCTTGAAAGCATTCTGTGTAGCTTCAGATCTTTCTGGGTCACCAGCGGTTTGTTTCAACAACTGTAGTCCAGACCTCACCGAGCCTCGACCAGTCATTTTTGTTTATGGCTTCTATTTCCTGTATATTCTTCTTGCTGATTGCGTTTTCCAGTTCACGCCACGTCTCGAATGGAAAATAACAAGTGGGGGAAACAAAGGGAATCCAGTGCGTCCCACGTATTGTGTGTAACACATAAGCTGGGGTCAGCCAGAGCATGAGAATGGCTGTCTAGGATCTTAGACTTAATTTTGCCTGGAAAGGAGTCAGTAGGATCCAATCTAACCCACGTTTGTCAGGCAAAATCACTAGGAACTACTGGGACAGTAACATTACACTGCAGTTCTGGAGAAGCCAGACACCAGTATGCAACTGGCAATCACTCGAAATGGTGTCTGGCCAGCCTTTCTGAAGGTGATGCCTCTATAGATCTGTTTACCTTCTGTAAAATAAGTGTTGCTTTGTGAGAAGATGCACAGACACATACTTTAGATTCCTTGAAATTCTCTGTTCTCAGAGAATTGGTGACTGCACATGAAACGCGGGTTATAGTGAGTATCTAGGTCAGAGAAAACATGCGAATGGACAACTCTGTGTCAAATTAAGGGCATTCTACCAATTTCTCCGTGAAATGCTTTTCTTGGAGGCACCTTGAATTACTAACTCTTCCTACATTGCTCATTGTTTTCTGAGAGTCACTACAGTTGGATGGTAAGAAAATGAGTGTTTTCATCAGTGGAACCCCCTGCGTTTTCCAGCATGGTTTTCTGATGTCCCTGAGCAGAGAAAGAAGCCCCGGTTAAAGTGGAAGTGAAGGGATCAGTGGTGGCAGCATTGACAGGACGGGAAGACTACGCTTACATTATTGTAGGATTATGCAGTTGTAAAAGCATGAGCTAGTCTGCCTTGAAATAAAGGAACTCCTAGCGCAGAGTCCCTGGTTAGGCGTATGACAGAGACCCATTTTTTCTGCATCAGGCAAGGAAGGGATCCATAATACAGCGAGCTATACTTGGGCTGAGAAAAAGGCTTTTAAAAGATAGCAAGTGATGCCATACGTTTTCATTATGGAGCATGCTATGCAAAGATCTGGGGAGTCAGCTCCCACCAACCATCTGGAGAGAGAAGTCACTCAAATTTAAGTGCTGAACCTGCTGTGGCAGACAATCGGTGCCAGTGAACCACTCACTACTCTCCCCCTGTCTGTTTTCCTGCCTTTTGCTGCAATAGAACCTTAAAATAAAATAATCTGGCTACCACTTTCCAAACACCCGCTTCCAAACACCCCAGCTCCCATCTGCAGAGTGCACTTCATTCATTGGACAGAGTGGGCCACTTCCACAGGAGAAGCGATACCGAAGGTCTGACCGCAAGGGAAATGCCACAGCGAGGAAACAACACATGAAAAAATTGCCTCTTCTTTCCTGAGCTCCTCATAGCCCCGTGTTAAACCCTAATTTCTGTTTTATGTCTCCCTGATTCCTCCCCAGTGCTTAATGTCTCGTTTGACTCCTGCTAAAAGCTTCCTGGGGCTGGGATCTTGGGAACCCAGCAGACTCACTGGCCTTGCCTTATGAAAAGTGACTTTAAGTGCCAGGGAGGGTTTAGCAGCTTTGAAATAAAAGGAACTTCCAACCATGTTGCCATAAATTGCTTTGTGGCCTGTAGTCAGCAAGAATCAGTTTGAAGAATTCTGGAGCCTGAGGGTATCAATTGCTTTGTTTTTTCCCCTCTACCAAATCTATCCTCCAGTGACTTGTGTTACACTGCAGGCGGCTCAGGGATGCTCAGCAGATGCTAAATGGGGCACAAGAGACATATCAAGCCCCTTGGCATGTATATATTTTTAAATCAAATAGGCAGACATGGGCAAAAGAATCTGTGATGGTGAATCAAGTGTTCCCAGCTTGCTCTGTTCTATGCAGTCATCCCCGCCTCCCCGCAGGACCAGACAGTAACGGAGGGACTGACGTCTAAATAGCTTGGGATCAAGTGCTGAAAGCTGTACTCATGTAAGTACCAGTTCCAGTGTCTCACTGGGACAGCTTGCATGATAGCAGGTCATTTCATGGATGGAGACCTGTGAGGAATACGTGTAGGTGGGAATAATCTATTGAAAACAGAAGAGAGATGATGCTGATCACAGGAACAATTTGGCACACATCAGCTGTGAATTAAAAATGACAATGATATGGAGTGCTGCTTCCACAACAGCAAAAGGAGGAACACTGGGCAATTTATTAGCACTGCTATGCCTCTGCTTTTTCTGCTCTGCAGCAGGATAAAAACCTTATGAAATAAAGGGGGCTACGGATGGCTTTTTCTCCTTTGAACTGTCTGCATGCATAAATTGCACAGAATTAACCTGAATTCAGTAGGGATGCTGGCGGGGCTCGTACCTATGGCAAAAAGCAAACAGGAAAAAAGACAAGCAAAGAAGAAGATGAGCTTGTCTCACTTTAACAATTGACTGCCTAGCTGAGGATGACCTAAAGGCAGAAGAATAAAGCCTATTGGAACAGACCCTCTGTTAAGAGTAAAACTTATCTGTGCAAAAGAAGCTGACCTAACTGAAACAGAAATAGTGAACAATGTATGGCTGTCGTAGTCGCTGCAAATTATCACCTATGCAGAGTGTTTTATGGGCAAACTGAAGCATTCAAAACGCATAATATATTTTCAACATTTGGATCTCTGCTGCTGGGTGTGAGAGCTGCTCAGCAAAGTGTGGTGAGGGCTGGAGCAATGATTAGAGTGCAGCAGCTGGGAGAGCTGTATTCACTCTCCTTTGTCAACACAGATCTTCCACAGGAGCTCTGCCAACTGGTTTAGCTCTCCAGCATGTCAGATTCCTATCTGAAATGCTGAAAGAACAACTCTTTCGTATTTAACAAGGACAAGTCATAGATTGTGAGACAGTCAGGCACTATGACGGTGAGGGTCATGACAGCCCCTGGCATGCACTGAGAGCGTAACTTGCTCCAGAGCATGTACTGAAGAAATGGTAGAACAAGGTTATTGGAGTCCAGCGTTCTGTGCTGGACTGAAGAGGAGGTGTTTGCTGTAAAAATTCTGCAAAATCAAATGTCATACATCCACATATTTTCACTATTGGGTCATATTTTGTGGCTCTGGAGCCTCCAAGTGAACAGTGATCATTTGTATTTCACTGGTAGGATTGAGAGCTGATTCAATTACAGCAACACAAATGAACTCTGGGATAAATCATCTGCCTGGAACTCCACTGAAGTCAGTTCAGTATTAGGAAACAGCTACCCTAGAAGACCACTTCTGTTCCTGCTTGCAACAACTTCATGGTTGTTACTCCTTTTTCACCTCACAGAAAGGCACTGGCTTGCCCTGTGCACTGATGGTATGTTCCTACACAACAGCAGTACGTAGAGAGTGCCGGCCTGCTGCTGCTGCGGCTGGCTGGCTGCAAGGCTCAGGAACATGTGCAACGCCTATTAATAAAACAGTGTGTACTGGTGGAACACGGCCAAATTGCTCTCATCTCAGTGTTTCCTAATTCTCCTGTAGCCCTCGCCCTCCAAACAGGAACAGAGATCTCCCCTGTCTGGTGCTTTTAGCTGTGGAAAGGGGCTGTTAATTACTCAGCAGGTCGCCTTGATGAAGGCAGTGTGTTGGGAAGCAAACCAGCCTCCTGCATGACCACTAACCCAGCCCTTCCTCTTCCTCTTCCCCCTCAGCAGACAGACGCTGAGTTCATGGGCCCAGGTGCACAGACACAGGAAATAACTGCAGTCGGTGTCCCCGACACGGCCGTCGGGAACTGTCTGTCGTGTTGGGCTTGGTTCCTGTGTGAAAGGAGAACGAGACAAGATGACAGACATAGGTGCTCGTTTCCTGTTGTAGAGCAGCAGTTGTCCTGAGCCCTACCAGGGCAGACCCAGGCGTCTGCCCAGGAAACAGAGTTGTGATTAAACAGTGGGATCTGTGCTGCTGTCACACACCCAGTTCTGAGAGACTTACTAACGGCTCTGAAAGGAACTGGTGGCACTTCTGAACAGATCCAAGACTGCTCTGTCTTAGCAGAACCCCACACTGCTTCCCCCATGCTTATCATCTTCAAAGGGTTGTGCACACTAGAGAGGGAGGAGGAGGCAGTAGGTTGTGGTAAGCTGCTTATTAATCTTTTCTCAGTTACAGAATTAAGTGGTCCTCAAGAGTTATGAACCTGAGAACTAGCAGAATAACCAAATCAGTGATCACAGTTAATCTCATTCCACAGTGTCAGTCTTGCATGGTTGTTTGCCTCCCACAAGCAACAGTCAGACGTGATGATTCAATCACAGTAGCCTTCAGAGCCTTAGGGTCGGTCTATGGAAGTTAATGGGGGCTCTGTGAGCAAAAACTGCACAGTACAGCCTGTGTTCCAGTCTCATTTCCCCTCCTGAGTTGACAGAAGCATCAAGTGCACTTGTGCTCGGAGGTCTGTGTTATATAAATATCCCCAGGAAATAAATAAATGCCAGTGCACTTGTGCATTTCCCTCAGATATTCTTCTCCCCAGCTGCTGTGCTGACAGTACTTACTAGGAATGAGGCATTTCATTCTGCCTCACTATTCTGCTGGAGGGAGATGGGAACAAGATGCTCCTGAGGCAGGGAAGGGGAGGGAAGCCATTCAGTTACTGGAATACTGGTCTGTTTATTTATAGATGCGCACACACACACAATGTAGAAAACTGGAAGTTAATTTGTTCTTCCCCTGCGACTGAAGTGGGCAACCAAAGACTCAAATTCAGGGGAAGAGCTGTAAGAAAGCAGAGAGGAGAGTCTAAGACTGGGGTTTTAACTGTCACCCAGGTGGGTGCTGAGACTAGATACCTGTAGTGAGGAGTTAAATAGAAGGGGATTGCCTTAGTGATGGGGTTTTCCAGCAGTTCCGGCCACAGGCCATCTGGCTGTGACTGGCTTGAGTCTGCCCAGGACACTGCAGACGAGGAAGTGTCCCCAAGACAGGTGTCAGCCCACCGTGGTGTAAATGGGAACCGAGGTACTCAGCAACTAAACAACTGGGACTAAGTACCATGCTCGAGGCTGCCTTTCTGTCAAAAACAATCCAGGCTTCTAACCACGGCCATTCCCCAAACCCCCTGATCCAATAGAACTGGGCTGGAGAAGAGAGACAAACAAAAAGGGAGGATTTTAAAGGGGAGCTGAGAAGCTGTGTGGTCCTGGCTGGAGACCCAGGGAAGCTGGTTCCATGTCCTTGGGGGCAGAGCTCTGAACATCTGTGTCTTTTCCTACCCTTGATCTCATACTGTACAGTAGTTAGACTGCAGATTCGTTGAGGCTGAGAGTGCCTTTCAGTGTTCAACACTGAACAGCACAGCAGAGGTCTGTCTTTTTTGGATTCTTAGTTTAGGTACTAATAGTGTCAGCAATTACATGGAAGCTATAGATGGGGTTGACTTGATTGCTCTCTTTCAGTCTGTGGATTCATGTCTGCCATGTGTGATCCCCTGCCTGAGCTTACAGTAAAACAGGATTTAATGCCCAGTAGTGTCCAGAACCGAAGACATAGCATCTGCCTGGTGTTCACCTGGAGTCATCAGGCTCTTGAGGCCTGACAAGTTGCTCTACAAATGCCATGAAAATGAACAGGTATTTCTGAACGTGAGCAGAAGACAGACAGCCAGGCTTCTGTTCCATGCTCCGTGTCTTTTATGTCACAGATAGTGTCACCTTTGGATGCCTTGGTGACCTGTCTGGAGAATAGAAACTCTCACTTCTCTTTCTAGAGATCATGAATGAAACTATTGAAGTGCAGTGAAATCCTGTGAGTCCTTCGGAGCAGAGGCACTGAGGATATGAACACCAGGATTACACAGGCTAGTCTGCTGATCAGTTCAGCATTAAGACTTTTAACCTAGAAGCCTAACAGTGATTTTGGACAGATGAGCCTGTTGTAAGCTGACAGCCCTGGCTTTTGCTTGGCTTTGAGTCTGCAGGTAGGTCTAAGCCAAGGAAAAGCCCAGCCAGTGAGACTGGCATTACCTCTACAGTCGGTCCCAAATGACCTTGCAATGCTCATCGTTTCCTGGAACACACACGCTCTCCTGTTCCTTCCCTGGCGACTGGCTTCATGCAGACATGAAGACTCATCCCACCAAGTTGTCAGATCAGTTTGGGTATGGCAAACGCTCTGTCCTGTGCCCAGTCTGCAGGAGATGCACCTGGGTGAGAAGAGCCAGGTCTCAGGGATGGTTCACCAAAAGGAGACAGATCTTCTTGATTTAGCTCCCCGTTAATTATTGTCAGGTCATCTGGTTAAATGTCTAATAACAACAGACACACATTGTTAATTTCTATGGCAATCTGGACTCTGCTGTTGACATCAAGTTCACCTGCCGGTGTTTATCACTCCCCACGGCCCTCAGACTGTGCCGAATTACATTTTAGCTGGCCTGTACCAAATCAATCAGAATCGATGGGGACTGCCCCATAAAACAGACACCCCATCCCAGGCATAGTTGGGGGCTGCAGTGCTTTCTCTTCTCTCTACCACACATCTTGACAGGTCATAAAACTTAATGACAAGCCAGTACCAGTTTTGCTGAAGAGTTCTGCGTGACAAATTACTGCTGCGTTCGTTAACTTTTACTGGGTAGCTCCAACATTGTAATGGAATATTGCACAGGGATCAGCTTATCCAGTGGGCTAAAGCCGTTGTGTTTTGGAGGCACCTATGATTCTGTTGTTTGATTACAGTCCAGGACAGAAATTGCCAAACCTCAATAACAGGGTTTGATCAAAACAGGCTCACAGGTTTGTGGGTTGGAAGGGACTTCAGGAATCACCCAGTCCAAGCTCTTAAAGCAGAATCCAATTGAAATGAGCTGGCCCAGAACCCTATCAAGCAGAGCCTTAACCCTGTCTATAGCTGAGCAATCCACTGCTCGCTTCCCTTGGAAGACCATTCCACTGTCTAACAGCTCTCAGTGAAAATTTTTCCTCTCAAATCCAGTCAGAACCTCTCTTGTAACCATCCCCCCTTGTTGTTTCTACAGGACTCCTTCTGGGGGTCTCCATCCTCTTGGTACCCACCCTTGATTGACTGGAACATCACAGTTTCCCCCTAAGCAAGGTTTCCCCCTAAGCCTTCTCTTCTCCAGGCTGAACAGACCCAGTTTTCTCAGCCGTTGTTCATACGGGAGGTCTTCCAGTGCCCTGATCATCCAGTGCCAGGATGATCATCCTGGTCACCCTTCTCTGGACCCTCTCCAGTCTCTCTACATCTTTTTTGTCTAGCAGGGACCAAAACTGAACACAGGTGTGGTCTGACCAGTCCTGAGTAGAGTGGCAAGAGAACATCTTGATCTCTGCTGGTGCAGAGTTAATGCAGCCCAGTATCCTGTTGGCCCTCTTTGCTGCAGCAGCGCTCTGTTTGCTCAGGTTGAGCTCCACCAAGACCGCCAGGTCCCTCTCTACAGATCTAAGGTTTAGATCTGTAGAGATCAACCTGGATGAAGGCTGAAAGTTGGACACAAGACGTCCCAGGTCAATGGGAAGGCCAGGAAGGGGCCCAAAGACTGGAGAGGCAGACTGTTACACCTGTGGTGCAAACACAGCAGCGCTGCGTGCAAGAGTGGGAATGCAGGGCTGTGGCAGGTCAAAACCTGTGTGTGTGAATAAAGTTCCGTATGCGTGAGCTGAAGGCAGATTTCAGATGGAGTAATAATGATATCACAGAGCAGAGCTGAAGTGTTTCAGAAGAGCTGCGTGGTAGCTCAAAATGGAGACGGGAGGTTCTGCATACTTGATTAGGACTTGATGGAACCATATCCTGCGTCTGCCTCTTGCTGTCCCTTCCACTCATTTCACTCGTAATCACTCCCAAAGCAATCAAATAAAAAACGAGGGTCTGTTTTGACTCCTTTGTGCATGTTGTGTCATCTGAACTAAAAATGCAGGTATCAAATGTTAGGGAACATCCTCAATGATTCGAGACCCTATACATCCGCACGAGTTCATTGACCTGACATGATTTCTTCCAGAAGTTCCCACTTCGATGGCTGAACTGCAGCACAAGATTCTATTTCCTTTATTTTTTTTTTCCATCACCCTCTCACTCCAAATGTCCTTCTCATTTAAGAATTGACCCCAGCTCAGGGACTGACTGCAGGAACGAGAAAAGCTCTTGGTTGCTGACCTCTCCCTCTTCCTGCGTCTGTCCTTACACAGGGATCTATGTGTTTTGTCTAGTGCTAATGAGGCGGCCTGTGTTATCTCTAATGTCATTTTAAAATTAAATTAACCCCAGACTGTGGGTGTGTGTTTGCATGGCGATAGTAATACGCTGGGAAGGAGGATGCCTTGGGCGCACACATGAAACCTGCAAAGCTTCTCCGTCGGCTTTGGCTGCTGTGCTGGCTGGCACCACCCCAGGGAGAGTGTGCCCATGCATCACAAATCTGCTTTTTGGTTCCCCTTCCACCCACCCCTGAGCTGAGTTCTCTGCCAACTCAGCTTCTGTATAAATCAAAGGGAAATATTCTCCCCCTCCTGTTTTTCCCTTTCCTGAACAGATTGGATGGCATTCGGTGCAGCTGAGCTCGCTGAGGGGGAGGAGGGGACAGGAGGAGTGATGGGGAGAAGAGACGGGCTTCGAAAAACCGCTTGCGGTCCATCAGAGGGGGAAAACAGCCTCCAGCTACAAGTAACCAGCACTTCGCACACACACACTGATTTCCTAGGGAAACCCAGAGCGCTTTAATATTTAAAAATAAAATAGAGACTCAGGAGAAAAAAAAGAACTAGAAGGGGAAGGATGTTTTCCCTATTGATGGAGCGAGGAGATAGATCTCCGAGGGTCTGATGGAGATGCTGAATGGCTGAACACCCTCTCGAGCTGTCTGACATACTGGGGGGCTCAGGTGGGAATTCAGAGAGCACGTGCAATCTCACAGCCATTAGTCCACACACACACAGTGCTGTGAATAGACTCAATCACTATGCAGAAAGGCTTCATCTTTTATGAAGCAAAAAGCACCCTTTTAGTTCTCTCAGCCAAGTTGTTCACCATGACAGTTTCCCATCAGGACTGAGGGGATCACTGGGGGAGAAAGGGGGAGAAAGAAAGGGAAAAATAGAGGGGAATGGGGAGGAAGAGAGAAGGAGGAACAAAGGGAGAAGAAGGGGAAAGGGCACAGGGAAGAGAGGGGTAAGGGGGGAAAAAGAGGGATAAGAGGGGCAGAGATGGAGAGAAAGAGGAGGGTAGGGATGAAGAGAGCACAAGAGAGGCAGACAGAGAGGAATGGAGGGCGTGAGCCAAATGCATGGCATTCAAAAGAAGCAGCTTTCAAAAGCTTTGGCTGGGATGCAGCTTTGCAGAATCTCTGGACCCATAATTCCCTGGCATGCAAAGCTTGCTGGAGGCATCGATGTGCCCGAAAGGGGCTTGCAGAATAAACAGCAGATAAAAAAAACCAACACCCACAACAAGCCCATGAATTAAAAATGAAGGCTGGGAAACAGCTGTAGTTCCGAGCTGCAGGTGACCTCATTGTGGGAGCTGCGCCCCAGCGAGGCACGGCCATGGCCAGTAGCTCTGGAATAATACGTACAGACAATAGGAGCCGGGAGGAAGAACCAATTCCCCATCTATATTAAAGAGTAGGTAATTGTCCATCCCCCCGCCAGCTGTGTTTCAATCCAGAACTAAAGCACTCTGAACATTCTTATGAACTTTTATGTTACGGCATCTCCTAAAACCTCTGCTGATACTACTGAAAAACACCGTCAAACAGCCACTCAGGCCATTCTCCACCAAGATCTGCCCAAGATCAGGGCCTGTGACAGTGACAAGTCTGGAAGATCCTGAAGAAGAGGTTAAACAGAGCTAATCCTTTTCTGAAACAGCTACCTATGAGCATGATGCTATTTCTTTGCAGAAGCAATTAATGATAGAGCATCATGTTCTGTTCTCCACCCGCTGCTGGAGTCCCTAAGGAAGTTCAGGGAAGTGCTGGTAGTACTTTTGTTTTTCCTGTTGCTGGAACTCAGGCTAAACTGAAAAGACCTCAAAATACTAGTCCTTCCAGACGAGTTCTAATTGCTGAGGAATCTTATTAAACTCAACAAACTCTGTGACGTGTGCTAGGCAGATCTTCCTTCCAGCGTAACGTCATTCCACAGGATTCTTCTGCCAGAAGAGGGGTGCAGAGGGGCGGCACCAACCTCTACACTGCTGGTGCTTTTGCCTTTCACAAGCTGACACAGTAAAGCACGAGCACAGAGGGTTTTCCAACAAGTAGAGGATAAGAAGACTGTGATAGGTGGCAAAGATGATGAAGTCTCATTGGGACAGAAAAGTTCGGCTTTAGATGGACTTTTTTCCTACCAGGCTTCTCCCTGATGCTACAATAACCATCACACAGTTGATGGGGAGGATCCAACCCAAAACATCTGAACTTTTCACTCAAAGGACTCTGAGATATATTACAAACTGCTGACCCCTCTGTGGGAGACAGACAGGAACCGATGAGAACTTCCATGTCTCTGTATTCATAGACAGCAGTACTAAGTTTTGCTATTTCAAAACTTCAATCTTCTTTTGTCATTTACTGGGAAAGGAAATAATTCCACAATAAACACAGATAGATCCGGTACAGCAGCCTACATCCTTGTTCACAGAATCACCAAATCACAGACTGTTAGGGTTTGAAAGGGACCTCGAAAGATCACCCAGTCCGATCCCCCTGCCACAGCAGGATCCCCTAAATCCAGTCACACAGGAACAGGCCAGGCAGGGTATAAACGTCTCCAGAGAAGGAGACTCCACAAACTCCTGGGCAGCCCCTTCCACTGCTCTGGCACCCTCACCAGGAAGAAGTTTCTTCTCAGATTGATGTGGAACCTCCTCTGTTCCAGCTGACACCTGCTGCCCCTTGTCCAAGCATTGGGTGTCACTGAGCAGAGCCTGGCTCCTTCCTCCTGACACCCACCCTTTCCACATTGATCAACAGTTATGGGGTCACCCCTCAGGCTCCTTTTTTCCCAGCTCAAGAGCCCCAGCTCCCTCAGCCTTTCCTCCTCAGGGAGATGCTCCCTTCCCTTCATTATTCCTGTGGCTCTGCACTAGACTCTCTCCAGCAGCTCTGTGTCCTTCTGGAACTGAGGGGCCAAGACCTGGACACAAGATTCCAGATGTGGTCTCAGCAGGGCAGAGCATAACAGGAGAAGAACTTCTCTGGACCTCCTAACCACCCCCTTCTCATCCACCCCAGGGCGCCATTTGCCTTCTTGGCCACCAGGGCACATTGCTGGCTTCTGGTCATCCAGCTGGCCACCAGCAGCCCCAGGTCAGAGTATTACAGTAATGATAAGGTTGGAAAAGACCTTAAAGATCATCCAGTCCAACCTAAATCCAAATAAACCAAGTAAACCTAATATCTAACAACATCTAGATGATGCCACTCAGCACTTCACCCAGGTCTCTTTCTGCTGCGCTGCTGTTGGATGGCTGCACTGCATTGGGCAGACACCCTCAGTGTAAGACCTACGGCCGCAAATGTCCAGCTGTTTTTGCCTGCTGTGTCTCAAAATGCACAAACATGCGATATTCACCGTCTTCACAAACACATCCTCTGTCATGACCAACTCTGGGGTGAAATACAGCAGCGTTGTAGAACGCACATTCCTTTACTAAAGATGCAGATCAAAGTCTGTTCAATTTTTTGAGAAGAAAAAGACAAAGAATAATAAACCCACATGGGAATATGAAACAAAAGCAGTCATTAAAAATTGCTTCTGAATTGGTAGGGTTTTTTGTTCGAGAGAGATAATTCCAGAGCTATTTGGGAAAAAAAAACCTAACCACCCCTCAATTCCAATTGCAGTTCTTGTTTTTGTGCAGAGAATGGAAATGGTCTGGCTCTAAAAGGGGCCTTGAATCCTTCAGAAAATGACCGTACAAGTACACTGGAAAAACATGTTGTGGTTCTGTCACAGGGGCATTAAAAATAGCCAGAGATCACGTACCACCGAGTAACAGTAATTTGCTGCTACCAAAATAGTTTACAGTATTTAAAAAAAGCTTAATCTAGAGATAGTTCTCTTGGCAGCAGAATGCTTCCCGGTGCCAAGAGAAAAATAATTTGCATCCCTGGTGTCAATGGTAATACTACCATGTTGCCTTAACGCTCCAGGAGATGCAGCCAGCTCAGCGCTGCTCTCGGAAAGAAAATCTCCGAAAATAACATGGAGAAGAAAAGAAATTCATATTGCAACTGCATCCTTAATGAATCTGACATCAGCAGGTGATGAATCATTCTTGAGGCGAAGGGTTTAGCTACCAAAACATAACCCTGGTGTTTGGGGTTGGGCTTGTTGCCTTCACTCCAACCCGTTCAGGGCCCTCAAAGAGTTAAGTTTGCGAGAATACGGTTGCCTTGGTCTTCTGCTCTCAGCTGTGATCAGCAATATGTAACAAAAAACAGTACTTAAGTGGGGTTTTTTTAAGTATTCCCCACTGTAAATGCGTAATTAATTAGCCTTCCCCTTCCCCCTGTGCTCACACATTCAGACCCTCGGGGACCCTCCCCTTTTCTTCCTATCAAATTCAGACAGTGACTAGGAACTGAATTATTCATTCAGCTGTAGGTGTAACACATCCATTTAAGTGATTTAAAGTTTAAGCAGTCTTGCTGCTCCTCAGCAACCGGAAAAAAAAAACCCCACCACACAAAGTTTAAAGAGAAAAGCAGAGCTCGTTGGGAATTTGCAAAGTTCTTTTTTTTTCTTTTCCTCAAGCCACTTGTTTGATTACCCAAACAGCGCACGATTTTGTGAATCAACCCACTTGAATGGAAGAGGAGGGATTGTGAGAATGGCACATCAACAAGAGCACCTGTCACTCAGGGAGAAAATACCGCGATTACAGGCATCAGTGGAAGCTTTTGTTCCAATATGCCTAGCTGAATATTCTCTGCTGTCACGGTTAATTTTATGCACACTGTGCTGGAAGTTCACGGCAAGTGAATTTCATATTGACAATCACAGAAAATCGTATTAAGATACCTGTTTAGTCCTCATTATCATTGTATCAGAGAGCCTCACGCTACAAATTATGTACAGGCAGTCAAAGAACAAATTAACCGTAATTAACAACACTCTGTAGCACTTCTGATTAGATCTCAAAATGCTTCAAAGTCTTTAATTTTCTGCATGCTTCTGTGACATGAGGCAGTGCTGCTACTCCTGTTTTAAGGCCGGGGCTGGGAATACAGTACCTGATCCTGTTTCATTTGGGGCAATATGGGACAGTTTCTCATGCCCTCAGCAGGCAGGGCAATGGGAGGCAGGGCACACTCTGTCCACAGCCCCAATCTAACAGGAGAATCAGTGCCTCCCGGATTACACGTTGAGGCTGAGTGTTAGTTTTCCTCAAGGTAACACCAGAAGTCCGTGACAAAAAGAAAAGATGGAGCCCGGTGTCATCACCAGGAGGTGGCCCCCAGGTCACGAGATGTCACGCAGGCTTTGTGTGCGAGATGAACTCGCAGTGCGATGTGTCAGTTCAGAGTAATTCAAGTGGCAAATACAAATTCAGAAGACTGTGATTACATGAAGTACTGTGTTGCTAGTACTTACAATTTTATTAGCAATATCATAATATGTGCTATTTCTCTTGAAGATGCAGCTGCCTGAATGTCATCTGAATACCTCAGCCTTCATGAAAAAGTGTTCTATTTTTGAAGTCATAATTACGCCACTCATGAGTTTGAAGTACAGGCTTATGCCTTTATTAGTGTCAGATTGGCAATACTGAACTTCAAAAAAAAGCCCAAATCCTGAAATACCTGAAGGTATTTTAAGCAAAGGGAAAGCTGAGAAGGGCAACTGGGATGATAAGGGAACTGGAAGACCTCCCATATGAACAAAGGCTCTGTTCAGCCTTGAGAGGGCTTACACAGGACCTTATTGTGATGTTCCAGTCCACCAAGGGTGGCTACCAAGAGGATAGAGACTCCCTTTTCACAAGGAGTCCTGTAGAAAGGACAAGGGGAATGGTACAAGTTGCTCCAGCAGAGATTCTGACTGGATTTAAGATGAAGGGTTTTCATGCTGACAGCTGTTAGACAGCGGAATGGTCTTCCAAGGGAAGCAAGCGGTGGATTGCTCAGCTATAGACAGTGTTAAGGCTCAACTTGATAGGGTTCTGGGCCAGCTCATTTCATCTGGATCCTGATTTAAGAGCTTGGACTGGATGACCCCTGAGGTCCCTTCCAACTCACAAACCTGTGAACCTGTGGAGTGGTTGACAGGATTCTTCCCCTGACTCTCATACACAGAGTCAGGAACAGAGCCACAGACTCTCCCCAGTGAGGGCATATTGATGTGGCACCGAGAAGCAGAAGCCTTGATTTTTTTACTCTAGACTACCTGAAGTTAAGCAGCTACTCAAGGCTACTCAAGTGAGTCCTCTGGGTTCAAGAAGGCAGGTAGAATGTTCTGGTAGAAAACAAAGGTGGTTTAGAACAACTGTGTCCCTACTCCTGTGAAAAGAACTGGAGGTTGTCCAGTCCTCAAACGTGTAAATCAGGGGCCCATAGAGATGTGTAGCTGCACACACAGAGCTGCTCACTGCTGCTCTGCATCATCACAGCTACCTTCAGGATTCTACCCTGCAATTGGTTCTACCCACACAAACTTGTGGAATCAAGTCTTTTATTTCTGTGACTCTTTTTTGATCTAGATTTGAGTGGCATCATCCTCTTGATTAGAAGCCCCACTTGCTTAGAGCGGAGTTTTCCTGATAGTTTTCTTTCTATGAATTGCTCCATCAAAGGACTGTCATAACAGACTGTTTGCCAATTTGAAATCCAACAGTTTGTCTGGTGTAAGTGTTAAAAATGTTGTCTTGGCAGTTGGGTTTTTTTGGTGGGGTTTTTTCCCCCCCCTTGCATTAAGTGACTTGATTTTTTTCTGTTTGCTTCCCCAGTGTGTCAAGGAAACAGGATCGTTTTAGTAGTCGAACCTGCTTTTTTTCTTTAGCTTCAAATAAAGCTCAACACTTAACCTATGAATTCAGAGAGTGATTTCACATTAACTCTATGGACTCTGCAGAACTCAGCATGTTAAAACTCTCCTGGTAAAATACAGGAGATGGTTAGAAAGAGGGATGAAAAGCAAGAGAGGCAGAGTGCCTGGTCCTGTGCTTAGATGTGGCCTCTGGGCTCACTGGTAGAGGGTAAGGGGTGCAGGTGGAGGCCTTGTAGCCCTAACAGACAGAGCTCTGTTTATTGGGGTGTTACCTGTCACCGTGTCTTAAACAGTTCATCCCTCTTCTACAATGACAGTCTCAACCATGTTAATCCCTTGAGTAAATCCCAGGGTAAAAGTCATGAGAGGAAGAATCAGGCCTCCACAGAATATGCAAAGACACAAAACATGATCAGAAGAGGATTCTCTCCACCTCTTGGGAGCACTGGGTGAGTGGTTCCAGCACAGGGTACCTGGCAGCAGAGCCTCAGCTGGATGTACATGTGCCTGCCCAATCCCAGTGTCAGTGAAGGGTGTGGGTGGAAGTTACTGGAATACGTTACGAAGTCCTCATTTCAAGTGATGAGGATGGTTTAGTGGAAGAAGGTGCCTGTCTCGGCTTCAGCAGGCACGTGCCGTGCCTCTCCCCCGCCCGGAGCTGTGGTGGCTGCACTCACCGGCTGGCAGCGTTCCGAACGGTGACGCTGTCGCTCCCTTTACAGTGGGCTCTGTGTGTGCTATTTCTTTTTAAATGATTCATGACTCCCACTTCTCACTTCATCTGCCTTTGTTTTCCTCTGCAGTGCAATGTGTCTGATACATGGCAAAACGTGCTGTGCTCACGCCAGCTCTGTGAACGGTTGTGCAGTAATGTCAAGGTAACGACGTCTGCACATACAGCGCAGTGATGTAAACGGACTGGAGAGGGTTTGGATTCCACTTCTTTGGCCTTGTAAAATTGGAATACAAACAGCCTCCCCACCAAATAATTTTTCTTCAGCGCACACTTTTTTCCTTTTGCTTTTACTGCTGTCCTGCTGCACTCGTCATTCGCCGCAGCCCTTCCTAGTGCTTCACCAAGTTCCTGCTCCTGAAGACACTAAAATCCAGACACCAAGCAGTCATTTTCTACCCCAGCTTTCATAGCTCTTTACAAAGAACCAGCAACCCTCTGTAAGGAAGGAAAAACTGAAGCACGGAACCAGAAAATCCGCTGGCTAAAACCAGTCAGCAGCCTAGTAGAAGAGCTAAGAATAAAATGATGATTTCCTGATGGTTAGCATGATACTCCCCGGATTGGACTGCCTCACACTGAGAAGGTGCTCAACGATTAACTTTATTTATATATTTACTATTCAGATACGGCATGTTCTCTCATCTTTTGATTTTCATGTTAATCGTGTTGTGGATCTTCTCCGCCCACCCCCCATTTCCTTTGGTACATTTGTTCTATAGCTATTTGTGTAGAAACCAAGCAATTTCTGCTCCACCTGCTCATAAACACAATGAGAGAGAGAGAACACTGTGTTACAGCACAGCCACTGCCTTAGCAACAGATTACAGCATCGCTGGGAAGGGAACAGAGACCTTCTGGAGAGGAGGAGTGCCCTTTATCTCCCTGAAAAGCTCCAGCAGGCAAGTTCTGCCTTTAATTATATTTCCTGCGAGCTCCCCGTTAGCAGTGAGCAATCAGGAGTTGTAAAGAAGGTAAAAACTGAGCACGGAGTGCACTCCTGGCACTCAGAAATGGCAAAGCGGGGTTCGCGGAAGACTGGCTCCCAAACAGAATGTGTGTAAATAATTCAGTTTAGATACCAGCCCACTGGTATGGAAATGTCTGGCAGGGCAGACCTCTTACGGAGGTACAAAAGGGAAGGAAACCACAGCCCACAGCCCTTTGCTGATGCAGTGCTAGAAGTTCCTATAACTGGAATTGAAGTCATGAACCCTTTACCCTATGCGTTTTAGTCAACAGGCGTAACGAGACTCATTTGGCAGAGCATCGTTGCCATGTGGGTCGTATAACCAACACCCCTGGTACATCCTGTCACAAAATGAATCATGGCTTGATGGACCGCTGAGCTTTGTGGCACCTTAAAGTATTTTTAGAAAGACAAATATTCGTGCAAAAGCCAAGCTCCTTGATTTTAGCCGTCTCCCGACTGCTTTCAGTAGTAGAGGCATTTTAGATGGTGAGCTCTGCAGAATTGCAGAATCACCGAATAATCCTGGTTGGAAAGGAGCTCCCAGATCCCCGAGTACAACAATCCCCACACCAGCAATAAACCTGAATACCCGAGAGATGGGAAAACACCAACTAACCTCCTCCACGCTGCTACTTGAGCAGGGTGTGAAGCACCATGGCTACACAGTTCTTCAACACCTCCAGGCATGGGGACTCCACCACCTCCCTGGGAAGGCCCTGCCAGTGCTCAACCACTCTGGCTGCAAAGAATTTCTTCCTCAGATCCAATCTAACCCTCTCCTGCCTCAGCTGCAGACCAGTGCTTCTGCTTCTGTCAGCAGGCACCAAGGAGAAGAGGCCCACAGCCACCCCTCCACAACCTCCCTTCAGGGAGCTGGAGAGGGCAAGGAGATCCCCGCTCAGCCTTCTCCAAACTAACCCTGCCCAGCTCCCTCAGCCTCTCCTCAGACAACTGGTTCTCTAAACCTCTGCCAAGTCCAAGGGCACGAGAACTTCCTTTCTCCTGCTGCCCATGCTATTCCCAATCCAGGCCAGGATCCTATAAGCCTTCTGGGCCACCAGGGCACCCTGCTGGCTCCTCTGAAGCCGGCTGTCTCCCAGCACCCTCAGGTCCTGTTCTGGTGGGCAGCTTTCAAGCCCCTCATCCCCATGCCAGGACAATGTTTTACATTTGCTCTCCAGAACACAGAATGCAGCCACCTAGTAGAGACCGCAGTGGCACACGCAGTGCAATGTTCAGCCATACAGTAGTAACGCAGAGGTTTAAACAGCAGGCTGGTCAGCAACGTTTGCACTGCTTGGTCCAAAGGATGACACTGGGGACTTGACTCATACGGGAGACATAAACCAGAGAACCACACCTTCTACCTTGGATTCCAGCGCTCTGAATGAACATAGGAGAAGGATGATATAATGGTGAATTATATAAAAGGTCAGTAATGACATAAAACAAAAAACAGACAAAACATTGTTTTCATGCTCTGGGGATTAGATATTTCATTAAGCTGTCTGCCTGTATTAAAGAATTAAGCCTATTATCTGGAAAAGGATTTTGATGCCAGAATAAAAGGTCTGGGCTCACATCTCATCTCGTCATTACATGGCTGGAAATGTGAAGTAAAATATGGGAGAGGTAAGAGGAAACAGAAGACTTCTGGCATGAAGGCAAGAGTGAAAAAGATTGCGGGAGAACAGTAAACTTCTATGCAGAGTCCTTAGTGCTCTCGACATCTCGACACGACACAGCTGCCTGACACAAAACCCAAAAGCTTTATGAAATCTCCCTGCAGGTCATCCCTGGGTGTGATTCACAGTCTTGTACATGGGGAGCTTAGGGACAGGGTTTAGGAGTGGCCTTGGGAAAGCTGGGGTAATGGTTGGACTCGATGATCTTGAAGAATTCTATCAGAGTAACCTGGAGATGCTGCCACTGTACCAAATGCCTGCAGCAGTGACGGCGACTGAACCGTTACCTGGCTTGAGGCTTTTACCCAGCCCACTGTCGCCCCCCTGACTTGTGTGTGACACACAGCTGCAGCAGGAAACACCACTTCCAAATGCACCACGTACAATCTGGTTTTTCTAAAGTACCTACCATCCATTTCTATTCATGGGCTGCGAATGGCATTGTGCCGGCTCACAAGGACATTAGGACTGTCTCACAAGGAGATAGATGTCACACGGGGAAGGATTTGCATGGGCAGCCTACAAAACTCAGCAAGTGCCATCTTTCTGGAGGAAGTCCCTCCTCTGACGCATTGACACCACCTGTCTCTTTACACTTGATGGCATCTGTTGGCATTTTTTATGTGCCAAAGCATTAATATCAGAACAGTGCAGGAAAGGAAGATACCAAGTTCTTGGGTGCTTAGAGATGCCAAACACCTTGGCTGTGCTGCAGGGTGAACTAGGGTATCCACCAGCATCACCTGTGGAAGCGAAACACAGGCGACAGCAGGTCAGGCTTTCCTGTCCATTGTCTAAGGGGCTACTTGAAAAACCGGGAGTGGCAGGGGATTAAAATGTTTTTCTGTGGGGAAGATGGAGGAGGAAGAGAAACGATCTTAAAAGTAATAAAGAAGATAATACCAGGATTAGGTACCAGATGGGTAATAGAGAACTCCTTGACTTGTCCCCAGAAAAGGTAAAGCAGACAAGCTTTCCTGAGATTGCTCAGTCAGCCATGAGGAACCACCAAGAAGAGGCAGATGGTCATTCCATCTCTGAAACTATCTGGTCCTTGGCCTCTGCTGGGAATATATGCTGAGGTGCCAATTGCCAGCACTTTGAATGGTGACTTCTGTGATCCAGACTGATCCCGACAGCCATGAGTGTAATACTGTTCCACCATCCATAACGCTTCTTTCACACAGAAAGGTGAAAATAGCAAGAAAACACAGGTTTTGTTAGACATCCAGAACAAACACCCATAAACACAGCAAATACCCTTAAAAACAAATCAAGGAAAAGAAGTAGAGCAAAGCCATCCCATGTCGTTGACAATTAAGATGCTAAATTGGAGTCTCCTTTTGTATTTTAATAAGAGGAAACAGTTCAGAAACCCCATTGACTCTCTCACCTTTGCATTTTCATGAGCTTTGGGGGTTTGTGTGTGGTTGCAGGGCCGTGATGTCACTGTGATTACTGTTGGAGCAATCCAGAGGAGGGCCACAAGGATGATCAGAGGGCTGGAGCACCTCTCCTATGGAGACGGACTGAGAGAACTAGGACGGTTCAGCCTGGAGAAGAGAAGGCTCCTGGGGGACCTTATAGCTACTTTCCAGTACCTGAAGGGGCTACAGNTCCCATGTCGTTGACAATTAAGATGCTAAATTGGAGTCTCCTTTTGTATTTTAATAAGAGGAAACAGTTCAGAAACCCCATTGACTCTCTCACCTTTGCATTTTCATGAGCTTTGGGGGTTTGTGTGTGGTTGCAGGGCCGTGATGTCACTGTGATTACTGTTGGAGCAATCCAGAGGAGGGCCACAAGGATGATCAGAGGGCTGGAGCACCTCTCCTATGGAGACGGACTGAGAGAACTAGGACGGTTCAGCCTGGAGAAGAGAAGGCTCCTGGGGGACCTTATAGCTACTTTCCAGTACCTGAAGGGGCTACAGAAAAGCTGGAGAAGGACCTTTTACAAGAGACTCCAGTGACAGGGCAAGGGGAAATAGTTTTAAGCTGAAAGAAGGCAGATTTAGATTAGACTTTAGGAAGAAATCCCTCCCTGAGAGGGTGCTGAGGTCCCGGAACAGATTGCCCAGGGAGGCTGTGGCTGCTCCGTTCCTGGCAGTGTCCAAGGCCAAGCTGGATGGGGCTCTGGGCAATCCGGTCTGGTGAGAGGTGTCGCTGCTCACAGTAGGGCAGCTGGAAGTAGATGACCTCTGAGATCCCTTCCAACCTAACCATTCCATGGTTCTATGATTCTAACCCAGTATTGTAGACTGCAGCATTATTTAACTACCTTAACGCCTAGAGAACAGAAAAGGCTCTGTACACAAATCCCTATGGATGAGAAAAGGGCATCTGCACTCCCAAGAAATGCCAGCGAGAAGAGCTAAAATGCTTTTCAGCCAGGAAAATCAGCAAACAGGTACCCTTGCACTATCCCTTCCCGTTGGTATTTCAGAGCTAAAGAGAAGAGTGCAGCCTCAAGTGTTGTCAATATGGTTCCTTTCAAAAGCCACTAAAGTTTGCAAAAAATTAATGAAAGAATCCGAAACAGACCTCGCATTCTGGTGCCACCTGTCAAGCCTGTCCTTGTGTGAAACTGCTGAATAAGTCAACACTCCCCAGTTTTTACTTTGACAGCAAGGCATATTGCAGTGTGTTGTACTCGGGGCTGCACCTTAAATCTCTCTGTGAACTGAAGCCGGTATAGAATGCGGCAGCCTGTTTATAAACTGGTTCCCAGAACGGCAAGATCTATGTTGACAGCCTAGTGATTTATATGTGGGGTTTGACAATTGGGTCTTGACCAATAGCATGGAGAAAGCCCTCATATCCATCCCGCCTCTTCATATGCTGCTACTCCAGATCCCATGTCTGTATAGGTGCTCTGGGGGTGACCAGTCCCTGGAAAGATCCGTCCTCTTCCAAGGCCAAACTCATCAGTATTATATGATGGATTAGGCTGCAGTGCCTAAAGGAGTAAGGCTGGCTGAACTCGCCACGTGGTTAATTAGGTGAATGAAGGTGTCTGAGGAAGCGGTGCTGCTGTGCCCTCACTGATTGTGCTTTGGGTCTCAGATATATCGATCACAAACCAAAAACCACACGGTAATGCTGCTCAGCATGCACTACAGTCTCCCAGCAATGGCAAAAAAGAAGAAAATAGATGTACTGGTCCAGATTTCCCTCTTATTCTGTGTATTGAGAATGTAAAAAAGCCATGACTGGAGGATCTGCAGTGCAATCATACTAAAGGGTGAGAGGAACACACACTCAGTAATACAGAAGGTGTGTGGACAGAAGAACATTTGCAAGAAGACTAGGGGAGAAAAACTACCTGATCTACCCTCAGTTCTCAAGGCCAGTGTGGGCATCAGCAGTGTAAAAGGAAAAATCCAGCTACTTTACAAATCAACACAAATTCATTCTAAACAGGAATCTGTAACTTCTGCAAAGACACGGGGAATAGATTAATTAATGGCTTTAGTCATAGTACTGCTGTTGCTAGAAGATGTTGAGACAAATGTGTAAACAGAGGAGCCTTGGGAATGTCACAGTAATTTAAAGTACATAAACCTTCAAAGCGCTGCCTGTGATGGAGTGATACATTGTCTTATAATTGGGCAATTGCTTTCATTCCATGATATAATTAGCACACAATTATGGTTATGTGAAAAATCGTTCCATCTCCCTCCCTTCTAATTTGTGCCTGTTTAATCTAAGTAAAGAACCTCTTTTTTTGCTACGTTACCCCTAGATCTGCTTCACCCTTGCTGTTCAACTGCAATAATGATTTGTAGAACGGTTCAGGTTGAAAGGGACCTTAAAGATCATCCAGTTCCAGCCCCCCTGCCTTGAGCAGGGACACCCCCCACTAGACCAGGCTGCTCAATGCTCCATCCAATCTGGCCTTGGATACTTCCAGCAAGGGAGCAGCCACAACCTCCCTGGGCAACCTGTTCCAGGGTCCCAGCACCCTCTTGGTGAACAATTTCCTCCTGCCTTCCAGTCTAAACCTCTCTTCTTGCAGCTTGAAACCATTCCCCCTGCTCCTACCACTCCAAGCCTTTGGAAACAGACCCTCCCTATCTTGCCTGTAGACCCCTTCAGGTACTGGAAGGCTGCTCTAAGATCGCCCTGGAGTCTCCTCTTCAACAAGCTGAACAGCTCCTACTCTCTGAGCCTGTCCCTACAGGACAGATGCTTCAGCCCTCCACTCATCCTCGTGGCTCCATGATCAAGGAATTTGAATCATGCTAGTTATATAAAATATTTGCTCTTATTCTATTTGTTTCCACGTCCTAAATGTATACTGCTGTGACAACATACAGGTAGCTCACTTGAGTCATGAACACCGGTAACCAGAGCAGCCAGAACTGCATCAGAATTGATATGCTGTGAGTGCACTGCATGTGCTCTGCATTCCCTGCTGGAAAGGACAGCTTTGGCTACAACATCCCTTTTGGAGGGCTTGTGTTCAACCAACAGTGAATTGCCGTGAAGCGACGTGAAAGAATGTGGGGCACTGAATGGCAGAAATCTCACTTGATAAACTGATTTCACACTGCTGCTGCTGCCTCAGTGTGTGAAACACTTAAGAGCAACTCTTCTATTTCAATCAGATACTCCCTCTACTTAATTCACTACCTCAGAACACACTTGTGTGAGGTTTGTTTTCTGTATTGTTGTTATCAGTAGAGGATGGAGCTCTTCTGGCACCCCTCAGAGTGCAGAAAAAATCTTGAGCTTTAATGTAGTTATCACCCATTTCCTGCAGCTTGACAGAAATCCTGAGAACCCTTCCTTCCCTGTGTGGAACTCACCTCTCCAACCGCCTCAGAAGGAGTGTTTATCTTTAGTACAACCACCTGGGTTACTAGTATTCAAGTCTTAATGAAAAAACCTCCTGGTGTATCTGTTTATACCTCTGAAGAGATTAATGCTGAGACTCACTGGGCTTTACTGTGCAGGAGTATTTCTATCAGCTGAGTATTTCTATCGAGGCACTGCTTGGTATCTGCTCTCTCCTACTCTGCTTTTAGTACTGTGGCCTAAACTCTAAACTTGTGAATACAATTTTCAAAGGACAGATAACTGCAGTCACCACTCAAGTAGGATTCCTTTAAAGTAAGGGGGGAAAAAAAGGAGTGGGCAGGCAAGTACAGAAATTTAACAGAGGGAAATGTACTGCAGATGGAAAAGAACAACAACAACAGCAACCTCTCACATTCTCTACAGTCAATCCTGTGGGAGATATTTATCTATGGGAAAAGCTTTACAAACTCCAAGTAAATGGAAAAAAATTAATATTTTTTCATAACATTTGGGAGGAAATGCATCTTAATGGAAAATCACTAGAGAAAAATAATAGCAGCTAGTGAGTCGAAGGAACTATACTCTCCCTGACATGCAACAACAATAGAAGCTAATGCAAGTCATTTGTAGAAGGAAAAGTGAATAGCTGTGGCATATTTGCAAAGAATATATGGCAGTTTACCAAAGGCAGAGCTCCAAGGAATACCAGCTGGGACATAAGAAGGGAGTGATCAAAGGAGGAGGGAGGTATAACAGCATCATGGAAGGGTTGGCACCGGTTCTGTAAAGCACTTCATGAAATGAGACGAAGCTGCTCAGAGACGGTGAACCAAGGTGTTGGTGTCCCCAGCTACAGCTCGTGGCAGGTGGCCAGCGAGTGAATAAGACACACAGAGACACATGTGTGGGTTTTGTGCGTTTCCAGTTGGCAGATTTACCAGTGGTTAGACTAAGGTATTAGATTTTAGCAATAACTAGTCTCCTATTTTAACGAGAAAGCAGTTACCTCAAATAATATTGAGAAAATCCTTTTTCTAAGTAGAACAGTCTCCCTTGGTGGAAAATTACGTCCCATTGACTTTGTACTTCAACATTATTACCTGAAAACTCAGCTGGCCTAATGCTTTGTGCGTAAGTAGTGGTAGGAGCAGGGGAAATGGTTTCAGGCTGCAAGAGGGGAGGTTTAGACTGGAAGGCAGGAGGAAATTCTTCATGATGAGGGTGCTGAGACACTGGACCAGACTGCCCAGGGAGGTTGTGGCTGCCCCCTCCCTGGAAGTGTCCAAGGCCAGACTGGATGGAGCCTTGAGCAACTTGGTCTAGTGGAGGGTGTCCCTGCTCATGGCAGGGGGTTTGGAACTGGATGATCTTGAAGGTCCCTTTCAACCCGAACCATTCCATCAATCTATGAATCTCTGAATCAGCCTTCCATCCTGGTGATACAGGGCTAAAACAGTAAATCAGAAGGCATCCAAAAAGCCAGAGTCACGTACCATTTGTCCTGATGCTTGCAAAATTATTGATATCCATGTCTGGAGTTGTCTGGCTGAGGAAGCTGCTTTTATAATTAAAAAAAAGTAGAGCCTGTGTTTTTGAAAAAATATTTATAAACTTATTTCTAGCTGAATGTAGATTTTGAGCAACGTGAAACAAATTGTGTGTGGTTTTCATATCCCAAATAGCATTAAATTTCTATTCCTCGGTGTTTTGCTTTCTCTGTGAGGTAATTATTGTAGTTATTAATAATTTAGAATTTGAAAAGGGAACAGCTTAGATTTGCAGGAGAAAATTCTTATTCATTTATGCGCAAAGTAAAACTGTGAGAAAATACCGGGTACTGGTTTGCATCCAGGTGATCCCATCTATAGTTCACCCTGAAACAACCTGGCTGTCCTAGCAAACAGAAGAGCCCTTGAACATCTCCTATATCCTTGGAGGTCAATTTGTCCCGATTTAATAGACCGACTGTAAAGTGAGAAGGGGACAGGTCTGAAGGGCTAGTGTCACCAACTGTTGGAGAGCCCCTGGGTGAAATTGACAGGCAAGACAAAATGGAGCTGTCTTAGGGTCAATGGATCTCCCTATCTTCTTCATGATTCATCTTCGCTACAGAGCAGAACAGAATCCAACCCAGGAACAGTAGATATCAAAACTCAAGTGATGGACACACTGAACACACTTGAGTCCACTCTGAGGGTCTGATGTTCTAGACAGGAACCTTGGTGGCAGCATTTTTTTGTCACTTCCTAAAGAACACCTGGCTGCAGCTCTGTAGCAAAGTTGCACTCATGGAGCTCAAGGATCACAACAAACAGCTTAGAAAAGATAAAAAAGAATCCTGTTGCTCTGCTTAGTGTAGTTACAGTGCAGCTCAGTATAATGTGATAATTAGTCTCCTGGAAATCATTCCTCAAGTTCATACTGTGATATAGCATGAAATAAATCCGAGCCAAGCATACAGTTCTAATTCCAGTGTGCTGCCGTCGACTGGCAAGTTAATTCGAGAAAAATGAGCTTGTTGGTAAGAACAGAAGTTACACTGGTGGGGGGAAAAAGGAGGGGGTAAATTTCCTAAGTATTAGTAGAATCCACTCCACATTCACATCTACAGCTCTTCTAAATTACAGATACAAGATCTTTGTTCAAATTACTGACAAGGTTACCAGCTGGAACTTTACACTCAATTCAATTATTTTATATTGTACCTTCAGGCTCCATTCCAAAGTGACTCTTAAAGAATAATCAGACTTATTCAATAGGCAATCAAAATGAAATTACTTTATGCAAGTACAACAAGGTTACAGACTTGGTGCAGTCTATAAGTTATAAGCTACTAATTTTCAGCACTTTAAAAATGTTAACTCTGATTATCTGTGATGTACAGGCGTCAGCAGCCAGGAGAGAGAGAATTGCCTCATGGTTTCAGCTTCACCCTTTTAGTGACTCCTCTGTATCAGGGATAATGAGGTAGAAGCTAACAGAGCAAACAAAGGAACAACAATGCAGCTGACGGTGATGCTTTGTCTTGGAAGTGAGGCTAGATGCAGTGCTTGGTGGACTGTTCTTGAGGGAGGAATTCTATTCTATTCTATTCTATTCTATTCTATTCTATTCTATTCTATTCTATTCTATTCTATTCTATTCTATCCTATTCTAAATCCTATTCTGTTCTGTTGCTATTCACAAAACCACCTCAGAGTAATTGTTCTTTAGCTTAAACGTCCAGGGACTGCAATCATTTGAAGAAAAATATGAAATTATATTATTTTTTCTGCAAAATGAAGGTTTGAGTATTCAGAGTTTGATTCTGAGCCTTTTCAACTAATGTCTGTGGTAAACCTCCCACCCAGTAGCTGAAGGGAACTTCCATGAGCACAGCAACTGTTATATCTTAGTTACAAAAAAATAACTCTAAGATGATCATATGTTTCAGAACTCTTCTGTCTGCTCTTGAGACAATGGAAGCCTTCAGATCTACATTGAGTTTGTGAAATTTAGAGGAAATAGATCTAGGAAGGAAAAGAAAGTATAAAACGTACTGCCCGTAAAGTCTTACAGCTGGGAACTCTGTCCTCTAGGGACTATGAAGAGTGAAACAATAACCACTTCACTCTGAGATCAGGGATATTTAACCACGCTGAGAATATAGAAGCTCTGCTTTTCACCTAAGCAACATATAGCTGTGGCCCCCAGACCTTCTGCAAGGTACCCCAGCTGTGTAAGTAAACACTTCTAGGATGAGAGTGCTTTCCAAGTCCTGTACTTCGTAGCCCAGAAGTCTGTCTCTTAGAAACACAACAACTCCTAACACAGTATTTCATGGGTGATTCTGGAGCGTTCATAGGCTCTACAAAACTGAAGCCAAACAACCGGGGTATTGCTATCCTGATGGCAATTCTCTGCATTGTGTGCTCCTTCACATTTAAAGCAGCATCTTTGGTATAAAATAACCAAGGTAACACTCCTCGCTCCTTTCTAAGATACAGACCCATCAGATGTCTGAGGTGCATGCAGCTGATGACAGAAATCTTCTGCTGTGTATAAAAGTACGGATGTAAAATCACATAATGACACTCAGACAGCCACAATTAGCTTTTCTCAGAGATCTTCCTCCTGACTTAGATAGCTCCATTTACAGAAGACACCAGATCTAACCTCCAAAGTCTGACTTGAGCCCCATAAAACCTGTGAAGTCTGGAATGTACCCAGAACGGTGAAAAGGCATCGCTTAGGATGCTTGAACCGAGAGCACCTGAGCATCACAACAGCAGCACAAGATGTCCCCAGGCAATGGACAAGCAAAGATTGAAATGTAGGAGCTGTGTAGTATCTTAGTCAGCGGTCCTGACAGTTTTTGCTGCAGCTCTTTTTACAGGAATGTAAACAGTTCTCCTTGCAATGTCAATGTTATGTCTCTGGTTTGTTACAATTTCCTGAGCAGCACTGCTGCCAAGAGCACAGGGATCCAAGCCCTTATGAACAGCAGCTCTTTCCCTGGTACCTGAGCACACTGGTAGCCAGGATCACTCTTCTTATGGGACTCACTCCATTACTGGGGACACGATGGGGGTTCAGGCTGTTATTTCCACTGCAATTTATGTTAAATCTTTGTGGTAGGGTGCCCAGGCTGATTCTTGAACGCATTCAGAAACTCCTTTAGGTGAGACAAAGCGTCTCTGTGCACATATTGCTAGGCTTTTATTCACGTGGGAGCAGCTGCCTGCCACGGCATGGAACAATCCTTTGCACCCACCTCTCCACGGGCTGCAACTGTAGACTAAAGCTGTGTGAAATGAGCAGCTCTGCTGTGCTGGGCTGGCACAGAGACGGAGTGGCGCAGTTGCACAGCATTTAGTCGTTGACTTTGTTTCATCGTTTTCAGTTGCACAAAAGGGATAGAAGAATTTAGTGAGAAACGTGTGAATTGGAATGAAAAGCGGCATTTTGCATTTCCTTTTCACTGCACAAGATATGCCATCAAAAAAAAAAGGTTATTCATTTTTGGATTAGCGGGATTAGAGGCCTGAATTTTTGTGAAACTTAGCGGTTTCAAAGCACTGTAAAATTATAACATTTGATTAAATCCATGATGCTTTACTAAATCTCTCGTGGCACTGGGAGGCAACTCTTCCCTTTGAAGGCCCCAGGATATGCCAACCTACAGCTTGAGTTATAATTTCTAACCAAACTATACTGAGACATTATTAATTGTGCATCATTGTGAGATAAAATCATTAATCTGACTTTGACTGGGGCCATAAATAGGCTGAACAGTGTTCAAAGACACTGCCTGTCCTCCTACACGGTGCTTTCCTTCATGACAGCAGATGAAGAAGACCTAACTCATTTTCCTAATTAATTTAGTCTTAGCAAAAGTGTTTTCAATTATGTAACTCATTCTGCCTGTTGGTCCTCAAGTGAAGGATCCACTCTTTCACCCAACCAGTTGCCTGCAAAGGGATTGGATGAAGATTGTTCTCCTTTCAAGACCTTGTTTCTCTCTTTTAGCAGCTATCTCTGAATTCTCTCTTTTGCCATTCAGCTACCTCCACAAAACAAGAAGTTAATGGCAACAACTTTTAAAATTGTGGATTTTATGATTTTATGTATGCAAGCTGATTTAGCAGGAGAATAGCAACAAATGAGAAATGGCAATTAACACTCCCGGAGTAAAGCCTGCTATTTCTCATGTTCTTCAAGCCTTCCCTCATGAAATGCTTTCAGAAAGGAGGCAGCTGATTCTAGCAAACAAGGCTACACATTTCATAATTCCACTCCACTGCTTTTCCAAAAACAAAAATATGTAGGAAGAACATTTCAGTCTAACTAATTAGCAATCTCTGTGTCCTCATCCTTGTTAATTCAGGGACAGCTCTAAAAGGCTCCTCTGGAAGAGCTTCTGCTGTTAGAATTTTATCCCCCTGCTCAAGTCCAGGCATCTACATTGAAGTTCTACAGGGAATAATCCCCATGGGCACACCGGGTGAATGTTCTGGTGTTACGGGAGACACTGCCCTTGTCTTCACAGTGGAATTCTGCATGTACTCCAAGCAGGTCAGGGTGTGAGGAGCTGCAAAGAACAGGCAAGAAACGATCCCGTCAGTCCACTCTAGACTACCAATCTCACAGTTGCAGCTTCATTCTTATAAACTCCAGCTCCTGTGTAAGGGCCACAGAAACAGAGCCACTCACCAACATTATCCCTATTTCTCTCTCAACTTGTCCTTGAGTGATCACTTAACAACTCCTTGTGTTGAGTGCCATCAACTCAGCTGGCGCACAGCTCACTGAACCTGAAAGAACCTCCATTAGCTGTGGGTAAAGAGATCAGCACCGGGGAGTGTCTTCAGGTATTTTTCACAGAACAAAAGGAATAACGTCCTGCATTCGGAATGAAAGACCCTTAGGAAAGGTTTCAAGAGCAAGAAGAAGGGGAGCGTTGCTGAATTCACTGGTTTTCTCTGTGAGCCTGACACAGAAACACAGGGGCACCTTCCCTGTCGGTGGTGCAAAGCACTTCATGATTACAAAAGCAGCACAGCTCACTTCCACACAGACTTCTCACTATGTAAACTTCACTTTCCCTACGCTTCTATTACTTTCTGATGCTTTATTCCCTGATGGTAGCAAAGGGTCCTGGGCACTGCACATACTTTAAAATGGCTGGATACGAAGACCAATGTTAAGGGTTTTTATTTTTAGAAGGATTTTTAATACAGTATAAAAACTTCCACTTAATTTCCTTGTGTCTTCTCAACAGAAAAGATGAATGTGTGCTGGCTTCCTGGGAAGGTCACTCACCTCAAATCCAGTAGCCATCCCAGTCTACCTCAGGTAATAAAATAAAACTGTTTGAAAGATTAAATCACAGTTTTTGATTCACTACCTCGGAACCCAATTCATTCTGGAAAGAGAGCACACGTTCTGAGAGAACATGATTCTCTGAAGCAGTTTCTCTCCACAGAAGCCCGAGCAGTGATTTCCTGCTCTTCTGTCTCGTACCCCTTCTGCTCTGGCAGGAGGCTGAGGACTCCTTTTGCTCTTTCAGTCATCTTTGGCTCATAGTCCAGATCCACTGTGCACAGAGAGTTTTGATAAGATCCAAAGAAGTTTCACTGTTGTGGGATTTCCTCCAAATCAATTATTTGCAAATTTCAAACCTTTTGAAACTTGTCCATCATTAATCTCCGAGATAACATGGCACGGAATAATATCTGCTTCTGGTAGATCACACAAACGGGGGAAACATCTGTGACTCTGTGCTTAAATAGTCTTTGTTCACCGCTACTTTGAACAGAGCTACGAACACGTTGGGGTAGGAAAGGAAAGCTTAGTTAAAAATAAAAAGGAAAATCTTTGGTAACGCAGAGAATTTCTGTAGGCTCCAAATCACTGGAGACTTCTGGGGCCAGTGCCGTCTAGTAGCGAGCAATCCAAGCACTCATTTTTGCGTGCGGTTTCTCCGTGCTATCACAGGCAGGCCAGCCACCAGATGCTCAGAAATACTCATTCCTCCGCAAATTAGTTCACCTCGTTTCATAGCCAAATCATTCACTTCTCAATTTCCCCTTTGGCCTTTGCAGTTAATGGGATCTGCTATTAGTCAGTCTGGGGGGATTTCTTACTCCCATTATGAAAAAAAAAAAATGAAGAAAGAATCACTGTGAATTCCAATGGAATTCATTTTCCTAAAAATACGACCGCAAGTTGCCACTCTTTTGTTTTCAACCAGTAGATTTGTGTTTTGAGTTGCTGAAAAATGAACGATGGCTTTAAAAGTCAGAGTGAAAACTGTGCTGGTTTGCATTCCAGTGCCGCCTCAAAAGGAATACCCTTTGCTTTGTGTTCTCGGTGCTTTAGCCCTCCCCTCTATGCCAGGGTTAGGAAGGTGCTGTGGAGTGTGGCAGGGAGCTGCTCCTAACAGTAGGCAAAGGCCACACAGTGACACTGACTCAGATGGTGGCTGCGGTTGGACTCCATCGGCCAAGAGGTCTGAGCCCTGCACTTGGTGTCATCAATACAAATGATCTTGAGGGAGTTACCTCCAAGTACTGCAGGAACCACCAATCCAGGTTCCTTCTGGTTTGTGGGCACAAGACACCAGATGTTATACACAGCCACTGTCACTTGGGCCTCAGTGTCCAGCTGTGAAACACGGGACATTTGCCTTGTAAACAAGAGCCTCAGGGTCTCCTCACCACAGCACAGCAGTCTGCATTCCATCAAGAAACTCTGCCGCAACCTATGGCCCAGAGACCCCCATTTTAAACTCTCTCTCTAAGCTTTTGAACTCTTCTATGAATTGGGCCCTATGTTTCATGCCAGGCATCTTGCCATGTGCCTCGTTTAGTTTATACAAACCTCTCAGGCTGGCTTTAATCTGCTTTCCCAGAGTGCCTAGGTTTGAAAATGTATCTACCAGGGGACGGGAGAAGAGAAAAGAAATCAAAGCACAAAGTGAGTTCACTTGTGTAAATCTTAGTCGGCACCGATAGGAGGGTTTATTTAGTTTTGCTGCCCTCACCCCTTCACCTCAGGTGCTGGGATTAATGGGGGACCATTTTTCCCCTTTTGATTGCGTAAACGAGGAAGCTGTTGACTCGCATGGTACTGGAAAGGCATATGTGCTTCATTATCTGGATTCTTTGTATTGTTTCAGCTTGTCGTTGCTGGCTGGGAACACGCAGCCTTGAGCTGTTCCCATTTTTAAAATGCACTTTTTTCTGCCCCGGATTATTGCCAAGTGGAGATTTAAGTACACTATTACTTTTATGGGGGACTATTAAGAGTTATTAGATCCCATTAGAGCAGACTATGCTCTTTAAAAAAAGAACCTTTTCCTTTACTTTTGAACAACCATTTATATTCATTTCCATCTGACAGAATGTTTGCATCAATGCAAACACCGTTAATTCTATCTTAGATCAGTGAGAACATTTCTTGCTTATTTTTTTAAAAGTGTTTTACTAGTCTCCCCTGAAGACTGTGTTTTACTTAAGTGGCTTTAAAGCAAGTCTGAACCATATTCATAGATTCATAGAATGGTTCAGGTTGGAAGGGACCTTCAAGACCATCTAGTTCCAAACCCCCTGCCACGAGCAGGGACACCCCACACTAGACCAGGCTTCTCAAGGCTCCATCCAATCTGGCCTTGAACACTCCCAGGGAGGGAGCAGCCACAGTCTCCCTGGGTAACCTGTTCAAGGGTCTCAGCACCCTCCTTGTGAAGAATTTCCTCCTGACTTTCAGTCTAAACCTCCCTTCTTACAGCCTGAAACCATTCTCCCTGCTCCTACCACTCCAAGCCCTTGGAAACAGCCCCTCCCCAGCTTTCCTGTAGCTCCCTTCAGGGACTGGATGGCTGCTATAAGACCTCCTTGGAGTCTCCTCCAGGCTGAACAGCCCCAACATTCTCAGCCTCTCCTTGCAGGAGAGGTGCTGCAGCCCTCTACTCATCCTTGTGGTACATGCTATGGACATGCTTCAACAGCTCGATCTCCTTCCTGTGTTGGGAGCTCCAGAACTGGACTCTATACTCCAGATGGGGTCTCACAAGAGCAGAATAGATAGGGATGATCACCTCCCTCGACCTACTGGTCATGCTGCTCTTGGGTGCTTCATCATGGAAGCTGGGCGCAGTGGGTGCTTTAGCATGGATGGCACAAGAAGTGGAGAAAGGTGATTGGGAACTGAATCCCAGCACAATCTGTACCTTTTTAAGTTTGGACACAGTCCTTAGCTCATGGACACTAAAATATCAGAGGGAATTCTTCTATCAGTAGGAGCAGGATCAGACCCTACACTGCAGTAGGAATATGACCTAATATACTGGCAGAAGTCACTACCAGTAAGAGCTGCACACAGCACTCGTTCCAGGGTGGTTGTGATTATTTTGAAGACAGGATGAATGTCTGGATTAATTGCTGGTCTGTTCCAAGTTTACTTCTTGCCTACTCCTTCCTTTACAGTTTACATCCACCTCTCCAGATTTCTGTGCGTTACTAAGTTGTCTCAAGCCGCTTTCAAATACAACGAAGGAAATGTGCCTCAAAGGAGCAAAGGATTGTATGTGCTGACACTGTGCTTTCTGAAAAACGTCTGAGGGATCAGCTCTGACTTCATCCCTTCCCTTATAGCAGCATTTGTTGCAAGGAATATTCTCAGTGGCCCAGACCTAGGGGTTTGAGCTGCTAAAACTGTAATTTGTATAACCCACTTTGGGAAGAATGATGCGTCTTCATGGAAAGCACTCCATTTCCCTTCCCTTCTCCCTAAGACAGAGTGAGGAGATGACTAAATGCTGCCACAGGAGGGAGAAAAACAAACAGGAAAGCATTAAAAGGGCCTCAGATAGGGCTGCAAAGCAGAAGGCATAAATTATTCAGCTCTTCCCCTCCCTGAACTCTCTTGTAGCCAGCACATGCACAACACCTCCCTTCTGGATGAGACTTTGGCAAGAGCCACAGATCCCATTACTGCTCCATCATGTTACCACAGCAGAGC
Organism: Upupa epops; assembly: GCA_013397515.1. NCBI lineage: Eukaryota > Metazoa > Chordata > Aves > Bucerotiformes > Upupidae > Upupa > Upupa epops. Next base: position 423,595 of record VZRI01003169.1, read on the forward strand.
ATCGCTTGGCAAGACTATGCAGGATACTCCCTCAAGAGAACTTGGAAAGAACAGTGCTGCACGGCTCAACTAGGTAGCAGAGGGGAGGGAGGGATAGAGTGGGAGGGGGTAGAAACATCCTGATTATGTGGGGAATCATGTTAGAAATGGCTTCTCAGAGCAGAAAGCAAGTGGAGGGTGAGAAGCCATTGTTTAATACCCATGTGTGCTCCTGGAAAACTACCTGGAGAGAGTTTGTGCAGGAAAGAATGTGGTTCCTGTTTTTCCTTTCAAAGATTGGCTTAACGAAACACCCAGCCACATGAAAAGGCAGAGAGCAGAACACTCGCATACGCTGTCTGGCATTTTGTCATTATTATTCTTAAGGCATGCTCGAAGGAAGGCAGCTGGAAGCAGGGTTAGGTCTGAATCATTGCTGTCCTGCCTTAACTTGGTCCTGCCTTAAGTTGGTTAAGGCTCTTGGTCTCGGTTTTAAAGCCCTCGGGTTTTGTCCAGACTAGGAAAAAGGTGGGATTTTTTTCAAGGATTACAGCTCTATTGAACTGGTTTAACTACACAAAGGCCAGTGCTTGCATAACATTCAGCTCACGGTTTAGCAGCTGTAGCTCAGTTTAAGGGGTAGACCAGAACTAAACAGGTAACTTGTACTACTTCAACTTCTTGCCCTGACTAGACAGGCTTTAAAAGTTTGCTGTGACACACTGAAAATCTTAGGAACCTGCTGAACACAGATCAGGCTGAGCAGGAGCAGGTTCCTTCCACCGTGTTCTGTCTGGACAAACAGGAGAGAATGGGAAGCTTGACCTTAGTGGTCTGTTCATCCAGATTACCCAGCTCTCTGTCGAGGTGTTTGTCACTTTCATAGAGAATTTGGATGTCCCTAGACTGGAAAGCCACAGACAAAGTGACAACATTTTTCTAGGTGATCGCAAAATCTACTGGTAACAGGGCTGAGACCCACTTGACTTGTGTTGTCCTGGAGCTCTGGATGAGTGAATCATTCCGTTCTCCCCACAAAGAGGGAAGGATTAGCCTTTCCTGCACTTTTCATCTTTGTTTTGAAATCTCCTCTCAGAAAATGTACAAAGTAGATAATAAATTATTCCTCTTATGCCTGGACTTTTCCACACTGAGTTCTGTCTGTGACTGGGTTTTGGCACCATTAAACTCTTAAAGGTAAATTTAAAAACAATTGAGTTTGGGGCTTTCCTGCAGAACAGGACAGTGTTTCAGTTGACAAAAGCTCGTGGATTTGCGGTGAGGCTCACAGGTAGCTGCTGTTGCGTGCAGTGTAGCTGGTTACTGATTATCACTCTGAATTTCCATCTCTGCATTACATAATTTTCCAGGCAGCCTGCTATAATAACCTGGCTGCTTCAGAGTGGTTGGTTTTACACCTTTGTTAGCTCAGACCTCAGCTTGGCAGTTGCATCTACCTGCCTAGATGTCTCCTCTTGTGAAAAACAGCAGTGCTGGTCTGAAGTGTAACCCACTGCTCGCAGCACATACACCTGTACTTTGAACCAGAAAATCAGGTTGTATGAGAGGGGTTTGCTTTTCATTTAGTACAAACTGAAATACATTTGGGTTTAGACCAGGAGGGCAGTATCAAAACCCATCCAGCATTAACTGCTATTGTTGTTTTTTTAAATATCATCTAGTCTCAGAGTACAGGAGGACAAAACAAGCTGTAGAAGAAATCCAGCTACAGAAGAACATGGCTCTGAAGCTAACCCACCACTGCTTCATCTGACCCCTGAACTGCACAGTCTAGATTTCTAATGGGTTTAAGCTTTCTTGTCTCCTTGTGAGCTGAAGGCAACACCATCTGGACAGGTCACTGCAGCAGGACTTTACAGAAACTGGAACAAATCTTGGAATTAAAGTCGTTCTTTTTTTCCAAGGGAAGGAGGGGAATGGAAATGGAAAAGTGTCAGTGAAAAAACCCATATAGAGCCCAAAACCGAGGGCTGAGGAAGTCTGCAATGGAGAATCTAGTTGAGACAGCTGTGCTGAGGCTTACCTAACCAAGGGCTGACCAGGCAGCTTCCATGAGGTCATATTTTGCTCTGATGGGCCATTAAATTAGCTTGTTGCTCCACTCCTTACTCCTGACACCTATTAAATCTACAGCTTTGGAGTCTGGAGTTGTCAAGGTAGCACTGCATGGGACACTAACAGAATCCATGCGGATTTTTGGGAATGAGACAGCCCTTGCAACAGAAGCTGTTAGCTCTTTTCTTGGCTGTCTTTTCAGGATGGTTTTTTTCTGGCATATTCTAGGATTGGTTTAGAGAACTAAAGGGATAATTCCCTCTCTGTCCTCTGTACTGTTTAATGTCAGATGAAACTAGGAAAGCTGGTTTCTGGACTTGGGCCTGTACTTCTCCTATACAAGTCCCAGCATCTATTTCAAGAGGCACCTAGAGATAACAGAACCTGCTACTTTATGCGTCCAGAGAAGCAGAGATGGGGTCTTGCAATACTCATCCTGCCCCACAACCTTCAGTTACTTTGAGAAAGTTTTTTAATGAAATACAAAGTGACTAGCAACGAAGAGAATGACTAACAAGTTGCTTCGCACTTCCACCAGGAGCCTTGAAGTGCAGGACAGAGTCCAGGAAAGATTTTTTTGGAAAACGAAGAGAGACCAAATAAAGTCTCTAAGCCTGGGCAAGTCAATAAACTGTCACAGTTGCCCAGAAGGAATTGGCTTGGCTTAGATAAACTTACAAAAGTCCCTGAAAAAACAGAACTTTTTTAAATAGCAGAGATTAATTTCTGACTTCAAAGTAGTATTAATGCAGAGCTTGGCTAAGGTTTCCTGTGCAAGCAGTTTCCCCCCGAGCAATGATTTCAGAATCCGCCTTGTTTTAAGGCTGGCATTTGCTGCAGCTGCAGACCTGGAGTATTTTCGATCCCCTCTGAGTGCTGGAACACTATCCAACAATTAAACCGCAACCCAAAAACAATCAAACATCTGTTTGGAGGCAGGCTGCTCACTGACTGACATTCTCCTGCCAGCATAAACACTGTAGCTGCTGAGTGATTCCTGTCTTTTGTGGATGTGTGTGTGTGTATGGAGGCGCCGCTTGTGTGTTTTCTCGTTCTTGCATGCAGTGGGGTTGTGTGTGTGTGTGAAAATGCTGAGGAGCACTTTTCTTGCAGCCTATGAACGTGCCCCTAGAGTTTATTTGTGGGTGCATTTTTGTTGACATGAACACAAGTGTTTGAGCATCTGTTTGAGATCTGGTTTGTGCTTTTGACAGACACCTATTCTATGCTGGATCTTCAGGCTGTGCCCTTGAACTATTCACCTACTTGGGCCACAGGAGTTGATGTTGCTGTTCATAGACCCAGGAAGGGAGACGACAAACTGCTGGAAGCAGTTCAGAACTGGGCTCTCAGTGGGGCATCCGTGTCTGGCCCTGATGTACTCTCAGTCTCTCTGTATCTAAACTCCATGATCTCAAGAACTCTTTTGGGCCTACTGCAGGGAATCTGAGACTGATCTGACTCAAGAGCTGTAGGAACAGGTCTGTCTGCTTAGAGGACAAATTACTCTCCTTCCTAAAAGCACTTACAGACACCATGCAGGTAGCTGCTTTTGTCCTGTTTATTTATAGACTTCAAATAACCATGGGCTGTTGATGTCCAGGGCGAAGTAGCATGCAAACGGCATTCACTCCCAACAGGAACTCCCTCCCTATAAAACTAAGACCGACTTACAGAAAATGCAATAGTTCCCACTTGCCAAATGACAGCTTGTGCTGCTCCTACCAGTTCTCCCCGAACCCCCAAGGTCTGGAGCCTGCCGCGTGCCATTTGTGGTGTCTCTATACCTAGCAGGAGATGAGTCACGGCGGTAGGTGCTAGCCATAGCCTGCGCGTGTGAAAACATCAGTATCGCAAGTGACAGATTTGGGCCACCCACTGGCTGTATTTCTGGAGCATTCCTCTGTCGAGGAGAGAGCAGCTGGAGATTTTTGCTTTAGACCATTTCTCAAATATCCTATCGCTGAAGAACAAGAACATGCCATTACAGGAAAGGAAGATTTGATGATGTTCCTACCGGGAGCCCTGCAGCTTAATTTATTGTTGTAATCACCTATTCTTTCACACCAGCTTTATTTTTCTTCTTACCATTTTAAGCTGAGAAAGTTCACTAGAAAGTAGCTTTGCCTCTGAAATCACAGGAGGTTCTATTGTTAGTAGAGGGCAGAGCACAGAGTGCAGCAGCAAAGCAGAGAGAACCTCTGATGTTCTGTCACATCTTCTTCAGAACGTGAAAACCACTTCATCTTTGTTCAACAAAATTTCCCCATCTGTCAAACGGGGAAAGGATTTACTGTGGTGGGAGAGAGACTTCTCCTCTGACTCTGCAATGGTCAGCCTCCACACTGTAGTAGAACCATTAAGATTCTTTCAAGTCTGGAGCTTGCAGTGAGGCCTCTGGAACAGTACCCTGTTCATGGCTCAAACTAGCTGTGCAGTCACCGAATGGGGTGTAGCTGAATGCCTGTAGATGAAGGTATTACCTTGTCAAGCCTTGCACGTTGCCTTGCTCAGGGATAACACAACACTGCCCTGTAACTGTGCACTGTGCTTTTACTCCTCACTTTCTCAGCACAAGACTCTTCGGTAGGGTATAACACAAGGATCATGACAAAAGGCCCTTCGTCAGCATTAGCAGCTGCTCAACTTCCAACTCTTGTTTTCCCACAAACTCCAGAAACACAAGAAGTGCAACTGAAGGAAGCTCTCAGCTGTCTGACACTTCGTTCATTTCCAAAACACATGTGAAATGTATTTTGGTCTCTCTTTTTTGCCTCTGTTGTCTGCCTCTTAATTTTGATTGAAAGACCTTGGAACTTTGAACTGTTCCCTCACAATTTATTCCTTATTTGTTGCTCAAGCTTTGAGGGATACTTGAAACTCCTTTACTTTGTGGATTAACATATTTACTCTCTCACTAATTAGTTCACATCTCAGGAAGCCCCAAACTTGGACTTTTGGCTCACTTTTCAGCCAAGCAATAGCTGATGTGAAGGATGTGGAAACAAACAAGAAGATATAAAGTTAATACGAGTGTAATACCTTCAGAAAGCATCCTGGGAAGAATGAATTTGGAGCTGATAGGATAGTCTGCCGTTGCAAAGGACAAAATCCAGGTCAATTGAACCACTACAGACAAACTAATAAATGCTATAATTCACCTAGTTATGTGCAGAAGTGACCTTAAATAAAAACAGGCTGAAGATGCCAAGTGTGGTTCCTGGAGTCAGGAAAAATCCGGCCGTTTGCTTATTGAAACTCTCTGATTTGTGCACACAGGCTCTGCCACAACCGTTCGCGTTATTCGGTCCCCGTTAGCTGATTCTTTTCCTTTTTGGCCAATAACCTGGGATCAATAATTCAAGTTCCTTTTTAACATTGTGGAACAACTTAGATAAAGGAGCACCTGACTATCTCCTTGAGAAAGTGGAGGTTATTCTGATCTGGAAAGGTAATTGCCATGCAGAGTCTCATCCAGGCTGACAAGAGCAGCTTCCCATACTGTATCCTGGGGGAAAGGGGGTGTCAGATCCTCACATCTGCCATCCTCGTGCACAGCTGTGAGTTGTTCAGGGAGAGCCATCCCTGCCTGCCCAGCTGCCCCTCCATTCACTGTCACTCAACAAGTAACTATTTCACAGTCCTTACTGAAAACAATAGGAGCTTTCAGGAATGAAATCAGATCTTGACTCTGATAGGAAGGCAGCTGTGAGACACATGAAAGCTTCTGCTCCCTGTCTCTTCCTTGTCTCACAAGGTTCAGATTCAAAGAATCCTGGTAAAACATCCACAGCCCCTTCAGAAAGGTCAGTGCTGCAAAAGATCGTAAATGTTGGGTTCTCTGCAGAAAGATATATAGAGCGACAATAAATAGTTCACAGGCAATTGAGATGGAGAGAGGAGAAGTATACGTGGAAAGAGATTATGAAAAGAAAAAACAGACCAAGAGAGAACATCAAACTCTACTGCTTTATAACCCAGGGTATCATCTCTCTCATATCAATACTGGGCCTCCTCTGGGGCAGAAGGCAGAAGCTTTCAGCACCACTCAGTTATACTCTGGACCAGCCTGCCACAAACTCCCTCCAAATCCATTAGGGGATGGACACCTTGGATGGCAGAGTATCACCTGTTCCAATAGCACCAGTATCAACAGGCTCTGCAGTTCCCCTCTGTTTGGCCATCTAACAGCTGATGAGGTCCAACGCTATTTGAACTTTCTAATTACTGTAATTTCCTGGCATCACTGCTGCTGATTAGGAAATACCCACAAAAGGGATGGATTTCATTCCTGAGGGTGTGTCAGCGCTGCAGAACAGCACACTTGGAGTTCAGCACTGAGAAGCCAGGGAAATGAACCCGTGTGGAGCTCTGTGGTGAAGTGGCCAGATGTCTTCCAGTACCTAAAGTCACTTATTTACAGGCACATCAAGTGTTTACACTTCACTGCAGCCTGCAGCATAAATTATTCTGAGAAAACCAAGTGCAGGGCAAGAGCTGCTGTTCACACAGAACTACAGTCAATAAAAAGGCTGTTTCTTTTTTTATTTCCAGAGGATATACAGGCCACTTCTCGGAACAGTATGAAAACAATACCCACTCTGTTTGATCAGGGACTGGCCAGCTTCTGAGCTCTTTTTTTTTCCTTTTTAAGGACTCTGAGCTGTTTCCACACGTAGGACAGTTCACAGTGCATGTTTGACTACCCCAAGATTAGCCACTCACTCGTTACCCTCCCCTACTGCCATTCCCTCACCTCATCCTTATTCTTGCCTCTTGCTAGTCTCCTTTTCTCCCTGCATACAGCTTGTCTTTAGCATGCTCCTCCTTCCTGTAGTTATCGCACTCACCTTCCTCCACCCGCTAAACCCCGTTTCAAACAAAGAAACAAAGAAACAGAAGTTTTCTAGTCCATGACTTGAGCCAGCAGCTGGCTCTTGAACACCAAACAGCCTAGTCCCATCGTGTAGGACACCTTTTGGCTGATCATATCTACAGAAGTAATGTCTTCCCAGTACCAAGGATAAAACATTTAGAAGAGAAACAAAAGAAAACAAGGAGAATAACGACCGGCACTTATCACCTATAACTAAAAATTACTTGCTCTGCAAGGTTAATAAAGGACAAAACCCAATCTTCATTGTATTCAAGTATAGGGTTGTGCATTTGGAAACAACAAGAACTTGTAAAGCACCAGGGCTGAATGTGAGGCAGGAATGAATAGAGAGAAATTACACAACAGATCATACAGGATGATGACAACAGTCTTCTCTGGTCTTAAAATTCATATATCTATTAATTACTAGGTAGCTGGCCTGACTGTGCTGCTGCCAGCAAAAGTGCAGCTGCATCATTACTGGAAAATGGGACGAGCTCTGTACACAAATAGTGCTGTTGCTCAAGCACGCCTGCCCAGCTCCTCTCTGCTTGGCCATTTAGTGCATTCTTCAGCCCTCAGCATTCAAAGGGCTGCATGAAAATCTGCTGAGCTTCACCGTGTTCTGGATCAGGGTTGATGCAGTACCTCAGTTCTAACGGCAATTGAGCATAGCACTCTCTGCCATAGCGTGCCATGCAGGCTGTAGCAGACTCACAAGGAAACCTCTCTCCTGCATTGTTCACATTGACAGGAGCACCGTAACGCTCAAAAAGCAGCTCGACTGTAAGACAGTCATTAACTTGGCATTTCTTTGCTCTGTCTGCAAGACTCGATCAAACTAGTTCACAACAGTAATTTATCTTTGCTTTTCTTAAGCAGTAGTGACAATGAGGCAGAGGACAAAGTGGTCACTTTGTGAGGAAGAACTGGAGTGCGACATGGTTCAATCAAGAGGGGTCTCTAACATCCTTCTGATGCTCTGATTAAGCTTGGTTTTCAGCTGGTGTAAGAAACTCTGCAGTCGCACTGATGTCAGTCATTCGCACTGATCTGTCTCTTGAAATCATTCAGGCTGGATGTAGATCTGTCTTCACAGCTCGCGAGGTACGAGCATAGGGGTGGGATTTGGGCAGAGGGATATTATTGAGAGGTAAAACCAGAAAGGTCTAACCATTTCCCCAGTGGACTGGGATAAAAGGGCAGAAGATGAGACACAGGTCGTGTTCTAACACTCCACGTTAGGATTCATTCTTCATTTTGCTCTCAGATTTTTTGGAAAGGCTTCCAAGAGTACCAGGCAAGGAAATGAGATCCTCGTCCCAAGGAAAAGATCACTTTCCAAAAATTGTTAATCTTCCCTTACGACATGTTTTGGAAGACAAACATATCCAGAGGGGGTTTATTCAGCAATAAGCTGCGTTCATGTAAGCGATCGGACTGGGCGGTTAGTGCAGCCGTACAGATGTTAACAATAACTCAAACTTTTATTCGCCCTGTTTCACCACCACAGCTGGTCTTGGTTTTCCTCACAGCCCCACCCAGTGACACTTGGAACACAAGCAGCTACACGTATGTATTACTGGGATGCTGCTTTACACTGTTATTAGAGACCCAGGCTTCGTTTAGCATGCAAAGTTATCCTAACAAACTCCTGACTGCACACTTTCTGTCACTGTGTTACATTCCACATGTGCTACAATCAGCAGAATTAGAGAGCAGATCTGGTTTCTACATATCACTTGTGATGAATTTCTGCGTTACAGGGCCTCTGGCTGATCCAGGTTCCAGCCACTGGTAGGTCTGTCCCACTAGTACGTTCAGTGGGGCCACAGAAAGGCTCTCTGTAACTGCATGCACGGGTAAGTGAGTGAAGACAACAGGGACTTAAGTTTTATATTAGAGTGGCAAGTGATGAATATTTTCTGCAATAGGCATTAGCTAAAATTTAAAACTCCATTTCTCCAGACACATTTGATAAAGCTGAAACAGAAAATAGCTGGCTTGCCTTGTAGCTAATTAAGATGTTGCTTGGCCTCAGTGTAATTGCCGCTGTCTGCTGACAGGGCACTTCTGTCAACCAGATGGTTTTTATTTTGTGGCATGGCTGTTTGATAAAACTCTTCTTAAATCATAAAGGAGGAAATGGTTTCATGGGTTCTACTGGTCCCATTAGCAGTTTGGATTGTTGGTAATAAACAAAGGTCAGGGATTGATGCTGACATTTACGTGAAAGAATCAAACACAACACCCTACACATCAGTTAAAACTTCTCTGAACTTCGGTGGATCTTGCCAAATCCCTCGATAATTCTTGTTAGACGACTACGAGGAGATCTCATGGGTCAAGAGCTGGGTGAAAACCCATTTGTTAGGGGCAGAACCCATCACCAGTCTGATCAGCAGTGAAAATCCCGAGATCCTGACGTTTCATTTTCCTGAATGTCCATCTCCTTCAGGGTTACTTTCTGAATTTATTGCTTTTGCCCTACGCTGAAAACACAGGATTACACTCTCCCATAAGACATTATTTTTTAGCTTCTAGGGCCACATGACTCCCACATGTGCAAGAGTCAAACAGAACATCCACTAAATATTTTCAAAATTGAAATGGCCCGTATCGATTTGGCGTTTTGTCACTACTTGAATGAGAAGGTGTCGTTTGGCACCAGGTGATGAAACCGGAGTTTATTGGTTTACATTTGCATTGGCCTAATAAAAGTGCTTTTATCACCCTGTTGCTACGTGAGAGACTCACACAAAGACACTCAGAACAACACCGCAGAAGAAATGCTGAGTGGCTGTTCCTGAAGTATCGCTACGGGCTACCTGCACACACCTTGGACTCTAAGCCTTTCAAAAACACTCCTAGAGAAACTAATAGGTGAGAAGAATCAGACACTGGGCGATTTCATGTTTCACAACCAAACTAGGAATCACAGAATAATCCTGGTTAGAAAGGACTCTTAGATCACCGAGTCCAAACATCCCCACACCACCAAACCCCCTAAATACCTGACTGCTGGAAAAACGTTGTAAGTTTGCTAGCAGCTGGCCCTGGCGGTATGAATTCTGGGCATACTGCTGCATTTTCTTTTATTCTCTCAGCCCAGAAGCAGAAGCTATTTTAAATCAGGGCTGTAACCATTTGCTGATGACTAGGTCTCAGGCAGCTCAGAAAAGCACTTTAAAGCCTTCACCTTTCCAGCAATGCTAATATTCTAGACAAAGAGGAAAGGAAAGGTGCCGTGAAAGACAAAGAACCTTCCTTAAACAGAAGACTTAAACACCAGGTTTTTGAACGTGCATGATGTCTGAACTCTCAAATGAAACTGCTTGCTGTTCTTTTGCAATAAAGAATAGCGCTGAGCCCAACACTATCTGCAGCCCCTCATAATAAACATCAGTTTCGTTCATTTCAAAACATTCGGAACAATAGCTGGTGAATATGTCACTAATGAAAGCCAGAGGATCTACCATCAGAGTTACGGGGATAATACTGGCGTATTTTAAACACAACAGAGAATCTCTCTTCCTGGGAATAGACTCATAGAATGGTTCAGGTTAGAAGGGACCTTCAGGATCATCCAGTTCCCAACCCCCTGCCATGAGCAGGGACACCCCCCTACTAGACCAGGTTGCCCGAGGCCCCATCCAGTCTGGCCTTGAACACTTCCGGGGGGGCATCCACAATCTCCCTGGGCAACCTGTTCCAGTGTCTCACCACCCTCACTGTGCTGAGTGAAAGGTTAAAGACAGCAGAGAGGCCAACTGCACCAGTGCTTTGCTTTTCACTTTTTCGGATCAATAACCTGAATTATTAAAGTAAGTAAAACAAGAGTTTATTTGTTTCCTACCCACATATTTACTTAACTGTCTATCCCACAGCAACTCACATGGCAGACCTTTGCTTGTCAGAGAAGGCAGCAACATCTGTGGATTAGGGACTAGTTCTCATCCAGCTCATAACTACATCAAACCCAGACCAGACCTTCCCTTCAGAGCCTGCCCTCTGTTTCTGTGTCAAGCATTCCAATTTACACATGCATTAGCACAGCAGCACGGGCCTGTCGTGATGGTAAAAGTCAAATACATCGTATTACAAAGATACAACCACAGAGATGTAGGAACATGCAGTATGTTCAACCAGAAAATACTTCTGCAGAGAATAAAGGTAAATGAATGGGCTTTAGAAAGCCTCTGAAAAGAGAATTTGGAAAGGTATCAGGCTGCAACGTGCAATCAGTACAATATAGGGCTTCTAGGAGCCAGTGAGCAGTGGTATTTTAACTAGATGCTGTATCGACAGCACAGCCCCAGCTTCTATGAGAATTAGATTTAAGGTTCTAGAAAAACAATAAATTCTTTCACAAATTAAATAAGTTAAACCTAAGTTAAAAATAATACACTGGAAGCGTTTGCAAATGCTTGCCACTTTAGAAATAAAGGACCCTGGAGGCTTCACAAAACTTTGAATATTCCCCAACTGATACAATTATTCTAATGAATTTGCCTACAGAATAAACAGCTGCTCGGTAGGAGCTAGTGGACTGTATCTGTGCGAAGAGAGTGGTTTGCAACTACGACACTAGCTTCACGACTGCAGCCGTAAAAGATTTTGAAGGTACGCAGGACCATGTCATCACCAAGTTGCTGTCCAGGCACATGTGCTGTGGTTGCCAGAACTGGTCACCCCCATGGGAGGTGGGATGCAGGGGCCAAGCAAATTGCTATTTACACAAACCCAGAGACGATGCAAAAAAAGTTAACCAACAGCAACAGGACTTTTCTAAGCACACAACAATGCATCTGGACCCAGAGCTTTGCACAGGTACCTATAAAATGAAATGGGATGATCTTAGGAACATTCCAGTACAGGACTGGAACAACCAGCTTATGGCTTGGTTGTTGAATCTTTCAGCCTAAGAAACATGCAGACAGGATCATGGGCATCAGTACTCTCGCAATACTCTGTACTCATCTAATGATTATGCCTCAGGAACATCTTATCACTCAGAGAACACCCACAGATCTATCATCCCTATATCATCATCTTCCACCTATAAATCAGTGCTATTGCAAGATGACAAGTGACAAATGTCCGGCTTTCTAATGACACCTGATGAAGGGATCTCCTCCTCTTGCCCAGGTTCCTACTCATCATGTATCTTCCTAATTGATTCTGCACCTCGCTATAAATCTCCAGCCTGTGCTTTGCAGAAAGTCAGACTGGATGATGACAAATATGTCCTGTAGATACAGATGTATAAACTGGAGTTCCAGAGCCACATTAACTGCAGCAAAAGGCAAGGTCCTAATTAACATGCGGTGGGTAACCCACGTCTGTCTGCCCTGTACGAGCACAGTTAACTAACCGGAAACCACCCCTCCCAGAAAAGAAATTCTGAGTGTTAGTCTGAGGCTCGGAGCAGAGTTTGCTGACTGTGATAGGAAGCTCATGTGAAGTATTTCCAGAATGATCTCCATAAAGCATGAAGCCTGTCTTCACAACATCAGAAGGCCTACAAAACCAGCGGATAGATGCAACAGCTCCGAGACAGGAATCCCACAGAGTCTGGACGAAGTCATTACAATGAGGAGAGCGATGATTGTACTGGAGGAAAGGATGGAATTCATTAAAGTGCAATGACAGTTCTTACTCCTGACAATGAGTAACCGGTAAAATGGGGAGGGCTGCTTCTTTGTTCATTTGCTAGAAACATCTTTTCTCAAAATAAACACTGAAAACAGAGAAATAGCTTACAGTGATGAACTCTGGTAAATCCAACCTCTTTTCCAAGGGAATACCAAAGCAGATTTTAAACATTTGGCAGCTTATCAGAAACCAGAGGAAGATTAACTATGTGAGTCAGAAAAATCAGGCCAAGAAACCAAACCCAGCTTTTCACAACGAAGGGAAGCCAAGGAGGAACAGAATCTAAAAAGCATTTGGAAAGAAACGCTAAGAGCATTTCACTCTTAGGAAATAGATCACTGAAGTGAGAGGAATTTGAATTCGTTCTGGAAGTGGGCAGGTATTAAGTTACTTGTAAGATTTTTGAGAGAGTGTCCAAGTACTTACAGTATCAAGACTGTCAAACAGAACAGGATCACTCAGAAACAAGTGTACAGGTGCTCCCACCGGGGCTAATGCTAGTCACAGAGAGCACAATGGCATGAGACAGTTATATAAAGTCACCCAAATGGAATGCCTGGCTGATGCTCCCAACATCCTTGTATGATTTGCTAAATCCACATTGAAGTTCCTAACGTTTGAAATAATCCCTGAACTCCAGCACCAGCTCTGCTACTACTGACTCCATCTGCAGCCTCGGACGTACCATGTCATTACCACTTGATGTTATTGAAGAAGTGACAGTATGAAAAGTTTGGGTTTCCAGCTCAGAATTCAAGTCCAAATTGAACAAACATATTCCATTTCCTAAACTCCCATGGAAACGCCAAAGGCCACAGACTTCTTGCTCTGTTTTAAACATTTGCGTTTGAAGTGAAAATGCATTTGCCTTGCCCTTCAGTTGTGGATGATCCCTGTATCCCCTCATGGACATCCCTAGAGGAGCTGTGACTCCTCTAGAAGAGGAATTCACAAGCTCCATGTTTTCAGATGAGAATTGCTTCAGACACTGTGTCCCCAAGATTGCCGTAATAGCTTTTAGAGTCCAAAGACAAACAAAGGTTCCTAGTAAAACCTTGAACTCGCTGTATTCCTTCTAAGGAACATTACATTTTTCAGCAGGGTAAGCCTAGGCATGACACAGATCTCAGACACACTTCTTCACATGTTAGAAAAGAGAGAAGGGAAGTGAAGCCAAAACCTTGCTGATTTTTTTCTGGCTGATCTCAAACCACAGGAATTCCCCAGTCACAAAAATGCTCTGCTCTAGGTAAGGAAATGATGCTGATTAGCAAAAAAAAAAAGAGTCCAGATGTTAACCAAGATCATTTTCAAGACGAAGAGAAAGTGGAAGAGAAAGAAGGCATGTGAGGTGACCCCACCCTAGGCAGGAAACCCAGCAGAGCTCTGTACCCCTACTGTTGGGATAGAGCCAAAAGCCAGACAGCTCTCACACTAATCTATTCTCCTTCCCCCTCTGGCAGCAATTAGAGTATTTCCAGTTTAACCCCATCAATTCTTTATACCCTTTCTGATTAGTTTTATTAGGGAGACACATAAACAAAAAATAAATACTAATTATAGTAGGAAGGAGCAGAACCACCTTATTTTTCTCCAGTTGCCACACTGTTTCTTCCTTATGTCCTTCTCATGGTAGAGTCCCTGACTGATATCCGGAGGTATCTCAAAAGGCACAGACATGGCTAGAACAGGAAGTTCTTCACTATGACTGCAGTGTCTTCTTTTTAAGACAAAATATTTTGGTTGTTTGGTAAGTTCAATCCTATTAACTCTTCATGGGCTTTGGAAAATGGCCAAAGAAAACCCACTGCTCATAGCTCAGGGAGTGAACTACCACATGCTCATCAGGTTCTTTCATTCATCGCATCTGTGCTTCACTACCTACCACAACAGTGCTACTTAAATTAGATGTTTAGGGAAAAGTCAGGGGAAAAAATTAAAGCACTCTGGTCATAAAAGTCAACACATCTTCCAAAGATGGAGACTTGTTTTCTTCCTACTGGAAAAAACCCATTCACTACGGAAAACCAGTTTCCTGTTGCAGACACTCTTGCACTGGTACCGAGCCCAATGATGTAATGAAAGTCAATTTTTATTTGAAACACCAGATTTTACTCTAGGGTGGAGAATATTTTTCAGAAAAGACAGATATAAAATGTGAAGTTAGCTGTCTTAAATCTGGGTAATTCTGTCCCTATCTGAAGTGCTAAGGAACTGAGGTTGACACATGGATGATACCCTCCGCCTGTGAGAGACAGGTGTTTTGCTTCAGGAGGAAATTGTTGAAGCAGCACCACAGTTATAAGGAGACAGGCTGCTTGCAGAGGCCCCCTGGGAGGGAAATAGAGCTATGATGCCTTGACAGGATTCTACTTCTCTGTGGACAGGCTGCCACCGATAATGGACTCTACCTAGTGAACTATAAGTTTAAAGGATAGTTGACTTGGCTGGGTTTTCCCTTTATTACAGACTCTCTCATTACCTCTGGGATTTCTTTCCAGATATTTCTGGTTCAAGGTAGTCTCCTTTGCCTCTATGCTCTTAAGTTGTGTAGTGAGTTATATAAATTTATCCTTACAATATGCAGAATCCAGTAGTGAACTGTGCTTTCTGCTTATGGCTGTGCTCCTTGGGCTATGCTACAGCCCTGTCCAAAAGAAAAACCTCTCTGCTTTTCCAAGTTTAGGACTTTTCTGATTACCACGCTATCACAGGAACACTGTAGTTCGGAAGGACCATTGGAGTTCTAGTCCAACATCCCTGCTCAAAGCAGGATCTAACACAAGGGGCTGCTCAGAGCCTTGGCTGGTCATATTTTCAATATCTCCAAGGTCCTCCTAAGCAAGTTCACTGGGCAGACTGTTCCACTGTTCAATGACACTCAGATTAAAACTACAGGGAAATCTGCATAAACATAAGAAAAACGTATTTCAGTTGATATCATTGTCTCTCAAAACCATAAGCTTTTTTCCCCCCCATCTGAAACATTGCGACAGATGAGCCCTACATTCCCAGCAGTGCTGCACGAGGCTCCCCAGGAAGGAAATTACCATACCCTATGGAAAGGCATTTCTGCCCTACTCACAGAATATGTGAAAAGTAACATATGGCTACAGATTTAAACAAGGGAATTCATAGGCCAGTTTTCTACAAGTCACAAAACCCAACTCCCCCATATCGTACAGAAATCTGCCACGTTTGAATCTTCTCACACAGTCTGCTTGTTACTAATAGGCAGTTACTACACTGGAACCAAGCTCTAGCAGATTTTATCAGTCCTTGTTTGAGCACCATGCCCTATGTATTTGCACGGAGAGCTATCAAGTGTTGCAAAGTCTGATTTAACTACAGCGTCTGGCTGCACTGCAGCCCTTTGCTGGGCTACTCCTGTTTTCCCTTGCAGTCGATGGGGTGGACTGGGCCATCCTAGATTCTGTGGTCACCTGTACCTGGCCAATAACATAACGTTGCACACGTGCTGCTTGATATGAAGGCAATGAGAGGTGGTTCAATACTAGGAACATTTGCATAATGGGCAACTGTCAGCTTGTCACTCTGGCTGCAGCAGTACTGACAACCAACAAGAAAATTTCTCCTCTGGCACTCGAGCAGCGAAGTGGACAGTGGAGATGAAAAACTCAACTGGAATTGAAAATAATATATGGACAATGCTGAATTCCTACCTAGGAATTTCAAAGGCTCTTCACCTTCACAAAGGTGTCCTGAGAAAGGTAACCTCTCTGACAGTATAGTATTTAAATGTTCTATACAGTCCTTACATGGCCCTGCCAAATAAAGACTAAAGCAAGTGCAGGATACTGAGAACAATGGGACAGGCTTTGCAGCCTTTTTTCTTGAACAGCCCAGAACTAAGCTAAACCACTGACTGGAGAACATTCTGCAGGGAGTCATTATGAACTGGCAGAAGAGATGGGCAAGATGACCTAATGGGTTTTCTCAGTGTCTGATTTCTGTGATTACTTAATTCTGCCTGATACGGCACCAGAGGAGTGGGCAGTTAATCTGGAGCCTCTCTTAATAGTTATTGTCTCTACTCATGGAAAGGATCAAAAATATAAGGAAAAAACCATCACATATGTATTAGGAATTGAGGGTGTATTTCAAAGGGAGGTTAATAATACTTCTTAAAAGCCATAAATGGGAGTGAAGATGCAAAAAGCAAGAATTGCCCTTGGTTCGAAGGCACAGTGAAGATGCGACCAGAAAGACAGCTGGTTAAGGAAATTTGTATCTTTATCCTGGATGCCCCAACACAGGAAGGATATTGAACTGTTGGAATGGGTCAAGAGGAGGGCCCATAAGGATGACTGGAGGGCTGGAGCATCTCTCCTACAGGGACAGGCTAAGAGAGTTGGGGCTGTTTGGCCTGGAGAAGAAGAGACTCCAGAGAGGTCTTAGAGCAGCCTTCCAGTACCTGAAGGGGACTACAGGAAAGCAGGGGAGGGATTGTTTCCAAGAGCTTGCAGTGGCAGGAGCATGGGGAATGGTTTCCAGCTGCAAGAGGGGAGGTTTAGACTGGAAGGCAGGATTAAGTTCTTCACAAGGAGAGTGCTCCCAGGTTGCCCAGGGAGGTTGTGGCTGCCCCCTCCCTGGAAGTGTCCAAGGCCAGATTGAATGGGGCCTTGAGCAACCTGGTCTGGCAGAGGGTGTCCCTGCTCAAGGCAAGGAGGTTGGAACTAGCTGATCTTCAAGGTCCCTTCCAACCTGAACCACTCTATGAATCTATGCATTTAGCACTGCTGCAAGGCCACAAACAAAGGCTTTGAAATGCTGCCTTATCTGTAGCCTAGAAAAGAGAGTGTCTCTGTTCCAAAGTACAATTAGCTTCACAAAATCTCAGAACTTTTCTGCTCCTGCAGGTGTCCTTGTGTAATATTATCTAAAGCATTTTTAAAATTGAAAATTATAAAAACCCTAATGGTGCTTTCTTGGCTGTGGAAATCAGAATGGTTATGAAAAAGCAATAAAGCAGCCTTTCTCCTCTAGCTGCCAACAGCTCCAGAAACATGTTTGCTGGAACTCTGACCCCTTACATAGAAAACATTAAAACAACTGCAACTTGAGACAATTAACTGCTATTAGATTCAAAGTTTGTGAGGCCAACTGGCTTGTAGGATATATTTCTTGGTACTTCTACACTAATGGAAGCACTCCAAACTTTTGAAAAATATCTTCCAGATAGGTTGACCATTAACTCATTTTTTAAAGCAATTGCTTGTCCTGTCTACAAAGAATGAGAAAGGCAGACATGGCATTTCCACCGCTGTGCGCCCAAGAAACTTCTATGTGCAGTCAGCTCTCCCTCAGAATATATTAACAACAGCAATATGTGAAGTGCTACAGAGAAAGCTTTCAGTGCACTTCTCAAAATACCAGGATCACACTTGTACCATTTCCCAATCCTGCTCTCCATTCCCAAACTTAATATTAACAGAAGTACATAAATTCTATTCTAAAGCACGAAGTCCTCTGCGGAAGTCTGTTCTGCACTTACTCTTGTGACAGCAAAAGGGACACAACACACAAAATTAGCTCTGCCATTTCCAAATGACATAGGAAAAGCAAGACAGTTCTGACTGGGGAACAGAGGTTGGGATGGAAGTGAGTTCATTCTTTTTATTTTATCATCACGATTTTTCAGACCTGAGATGGTGCAGGTACAAAGATTGTATATTCCATACTTCAGCTGTGCTCTGCACATGTCTACTCAGCAGTTGTTCTCCTTAGGCTGAGAATACAGAGGGAGACAGAATGTTGGAAAGACAAATACCCGTCATCCAGTCACTTCAAATTAGAAGTCCTTATGATTTATGAGAGTACAACTACATGCGTGGCAGATCCTTTCTCCACAGAAACCTGCAAAGATGATTGTCTTTATATCCATTTAACAGTCAGGTAAATCATAGATTCATAGAACAGTTCAGGTTGGAAGGGACCTTCAAGGTATCTAGTCCCACCCCCCCTGCCATAAGCAGGGTCACCCCTCACTAGACCAGGGTTCTCAAGGCCCCAACCAATCTGGCCTTGGACACTTCCAGGGAGGGGGCAGCCACAACCTCCCTGGGCAACCTGGTCCAGTGTCTCAGCACCCTCCTTGTGAAGAATTTCCTCCTGCCTTCCAGTCTAAACCTCCCCTCTTGAAGCTTGAAACCATTCCCCCTGCTCTTATCATGCGTTTGCCTTTGTGACTGCGATCAAAACTCACAGGCACAACCAGAGCAGATCCCTACTTCTGCTTTTGGCCAATGGTGAGACTATTTATAGCACTGATAACAAAACATGTATCTTGCCATGGCAACCACAGCATCCATGTGCTACCACTGAGACAAAAGGCACTGCCTCATAGAAGGGCACTACCAGTGTCAAATCATGCTTCCAGAAGTGTCTCCCAGTTTCCAAGCATATATGCCTCATCACTGGTCATCACTGAACTTCCGAGAAATTCTATCAGTTTAATCACTTGGGGAAGCATGTGCATGCTGAAACTACAGTTCCTTATCCCTACTTTGACATTTGATCAACACAGAATGCACAGATTATTCTAAACTGAGTATCACAATAAATATCCGAAGTGTGCCCAATGAAATGACTAGGTCTCTTCAAAAACCTCAGAGAAGTCACCTATGAGCAACATTCGTGGGGTAGACTGGGAATGGAGTCCTACTCAAACACACTGAAGAGCTCTCTTCACATTAAGAATTCAATTTATGTGGGTAACAGCGGCAGAAGTTAGCAACAGTAAAAAGTCAGATGCTGTTTGTAATGCTGTGGCATTCAGAGAGCTCCAATTAAGAATGAAGATCCCATTTTGAGTAGTACAATCACAGACACAAACAAAATTCAAGTCGGGAACTAAGTAGCCAACATGAACAAACAGCAAAAACAATGAGATAAAAGGTCATTTGTCTCTAAAAATACGCTGGTTCCTCAAGGACTGCATATTTCAAATTTCACCTACGTCTGTACAAATAGAACTAATAACATGAGAAACAGATTTCTTAGAAAGCAGATGTTTTAGATTATCTACTGAAAACATGTATCTGGGAGGAACGGAACAGATTTCATTGACATCAAGATTTGGCCCAGTGCATTTTAATAAACCCTAAGCCTGCTGCACGGCTCTCCAGACAATGATTGCTGTGTGAACTTACAACAAATACACTAGACAATGCCATAAATTCACAATTTTTAAGGGTACAAAAACACAGCTAAGGCCTGTGACCCCTTGTATTTAACCAAGCTTCTATTTTCTCCATCCACAGAACTACAAAGCCATCCTTACAGAGAGATTAAAGAGTTAACAGCTTCAGAGATCAGTTAGGTGGTTATGATGAGCTTACTGGTTATCATCTCAGCTGATCACAGTAAGCACCCACATGTGCACTAGTAAAACACTCGGAAACTCAATTCATTAGTTGGAGACTTGAAAGAGCTGCTCTGTAATGCAGCTGCATCAAACCTGGGACTTCAGTGTGAACTAGTGGATCCTGGTGTGAAACACTGGCCATAATTTAAGAAGCAGGTCTGGGATTCTTAAAGATGACTGAGGAAAAGTGCCAATTATTGCTGATGTTAATTCCCTGCTAATGCTAGTCAGTGATTGTGTTGTAAGAAAAGGTGAAGAAAACAACAGAGTTCATCTCTAAAATAGAACCAAAGAAGATGATGATGAATCAGACGTTGAATCAGATGCATTTTGAAGATAAAGTTATTGCAAGGGAGAATCAGCCACAAAGACTGAATGCAGCTTCTACTGCATTCAACGGGAAAAACTCCAGAGTCCCTCAGGTAAGAGCCCTGACTGTGGGGTCTGATCCTTTTTGCTTGCTGGTGACTTTGAAAAAAATCTTCGTTCTGGGATTTTCTCTGGGAAAATTCAAGAGTTTGAAGGCAGGTGAGAGAGTCTGGACTAAGAATGAGGGACACGTTGTGGCCTCATAAAGACAAGGGAAATTGGGAAATTAAACACCTCAAATGGGGAAAGAACAAAGCCAAAACAAATCAGTTTTAGTAGACAAACAGGGAGAAGTGATGGGATACAACTTTACCATCATAACAAGTGTTAAAGTATGAACAAAATGATGCAATTCCAATGCCAAATACTAAATCCCAAAGAGGAGGAGACAAAATAACAACTGCCTTCAAAACAGCAGAGCAAAAGTGAGGATCCCTCAGATCAGAGGAACAATTTAAACCCTTGAAAAAGTAAAACTGAATAGAATTCATGAATGAATTACTATAGCTGTATCAGTAATCAATTCCAATCACTATTAATATAACTTTCCCTTCAAAGAATTACTTTCACCTTATAAAGTCAAAGCTTGTAACCTTCTTAATCTTTAATAGAGCCTGCAACAATTACTGTAAGAGGATCTACAAATTGGAAGCCCTGCACGATTATTTTTTTCCAACAGGCTCTTTTGACGATCATAAATAACAGTGAAATTACCATAAAAATTAATAGTACTACAGTTAAAGAAAATCATTATGTAAAGGTTTATGAATTTTGCAGCCATTAATAGATGTAAGTTAATGAGCCATAGGCTTTCCAGAATACGATATCAGATATTTTTCCACCAATGAAAGTTTCAGAGTTCCAAATCCTTCAGAGGTCACCAACTTCAAAAATAGAATAGAAAGTTGCTGTATAATACTAATGCGAGTGAAACTGAACCAGAATTACTACAGCAAGCACCGTGGATGGCAACTGGAACAGTAATAAATCAGAATAAGGAAGTCTACCTTGTCAACATCTTGGAATGAAGGCAAACCCAAAATATTCAAGGTGACTACGATGCATTTTGAACACTCTCTGTATATTTTAAGTTCACATATATTCACAGCTCTGAGCTAGAAAGGAAAGTCATAAGCCCTGATCCTGACACTAAGCCATAGAAAAATTTACTGTGCCCCCTGGAAATACATTCTGAAAAAGTTACTGTAAACGATGTGCGTTCTGACAACAGCAGATAATGCTGATCTTCCATTCTATTACTCTTATGCTATAATGGGGTGCTTCAAGCTCACAGTAACAAACAAATCTCAAGGACACAGGACTCGTACACTAACAGCCCCCTTCCTTTCGTCAGTCGTGTTTTTAAAGAAATGGCATATACCTGAGTTTTTAATCAACATACTAAAGAAAAACTCCCATGGAAATTGGGCTGGCTCTTTTTGCCCAATCTTAGAATTAACTTAGAGGTAACGCAGCCTTCACGATCAATACGTTCAACTCTGAAATTATACTGTGAACCATCTTTTCTGTTGATGAACATGATAACACAGACAAGGAAAATGTTTACCTTGTAATGTCTTGAATTCTTTACGAGGTGCTGATTCTTTCATAGCTTGTATTCTTTAGATGTCATGAGATCTAAGGATTAGAATAAAATATATTGTTACTACCAATAAAGCTGCTTACTTACGCGTTGATGGGAGCTTGTTATTAGCTCATAAAACAGTTTAACATTCTTCTTTCTGTAAAACATTTTATACTGTTCACTTTAATGTGAAATAATCAGCCGTTTTCAAAACAATACAGTAACAAGCTTCACATCCTTCAAGCTAGACTTTCAAAAGCATTCAATACTCCAAAGCCATGCCACCTTCTTTGTCACTCCCTGGGCAGTCAGCAGTTCAGTTCAGGCTCTGATCACCCTTTCCATGAGGAGGGGCTTCCTAATATCCAACCTAACCCTCCCCTGGCAGCTTCAGACCTTGGTCTCTCACTCCATTGCTAGTTGCCTGGAAAAAGAGCCCACCCCTTGCCTATCTACCACTTCCCTTCTGGTAATTATAGAGTGATAAGACCCCCCTGAGTCCACTAATCATCCAGCCCAACCCTAGATGATTCTGTTATTTTGTATGTTGCAGAAAGATGGCTTTAAATATTAATTATCTATTTTACCAGCATTTCAACATCATTATTGATAAACTCTTGGCAATTAAGAGATATTGATCCTAGAGAAGACAAATTTGGGACTGTTCTATAACGTAACACAAAAAAAGACATCTTTCAAAAACTAGCTATCAGTTTGAGATCCAGTACTGAATGCAAGCAAGGGACAAAAGAACCAAAAAAACAGCTATCGAGTGTTAAACATACTGGTACATTCAGATTTCATGTGTACTTTTTATGGTAAAATACTAAAGACAAAAGATTAAAATGGCTTCACTTTAAAGGAGGGGCAGAACCCCCAAACCATGTCCCACGAGTAAAGTTAAAGATTCAGAAGTCAGTGCTAGGAGGGAAAAGGAAGATAAATAATTTAGCACTAAGCATAACTAAAGCCTGTCAGTCTGCCAACTTTAAGAGAAATAAAAAGGTTTACAAGGATCCTGAGAGTTTTTACAGAACCTCTAGGGTTTTGAAAAAATAAATCCAGAACAAGAAGAGAGTTCTGAAGTATTCTGCATAAATAGATGTTAAAGACACTGATTAGACTGTGCGAATAATGGCACGGAAAGATTCCTTTGCTTCCAAATGAGCCTGTTCTCTGGTGGTATGTTTGCCCTCCCAATGCAGCAGCCGCAGCCGCCAGGGGAGAGGTGCTTACGGGAGACCAAAACACATCACAGCCACTTTAATAATCTAAAATCCTTAATTTTAGTTTTGATTTTTGAAGTAGTATGGATAAACCTGTGTTTGGCCTTAAATGTGCAGGCACTGCACAGCGTACTGTTCTTTTCAGATGAACCACAGGTTCATGCTTAAATACCAATCCTGGTTGCCTTTGAGGTGCCTAACTTCTCTGTTATGCAGTGTCAATATTCACAGCTTAACATGAGTCAAGTAAGCAAATAACATCTCAGAAAGCTTTGGTCATCCTTCTCATTGAAGGGAGATAGTGCAGGGGAAAGAAAGGGGAAGCCTCACAATATTTTCTTCACTTTAATTCTTTTTCACTTTTTTTTTTGCAATAAGAATTTATAGTGAGGTCGTTTGAGTTGCATAAAATCAGGAGTTAAACTGCAAAATCTGCACCTGTAAAAAATTAATTTCAGATCATCGCTTTTTACTTCAAACCAAGTTGTAACCTTGTACTTCATTGCTCAGACAATGTTAACTGTAGGAGAATCACAGAAAGGAACCAAGCTCATTTAAGACATAAAGCAATTTTGAATTGCATTGATTACAGTGATCAGTCTATCACTTTAATGTCATCTCTGCTGGCATTTATTAAAAAGACATACATGTGACAACCCATTGATCCTTAACGCTGTAGCTGAGATAAAAAGTCTATTTGCAAAGGAAAATGACTTCTTTAATTAGAAATGGAGTATCATTTTCTCTTTTCTTTGTTAGAACTTCAGCAGCTATGGATCAAATATATCATGGGAGGGGCTGTAGAATCTGCCATGTAGTTTGATTTAAGTCTTTATCGTTAATCATTCAAGGTTGTAGAGATAAGCACTTGAGATGGGAAAGGAAACGGGAAAGTTCCACCCATAGGCACAGACCCAGCTCACTGTCGTTCAGGGATGGTCTCTAAAGGGACGTGCTTTACTCAGCGGTAGACCCTGCTGTAGCAACCAGAGTGCAGGGGACAAGGTCACTACTGCTTCAAGTCCCCCTCTACAAGAGGTAAATTCTGTATAGGAGACTAGGATCCTACAACATAGCAACAGAGACCAAGAGTCTCGGTATCCAGAACTGCTGCTGTCAATCCGGGTTACACCTGCTGTACAGCAAGAATGACTTATATGGAAAAAATAATGGACGGAAATCATATCTGCTCCAATTCCAGAATCTAGTGTAGGATGATGCTAATATCATCTAATAATATCAGGATCAAAGATGAGTGGAATAAAACTTCCAATTTTAGATGCTCTTTATCTGCAGGTGTGAATGTATAATGAATTCTCACCACTGGCTCCCTATTATAAATCCAGTGATTTTGTACTCTGTGACAGCAGTTTCTACAATTTTCTTTTGGCACAACCTGCCTGGAATATATGACAAAACAGCAGGGTGCCAAAACATTTTTCTAAATGATCTACTTTGCAAGACAGCTTCCAAGTGTGACCCTGATGAATCTTATCATTACTCTTGGAATAGAATAAACATGAAAGAACCAACCCACACATCATTTACTTAAGCAGGCATTTCTTTGTTTCTTTTACAGGCTGCACATCCACGCCAAGGTATTCTTTCCAACATCCACAGCACTTTAAGCCCAGGTTAAATAAAAAGCGTTCCTGAGTAGGACACAATTGTACTATGCCTATTTTTGAATGCTGCTGTCTCAGACTAGTGCAATGAATCATCTGACATTAGCTCTCATCAACTGAATTGCTCTTCCCATCCATCCCTTGTATGGAACTCTCCATACAAGGCAGCAGAGTTTTTCTAGTGGACAAACCCATCCTCTGGCAGACTTAAAGGTTCAGGGTCTGACAAGATTCAAGCTACAGGCCAGATAACTGTAACTGATTATCAGAGCATTGTAACGTTTTAGAGAGGTATTGCAATATAGTTTACAGCGATGGTGCAGTGTTTAATTGGGAAAAGAATTTATGTGCAGAAGCTCCATCAAAAATGGGGAGGGGACCCTATACGTCTTCAAAAATGTGTCTCTGAGTTAAGGCAGATTCCAGATGCAACACAAATTTCCAGAGGCTTCTCATTTTTTTTTTTAATCTCAGCATGAGATTCCTTACAGCAAACACCAAGAAAGGGACAGTGAGCAGTAGTAGAAGGCAGCAAGGAAGGTCACACACTAGGAAAAGAGAGCATAAAGAGAGTTAACTGAGGATTGTTCCCTCCTCCTTTCTCAGTCTAGGAACCCTTCCATATGCTGTGTTCTATTTATTATTTCTGCATTGCATCAGGAGGGAAACATTCACACTGAGCCACAGGGATTAAAGGCTAAAGCTCTGGAGAAGTCAGAGCACATCCGTCATATCCAGCTGTTTCCAATTCCAACACCTCACACCTGCTTTTATTTATTATTCCTGGGCTAGACAAGGCTGGGCTCATTTTTCAATCTTTAAAAGCTTTCTTAAGACACAAATCAATCTATTGTTTTCTCTTTTGCCTCTGCAACAGCCCACCAAGACAACACACAAGCTACAAACATGGTGAGGACCTGGTTGAAGGGGGAGCCACTCCAGTGCTGGAGCTGGACAGCTCCATCCTATCTCCCAGTATGGCAATAACACAGCAACCCAAAAACAAACACACACCAGCACTGCAAACATGTGCCATAGCAGAGACTCTTAACCCCATTTACTCCCCTAGATTTTCATTGCTTTGTTTTCCATTGGAAATGGACTCAAGAGGTTTGGGTGCCAGTGAATTAAACTAATTAACATATTACTCTCTGCAGCGAGATCTCCACTTGTTTCAAGGCAGTGCTGCACAGAGCCGGTGTTGGCAGTGCAGCTGAATGGTTTTGCTGTTCTCCATCAGGAGATCACACTCTCTCTGCAGGACTGTTCTTTTTTATCATGTCATTTTTCCAGACAAGGGCTCATAAGTCATTCCTTTTGCAATCTTCTCCCATGTCACAGGCTGGTCTTACATTAGAATCCTTCTAATAAAGTGCTCAATAGTAATTATTCAGTCACATTTAAAATGCAAACCAGATGTACCAGACCTCCCTATACTTGCTGCATGCTCATTTGCAGTTGTTTGCCTTGTATACCTCACACAACAGGTTATTCGATGGAGATAAGCCCCATCCTACCACTAAATGCTTTCTTTGGTCCACTCGGTCGAATCTAGATTCAGTTCCTTGCTAAACTTTGTGCGGCAGAAGCAGCAAGGTTGCTGATTCAAGACAAAACTTCTTTTAATCGTTTATAGCAGAAGTTGGTTTCAGCTTTGTTCACAGTGTCTCCTCCAGAAGAAATTCCAGAAATGCGTTTTTTAAACTGGGCAACAAGATCTCCAACACACACCACTACAAACCATCAGTGCTGACTGGATGATGAGCCAATGTACAGCAGGCAATAAAAGCCATCACGCAAGTTTCAGCAGTTTGTTAATTTTCTCTGTCTTTAATTTCTCACAGAATAGAAATGAAAGTTGCTTTGTCTTTTTTAAACCAGCCCTGATTTGGCTTTGGAGTGCTGTCTTTTAAAAAGATGACACATCAGACAACCACAACAATGGGCAAAGACCAAGTTGAAAGCAGTTTCAAATGATGAAAAACCTAAGACTTGTCTTCGTGTCTTGTAAATGACCAATGTCCACAGACAGCAAGCAACTTTCAATATTGTTGGTATAAATGATGGTCACTCAACTCCTCTCATGAATTTCAGCAAGTTATTTCATAGCCATATACCCTCCACTCTTTGAGTCTGCCAAGCAGCTAGCAGCTCTTCTCCCACCAAATGCAACAGGACCTTAAATTCATAGAACATTTGAGTGGAACAACGTATTCTCATTTATAACAGCAAAATACATTAGAAGATGCTGAATAATTTGCTTTAAAAGGCAACTCTGCCCTACTACTCATTAAAAAAAAGAAATCAAGGGTACGCTATATCAAGAACAACCATCAGTTCTGCACTCAAACCGAACGGATTCATTAACATTTGGGTAGCATGTCATAAAACATACCTGGAGCTGCCATAATGCTGATGTGCTACAAATGCTGTTCAGTTTTGGAAGAGTAATGTACACTTACTAGACAGTCATCAAGGCAATTGCCCATGGTACAATGTTAAAAAAAAAGATTGTACGGTTTGCAGTAGCATCAAGTCTCTATTCAAGTGTAAAAAAATTAATTGACTCCATCTGTATTGGCCTAATGACTGATTAAATGACTAATCACGGAAGTCTTAATTAAAATCATTTTTCTGTACAGAAGAGGATGGAGGGAGGAAGGCAATCATTAATGTGTTCTAATGTATGTCAGATTCCATTTGTGCCATTTACTAACAGCCATCAAATGAGTAATTATGCACAAGGTCATTCCGTAAACTTTCTGCATACATCACACTGATTGGATTAGGGCTTGGTGCTCAGCTATGTTCTGCATGTGGCTGCTTTTTTCCAATCACAAACCAGGTAATTAATATTGCTCAGAATAAATAATAAGGTGAGTTGACATTTCCTCTTCAATCTTCAACACCAGCCAACCCCGACGAAGATTCATGCACAACTTTCATACGTTGCCGGGCAGTTCCATAACTCACACAGTAAATCAAGCCCATCCTCAGGCAGGCAATGTTCTGCAGGAACTGTCAGGGATCTCCGTCGCCCAATTAAATTCTGTAATACGCAAGGAATTTCTTCTGAGGGAATAAAATGACCTGGTAATTAAAAGAATCCTTCCCAAGTAAAACAAGATAGCAGTGTAAAACTTATTTTAAGTTTTACTTGCCAGCCACCTGACTACCCTGATGCATAGTGACCTTTGCTATGGAAAAATAACAAGCTGCTTCCACCTCAACAGCTGAGACTATTTAAAACAATGCATTGAAATGACCAATGCAATCAGAAAGCATCTCTCAAGATTAGCTAAACCCACTTCCTACTAGTGTGTAACGTGTACACAGGACTTAAGACTTCTTGATGGAGCGTCTCATAAAACATTGAAGTCCAAAGTATAAATTGTAACTTAAACTCTTTTGCATGATGACAGCTGTCCTGAAAGTTCTGGAAAATCTGATCTGCAGGCACAGTAAGTCTGCCGTATCACTAGCCATATCCCACATGTCACTATGCTATCTCATGCATAAAATGGTTTTTTTATAAAGCTAAAATTAAAGATGTCTTACTGCAGGAAAAAAAAGTAGTTGGCATAGCTTTGTCACTATTATCAACACATGTCCAGCTCCTTCCCTTCAAAATCCTCCACTCAAACATGCAGCACTGACGTTGAGTTACAGTTGCGGAATTAAGTGCCAAATAAGCTCCAGTTCATCTAAAATAACTGAAATGACTTCTTGTACTGAGTAAATTCATTCAGTTACTGTCGCATCCTTTCCCTAAACAGAAGTATTCTGATGAGAAAAGATGTCTGCAGTGACACTGAAAATGGATGTCCTCTAGTGAATATACAGTGTGCTGTGTTAAAACATACCCAATGGATTAATAGAGCTGAGAATACGGATGGAGAAGCTAAAAGGACAAAAAGAAAGATGAAGAGAAGGTCAAGTCATGACTGTGTAATGCCCAGATACACGTTTAGCATCTAACCAAGCAAGTATTATGCTGTCTAAACTATTCAGAGTCATGCCAGTCAGAAAGACGTATGTAAAGCTGCATCAACCAACTTCATCCAGATTTCAAGCAAATACAAACTTCAATTAGTTTGATTTAATTATAACAAACTTGACCCTACTTACCACATAACTGAGGAAAACAAAAACATGTGACAACAAATCTCTGCTTGCAGTAACTGTCAGTATCACATATGAAAGAAGTTCATTTTGCTAATAAAGGAAATGGAATTGACTGATGGATTTAAAATTAAATTCAGCTATTCTAGAAATGCAATTCAGAGTTTTAAGGTGGCTCTGAGGCTTAAAACCAGCAGTGAGACTCAAATGTGCCACTCTCTGGGCTCCTAGAGAATTAATGGATCTTAGTTTCAGCTTCATTTGAAGACACACATTTAAACCATCCACAAAAATCCATCACCACCAAACCAGAACGCTCCAAAATAAACACCACACACGGCACAGTAAATCTTTCAAAGGCTGAAAATATTTTTATGGAATAATTCAACACGATCTGCACTACTCTGCTAATGCAAATGAAACCTTGCACAACTACCTAAATTACAGGGTGGTGTGCCATTCTTAATCTTCACAGAAATGTAGGAGTTCCTGTTTCAATCATTTCTATTGTCTGAAGTACATCAGATGATAATGGAGCGGCTGCCACTGCAGGCAGAGGCTGACTTCTAGGTGAAGCTAATTAATGACTCAATGTATGACTTACTGCGGGTTTGAAGGAATTACTAGACAGAGGTGAAGATCGATGTGCGTGATAACTGCAAGTACATTGTGACCTCACTGAAACTTCAGCATCGTCTTTTTTCCTACGTACATTGATCATACAGAATATTTCTGATCCTCAGCTGCATTAAAAATTTACATCAAGCATTTTAAGTACCTGAAAAGGGAGATCCCCTTCTCAGAACCCTTTATATCTTAGTTTAAAAATCCAACCAAGGTTGACTGAAAGACCGCTTCCTCCCACTTAATTTCTTCAAGTCTTCTCTAAAAAAAATTAAGGTATCTAATGCCCAGAAACAAAGCACAGAAGTCTGATGGTGTCCTATGCAAAGGCATCTCCCACTATTCCAGAACCAGAAATCCAGGAATCTGCAACTCTCTAGGCCTTATCCTTAATAGGATAAAGCAAAATAGGTTCAGACTAAGGGGTTGGAATGCAGCCAAGGGAAGCCATTTGAAAAAAACACAAAACAAAAACCCCATCAAGCCTGTACACTAAATTCCCTGGCCATGCTGCAAAAATAAGGGAGACATGTAAAAATGAAGCACTTTGGAAAGTACTTTAAATAGGTACCTCTGGTTTCTTTTATTAGCCAGGGCACATTGTCCTATTTTGACATAAACGTGACTTTTCATAGTGCTAAAGACAAAAAAACCCTACCTAGTCTGCTACAGAGAAGCTACTGCAGTAGGGCCAACCTGATTAGTCATTGGAATCACTCTGGCCGCTCATGTCAGCAAGTCCCATCGTAATTATTTTATACTTTGCTAGTGGCTGAACTACTGAAAAAGGTGCAGAATTCGTCATCATGGCAGATTTGCTCCAGTCAGTATTTTAAAAAGCCCGTAACCTAGTATAGAGTGAATAAATTAAAGGAAACACCCGAAGGATTACCAATAAGCAGGCTACAGTAAAAGTCATCACAGCCCAAATAATTGCAAAGTTAACCACCACCTTTCCCTGAACTGCTGCCACTGTCATTCATCTCAGAGGATCTCTCCATACTCCTTTTGTCAGTTGAGAAATGCAAATTAGATATCCCCTGCTCCTCTATTTGTTTTGTACAGTGAGCACAATTTCTGCATGAATGTCCAACTGTATTTCCATCCTCTTTGTGTCACAGAAACCTCATTTACCAGTCATTCTTCTCCATATGAAAAGATCTATAACGAGGAGTCTTTCTGTCATTGCCCTGCTCCTCTGAGTCAGGAATTTTCATTTCCCCCTCATACTTGCTGCTGTAGCTGCATTTTCATTTACTGTCATCTCATCCCACAGCCTTAATGCAAGCACATCTGTGGCTGGATGGTGAGAAGATTCAGTGTTGCTTTCAGAGTTGTATATAGATTAAATGGCTATGAAAAACCTGAAGTTTTATTTATGGTCTCATACAGTACTTCGAAAAAAGGTGGTTTATTCATTTGAATGACAGTTTATTCTTCCGGTTAGTCACCATGAAAAAATAACAACAACACTGAACATAAAAAGCAGGATGAGGGCATCCACCTGTATGCACAATCTCCCATAAAACAACTGAAAGTTCGTAAAGTTATCCAAAAGCTAAACAAGGACCAGTAGGACAAGAAAAGTGCTCAAAAAACCCAACCTTAAACACACTCCAAATTGAAGGACTGGGAAACATTGCTCTTGCAAGCACAAGCCCAGTAACAAGGAAGTAAAAAACCCCACTACTGGCATAAAATGTTCTATTGCAGTGGTGGTCGGTTGAGGCCATTTGTCCAAGAGAATAACAACAATTAGAAGTGGTGCACTGCAAAGAGAAAACACTGCTGTCAACAGGCAGCATTCTCCAGCTGAGCAGTAGGAATCCTGATTCACACATACCTGCTGTCTTCCATTTTCCCCCGCGAGACTGTCATCTTCTCAGCTTTCTCAGCAGATATCCTGCCACTTGGCTTTTTGCCTCCTTTCTACGGGAAAGAAAAAAAAAAAAGTATTTCTGTAGTGCTTAAGGAAAGTGCCAAAAATGGGGTAATTTATGAAGTGCTAGTGTTTTCCTTTGCATTTATAAGTTAAGCACAAATGCAAAATCATCAGCACTTGAATAAGATTCTCTCATTATTCCCTATTATTGATTTCTGTAAACAACACTGGATCCTGGTCACTGAACTACTTGCATCCCTTTCACAGTAACTGAAGCCAAATCATAAAGATAAAAGACAGAATGTACAACTTGGTCAAAAAAATTTCAAATTAGAAGTGAGGAGTTGTATCCAATAGCCTGATGTGAAAGTCCTGGCGCTCTTCCCTTTCAGAGCTAAAAGCTTACTATGAGTGAAGTAAACAGTTATCTATACCTGAATGGGCACACCTCGCCTCCTCAGATCAAGCAACAGCATCCAGGCATTGCCCTAGAATTTTCCCAACACATTTTCAACCATTCAGTTAGCAGACCAAGGTTTTTCCGGAATGTCTCTTGGAATTTTATAGGCCTACGCTGTTGTTTTCTTCATTTTAGTGTATTGTATCATCCAAACACAATATTTTACATTACAGTTGGTACAGTTAGAAGTTTAATAGCTTTTACTTTTCTGAAATATTCTTCAGGTATAAAAAGCATGGCAAAGCCTGAGAT
The DNA here is from genome assembly GCA_013397515.1 of Upupa epops. Taxonomy (NCBI): domain Eukaryota; kingdom Metazoa; phylum Chordata; class Aves; order Bucerotiformes; family Upupidae; genus Upupa; species Upupa epops. The sequence goes on from VZRI01003169.1 coordinate 455,713, forward strand.
AATTTTAAAAGCATTACACAAAATGAGGGGTTTTTTTGGACTCTTTTCATTCAGGTGTAACAGAACTGAAGCCATCTCGTACAGTTTGTCACAACCAACACAGCGAACAATTACAAAACACAGCAATTACTCATGATAATTTCATACCAACCCACCCTGCAGGAACTCAAATTTCACAATTAAGTAACTTCTGTTCCCTGCAAAACCTGCAAGAAGCTGTTTTGGTCATGTTCTCAGTGAGTGGAAACTTGAAGAAGCATTTCATAATATAAACCAGAAGCCAGGATAGTGTTTGGGTAGATAATTTCCCATCCTGGCAGGAATATTTTATGTTGGAAAGCCACTGGTGAATAATTCAGAACAAAACCTAGAAACACTGGAGTTTATCTCCAATCCTGTGGGGTGAAGCGTGAGAGGCAGATAACATTCTAACTGCAATACTTCACCCTAGCTAGAACACCTTAAAGAAAAAATTCTAGTTGGGAATGCTGCAGTTATCTCCACAGCACCATAACTTTATCATTATATGGCAAGATAAAAGTTAAGTCTTTGCCTTTGCAAGGACATTAAATAACATCTTTCTCTCCATTAGCTTTTGCTGTACTAGCAGTATTTATTCTCTGGGCAATGAATGAGAACCACTCTGCTTACAGAATAACTCCAGGTTCTTAACGCACTAGCAGTTTCAGGAAAGGTCCCTGTGCCACTAAATTTAAACTTTTTTATTATTAATTGATAGCTCTTGTGCTATAGTTTCAAAGGAAACATTTAAAACTGAGAAGACACTTTTAGCAGTGCACTGTAGTCTCCAAGCTAATAGAACTGTCCTCAGGGATGAGAAATCAAGAAAAATGACTCCCCCTTCAACTTTTTTACTTTAACACTGAAGAAACACCAGTGAACCTATAAGGAAGACAGACATGAGTATCTCTAGAGCAGGTGTTGTTGACACAAGCCTTCCAGAAGTTTGCCCGTAACATTTGTACTTGCACAGTGAATGCAGAATACCTAGCCACTAGTAAAGACTATGGTTGCTACAGTCATGTGATCCGAGGAAGCACTAGAAACAAGACTCCTGAATTCATTGCATGACCTTGAGCAAGTCACCCTGCACTGATGCACAGGGAAGTAACAGCACATGTGGCTTACTAGCAACGGCATCAAGATTTCATTGTCATTAGGTTTACATTTTGCTCCCTTGTTTATTAGAAAGCCTCCCTGACAACAGTGACATCCTACACTTAGACAACTCATTTATTACAGAAATCTTTGTGCAAATCTTCAGCTGAAATAACCTCCAAATAAGCAGCTGTTCAAAGGAAGGTGTTTGAGATCAGTGGTTTCAGGGTGCCAGACAGGATTTCACGTTAGTCATCTCAGAAACCTCACCCATCTCTGGTGATGCTTCTGTTGTCCCATATTACCGGCAACAGAGCCACTGACAGCCTTGTGCCCAGACTGTCAGACTACCTAGGCAAGGGTTATAAATTCTAGCTTCACACCCTTTCAGACTGAAGCTAAAGCATCCAAATCAGACAATCACTCCTTAAATAGCCCCTTCATGTTAATGTTAATTACAATTATTACTATCAGCAAGACAAAGATCATGCGCCACCTTGGAGGAATAAGTGCCAGCAGGATGACTACTTTCATAACAACCATTCCAGATAGGGCAGCCTGACCTCTCCAGGAGTGAAGTATCAATTAATTATCTTTTTACAGCCAATTCAATTACAGCACACTAATCACTTGTGTAGGACATCAAACCAGAAGTTGGGGGTGGAGACTGGTGAAAAGAAGGAAAAATACTTGCAGAGAATAGCTCTCAGTAAGGATGACAAGGCAGTAACTCTGTGGTTTCAGATGTGATGAGTGTTAATATCATGCAAACAGTTATTATCAGATTAATGCTGTAACATCACTCTCATTTAACTGAGCTTTTTTAAAAATAGAGCTATTGGTCCTACGAGTAATAGACATTTCATTTAAAGGTGACCAGACACACTGCATTACTCTTTAATGTTAGAGTCAATTCACCAAAGAACTTTGTTCATTAAGGAGAAAAAAATAAAAGGAAAGATGAGCTATTCAGCAGAAAGCAAAATACATTTCACTTCTATTAAACAAGCTAATATTAACTCAAGTTACAGAGGAATGTTTCTCTGCTGTACTGATACAAAAGAAAATTATCAAGTGTGATACACCTACAGTAAAGCACTCAGCAGAATATGAGTATATAAGCAAGCATGCATTGATATATGATCACGTTATTATTACTACAGGGGCTGAACTTTGAAATACAAGTTCACAGTTCAGCTGTAGATTACCTTTGGGAATGGTTTAATACTTGGTGACCAAGCCTGTTAGTGTAACCTTTCAGAATAACAAGCCTATTTCTACACAACACTTCATATCAGCCTCATATGATGCCACCAGAATAAAATCTACACCTGGCTCAGACAGCGGACCTGTGTCTGTCTTTTGAAGGGCTCCCATGGGCACAAGTTGAACAGGTCTTGTTCTCTAACAGTCCACTTGGTGGGAACCAAACCCTTGCCTGTCGATTCTGCTGAAACAGTTTTGTTCTTTTTCATCATAAATCCAGTCTGGGAAGCTACTAACATTCCAAAACAGGTATTCTGTTATATCAACCCTCCTGTTTTTAAACACACACATGCACACACTGTAAAACAATTACTAGGTGAATTCATCTCTCAGTGCTGCTTTAAAAATGCAGCCAAGGTTAGAAAACGGTGTTCAAATTACCTGTAATAAAAATAAACCACACAGTGCCGGACTGCCAGCTCCCATAAGGAAAACACATTGCATGTTTCCAAAAGCAAAACCCAAACTTCCCTAATGTAAAACACAGGCAACCTATTTAACAAATCGTTTGCTTTCACTGCTGGTTGAACGATGCAAATTTACGAAGGCGCCAAGACCAAAATCATCTGCTAGGTGAGAAACTTCTGTTCCGTGAGTGTCTTGCAAAGGTAACCTCAATTAACAAAACACCCCACCAGCATGACAGAGCAAGGGCTCAGGCTAATTTGGGAAAACTCTACTCCAATCAGCTAATCACCACCAAAGGTTTTAGCTGATTAAATCTGAATAGTCACTAAAAGATGTGAAATATTACGCTAATTCAACTTCTACACAATTTAGCTCATTTTTCTTTAAAACAAGCACAATTAAATCTTTTTAGAGTGAAGCTACAAGTGTCTTGACTCCTAAAAATAGCCAAGTCCAGACATGGTTATAAAGGGTCAGAAGGAAACAGTAGTGAGTCTTTCACCCTGTACCTTATTGCAAAACCACTGGAGTTAATCACCATCAGCACAAGATATCACGACGGTTACACACCTACATCTCCACAACCAAACTTACACAGCAAGCAAAAAGCCAAAACCACCCATCCTGCCCTGCTGAGAAAGCCATGCTTCGGGTCAGGAACCTGCTTCAGCTCCCAGCAAGGCATTTTCACTCTTACAGTCAGTGCCTTTAAAGTGTTAGAACACCTTTTAATTTATTATTGGAAATTAATATTGAACCCAATTGGATTTAATTATACAAAAAACAAAGCAAGACATCTTCTATAGAAGCTTCTATATCTGACCCTAAATTTACTTTCTTTCTCTGTAGAGTAACTTCAAATAACCAAAGATTTTTTTCTTGTGAGAATGGCTCTCATCCATATTAAAACATTCTTTGGAAACAAAGACTTCACTCAGAGGGAGGGTTCATCAGATCCACTAAAATTATAATCATTTAATAAAAGTAATGACTACTCTGTATTTAAAATATTTTCACAGGCAGCACTTTAGCATATTGTGTATTCCAAACAGAGTGTGTAATCATTAACTCTGCGCTATGGAGATCTCATGAGGAATACAACGACGATCCTAGAAAAAGAAAAGAATGCTAAGTTTTTGTATGGATAGAAAAAACATACACATGTGCCTAGTAAGACTGCAGGGCAGGCTTTCTATAGCTATAGCAGTTCCAGCTAGCTGCAATGTTTTAAGGACAAGCCAGTATATTTTATACTGAGAAAAGCAAGACTAGACGGCAGAATCGCTCGAATGATCTGGGCTTGGAAACCAAATCCTTTTATCCCCCTCCTACTCCCATGTCATAGTCACTGGATTACGATGTTCCACCAACAAACCACATTTTCAGAAACTACTAGACAAGAATTCCTACAAACATCCAAAATCAAAGGGACTAACAGACATTTAAAAACTATACAATAGCTGTTAATCCTTAGACTGTGCCACAGTAAAGACTATCTTAGAGCTACAAGTGTGTGCAAGTGTCTTAGAAATGAGAAGAAAAACTCTTCCCATTTTTTTTCTTATTGTAAATATGATGTAAGGTTCTCCTCAAATATAGGAGTTGGGTTTTTTCTGAAGCATTCTCAAATCCAATTTGAAAAGAATTGTTTGAAACATACATGCAGCAGCCAGTCAGACAATAACAGTTGTCCAATTATCAGCACCTGCATTACAATTCAATGGATGTAAATTACCAAGGGGCCATGGCAGATACCCTACTGACAACAATTAGCATAAAAATGTTCCACGCTTTAAAGCTGTGGGTGGGAATTACAAAAGGTTAACAGACTAAATATAAAAATCTTTTTGAATATAAAATCAATGTGCTTTGTTATCGAACCCCGGGTACTGTAATTTAACCAAAATAGGGTTTAGAGGATCTGGCAACCTTCCACATGTGTGAGCTTGGATTGTCTGTTAAGCAAAATGCCAAGCAACCGGTCTTAAAGTTTAAAACAAAATAAACCAAAGACCCAAAGAAAGGAAATTCATAAATGCCTGTTTTCCACATGTTTTCTGAAACTTAGCACAAAGTGAACACTACTCTTATCAGAGCTCAGAATTATCTTTTTAGATGGTCAGATCCAAAAATCCCACATTGTTTTGTTGAATGATTTAAAGAGAACAATATTTTAATGGTCAAATTGAAGGATGCTGGAAGTTTCTACACTCAACTGAACTCTAATTGCGATTTCTGCTGCTGTGTAGTTACCTGGGGAAATAATAGTAATGGTTTTTGATCCTGGCTTTGTTTTTAGACTGAAGACACAAGCAGAACAGGCAGGAATTTCTGCTCATTAAAAATACTAAATAAAAATTTTGAATTGGATGAGAACATGGAAGTGTTAGAGACATCAGCAAAAACAACTTCAGTAAGAACGAACTTGATTCATCTATTGTTTTAGCTAGATCGCCCTTTGTGCTTGATGTTCACAACAGAGATACTGGAACTTCTGTTCTAGATAAATCCAAAGTAGGAACTGTGACAAGAAAGCTTAATTCCTTTTAACATTCTATTTTTTCCCAAAAGAATTAACTAAAAAAATATATAATTGCCTGGGAAGCTTAGCACAAGCTATAGAAGTTGCAGTAAAGCAGGTAAGAGACTTGTACAGTTACAATCTAACTCCAAATTGATGCCTCATTACATTGAGTTAACATGGATATGCTTGACACATGCTGAGACTCCTTTTATCACAATTAGTGCAACATCTCCAGTGCTCCTCGCAAGTGTAATGGAATCAGCATGTTTAGGACCAGCCTAAGGTTTCTAATTGCAAAATCAACAAACACGTTAATCATCGCTTTGTTGCCCCGTTGTTGTGAAATGAGATTACAGATGCGAATTAGAGATTAGAGAGAGGAATCTAACAAATTTATTTAGCTACTGTTTCAACAGACTACTGCAAGACACTTTTCACAATTACTGCTTTAGGAGAAATCTAATTATAGCTGCAGTTTCCCTTTGCCCCCCACCCAGGAGAGCATAAGAAATGTCAGATTAAAAATAATCTGATTTTGCAGAAATTCTTTATTTATCACTGCCCGCAGGAAAGTGGGGGTTAGAGTCAAAACCTTTTTTTCAGCAGAATATTTGTCTGTAGTGGAAATTACTAACAAGTCTTCAAAGAAGTCTTTGATGATCCTCAGGCTACCTCTATTGATGATGTCAAGAGTTTTAGCACTAAGGGCTTCGGTGGAGAAGTAGGAAACATGGATGGGGAAATGGGCTTTGAAGTCAGCTCAGAGAAGCTGACACCAACTATAAAATAAATCTTGTTAAGGCTTGATCATGCAAACACAGATGTCAAAGGTAAAACTGCTATTGACTTCAAAGATGAGCAGAATCAGGTCTTCAACAATGCATCAAAAATATTAAGACATTTTTGAAACTGCAAGATTAAAATCCTCTGCTATTGTTCAACACAGATTCTGTCTGATCAGCTGTCCAGACAAAGGGTTCTCATGTACGACTAGAAATCAAGTAGTCAGGGTTAGGGTATGTTTTTAGACATACTTGCTGCTGCTTTCAGTACTGGACAGGATCACCTGAAGAAAATCATCTTGTTTTTAAAACCTTTCTTATAGGTCTCACTTAAAAGACCTTACTTAAAAAAAGAATCATTCTTGCCGCCCATGAAGGAACTTTCATGCCTTTTCACTGAAAATACTATTAGCATGCATGTGACTGACCTATTACATTTGCTTTTAAGACATTCTCTCTCTCGGAAATAAAAGTCAGTTGTTGGTGAGTCAGTTGTTATGGTAACTATTTTTTTTTTAAACTAACATATGACAGCCCGTGTGTCATCTGATGCCGTTCCTGAATTCAGTTACACATTCACTTTTGTCAAATTGTTGGAAAAAAAAAAGGTTTTTTGGATGAAGAAACAGTGGAGAGAAAACAGGACATGTTTCCTCAGACAACCAGGTAATAAAATACTCCAAATCCCCGTGTTATAACACAGCCAACTATGTAGGGAAAGACACAGGTTTGGCTTGGCCCTCCTACATGGTCCAAACATAAATCATGTTTTACCCTCCCAGTTATTTACTAAGCTTCAGTGTATAACTTCCCCTAAGAGACAATCTCATCATGTTATCATGTTAGCTTTCTCACTGTTGATGGATCTAAAATTTCAATTAAGTTACTGCCAATTACAGGACAATCCCCAAATGTTTACACCCCAGTTATTTCGGCTACAGAACCCCAAACTCTCATCTCGGAAATCCAGTCTTGTTTGTCTTGCACGCTTGCTTAGCTAGTAGGTTTAACAGAGCCCCACCTGAACTATGATCTTTCTGCTTAGATGACCAACTAAAATTATCAGTTACTACTTCACCTAAGTGTGTTTTGTTCCTCACTCAAATCTGATGTTATCAGTTTAATACTCACCATGGTAAAATCGGAGAGGAATCCATTTACCCGTAACAAACATTCAGAGCACTACCTCAATTAGACACAGTGTCAATGAACTCAGTGAGCTGGTGGATGGAGAAAGAGATAAACTTGAGTTTGACGGCAGAAAAGTTAAGTCTAAGCATGTGTGACCTAAAACTGGTAGAAGTCAAAAAAGGAACTTTCTACAGCTGCCATCTCCTAAACAATGAAGCAGCGATACACTGGAGTTGACTTCAGACAAAAGCTCTGGACATCCCAGCCCTGGTTTCAATTGAAAGCTTGTTACTCAGTCTTACAAAGTCTCCTAAAGTTAAGATATGAAGCACAATGAGGTTCTCCAATCCAGAGATGCGAAAAACATTTTAGCTGATGCAGCAGAAATGTGATGACAAGAACCAAATGTAAAACAGAGGGATTACAACAACCTGGACAACCAGCAACATTATGTCACTGATATCAGTGCCTAGAAATTTATTACACTGTGATGTCTTGTAATAACATCATGAATGAGGAGGAGAACACTTCAACATGCACGCACTGCTTCCATTGGAACAGCAAACAAAATACCCAACATTGCTTCTCTAAGGCCATTTAGTACAGTGTCTAATCCTACTTGTAAGCAGTCATTATCTTTCCTAAAATGTGTCTTGGAAAATAATACTGGAACAAAACAACGTTGTAAAAATACATCACTAGTAGTAAGAGGGGGGAAAAAATCCAAAACCAATAAAGAGCAGTGTTGATACAAAACTCACTTGCTTGGCCAACACCATAAAATGACTATAAATTAATTAGTAAGTGTAATGAATGTGTTACTCAATAGTGAGTACAGAAGCTTTCCAGTCAAGCTATATCTAATACATCTTTCATGGGTGTGGATCTCATTACCTATCTGAAATATCCACATTTAAACACTAGGTAATTAGATCGACTAGCACAAGCACTTGTGCACATGCACACAAATGTTCCTACCCAAGCAGTGACCCCATAAAAGCAGAAAACCACGGTTGACTGCCTGAAATAACAGGATGCCTTGAATCCCCCAAACTGCCTTTAGCTCAGTGAACTATGTCAAAGAATTACTGCGTTTTGTTTCAAAGTCCTAATATTTAAAGCAAAACACATTTTCTACGTTTTCTCGGCAACGTTATCTTTCCAAAAACACTGAAATGACTCCTCAAAGTGCTCTTTTTTCTGTTGCAGCATATGGTACCCCATCCAGAGAGTCATAAGGTATTTTGTTTCTAATTGATTAAATTGCATGAGTCACAGACAGGATTTGCACATGGACTGCAACAGCAACCGCTTGTTTTTCATGAGTCTCACAAAGTCACACATAGCTGGGACAGTTACCTTTGCAGTCCCTGCCACCAAGGGATCAACACAAAGGTAGTTTCTTCACAAAAGCTCAACTCGCCTTCTGCCTGAAATCATCATCTAGGCATTTCCTTTCAACCAAAGTCCTGCGAATAACCTTGACTTGCACAAAACACATTTTAAAAAGATTTCAAAACCAAGTAAGTTTTAGTGATAAACAGGAATACCATGCTTTCTTAATACAGAATGTAAATGATTGCGCTGCTGAGAAGAGGGAAAATTAAGTCTTCTTAGTACCCAATGAACAGGAGTGGAACAAATTTCCTCTCTTCAAATATATCTTTATAGTAATCTGAAGAGAATACGTCCATGATTGTGTAGCGATTTCTTCAAGACCTATTCAATTCCTTATTGTTCAGCTCACACTGCCAGGAAAAAAGGCCTGTTAAACTTAACATCTGCTAACTAATCACAAAACAGACCATCACGACATTTTATGGAGTTTGAACATAGCTATGAATTTTGATTACTATCAACTTCAACCGGATTCAAGCAGCACTTTACTGTGAAACTTCGGAAACCTACAGAAACTTATTCTTTACAGGAAACGCTTCCAAAAGTAAAGTTTTTGTTCTGGCTTCAGAAAATACAACCTAGCACTGCAAGTATGTCTAATCCTGAAGATAGAAATAAATCAATCAGGTGAATTATGTTTTTTCAGGTTGTTTTTTTTTTTGTTGTTAAAGAATTATTACAGCACTACAGTAGAGATTCCAACTTGAAAACATTCTTAAGATGGGCTGCTGCACAGATCTCTTCTTCTGAGATCTATTCCACATGTTTTGCTGCTTGACACCAAGGATACGCGTATCTATGTTGTATTTTTTTTGATCATTTTCTTTGAGGCACCACTAAACTTTACTTACATGCATCTCTTGACCAGCTGCACTCAAGCTGGAACTAGCATCTCCGGTTAAAGTCCCCTCATGCAGAAGTCAATTGGATTAGAAAAGGTTTCTATTAAGCCATTGAGTCCATATCTTTGTGTTACAATGGGATTCATTTCTGCTCCGCACTTTACAAGTTATAACCTGCTGAGCAATTCCTTACTGTTTCCAATGACATAATTTAAACTATCTGGGATTGCCGTCTCAAACACACGCACACCATGCGTGCACACAGTTTGTTTCTTTTGCTACCCTTCCAACATTTTAATTCAAAAATACGTTAACTTAAAATTTTAAAACCCACATTATTAAACCCCCAAAACTCTCCCTCATCACAAGAATAAAAATCCATTAGAAGAACACTCGATATCTAACTGTAGTTCTGCATTTAATCTGAGTGAACAGCTCCCTCCCATCAGGAGAGGCTTCAGCCAAATGACTATCCCCTTGCTCCTGAGAACGACACATTCTAGAAGAGTGAGCAATCAGAAGATGCTGAACACTATAGTCACATCATATTAATCAAAAGAGGGACAACCAGAGCATTATGTCCAAGATTTGTTAATAACTGGGGAGAATAATGAACGTATGTACCGGCAGGGTAGCCATTGATCCACAGTCCATCACAGATGTCACCAGAACAATCACCTACAGCACCCCGTCCATTGAACACGTCATCTCTCCACAGCCCCTTTAAACAGAAATACACACGGATTTTTAAATTTCGACAACACCACAGCTAAATTATAAAGAAGGGATTATTTCAGCCAATTTTCAATAGCAAAGTGGGTGGTCCTCAAGGCTTTTTATAAATACCCTTCCAAGATTTGTGTGAAAAGTTGAATAGAAGACCACACAACAACCAGGGATTATGTGGCACTCCTCTAAAGGGGAAAGGGGGAGAATCACACATTTCTTGCCCAAGGTTTGTTACTGTGGGATACTTTTATGTGAGGTCCTTCAGTTCATATATTACATTGCACTAAATTACACGTCAAGGATGATTAACTTCTTTGTCACCTACAGAATCGCATGTTATTTTGCTTTTTAAAGATTGTGAAAAGTGAAATAGTTGTATCAAACTCAACTACAAAGAGCTTTGGTTATTGAAATCTGGACTGCATTTCACTCAAGAAATATCCTTTATGTAAAAGTTTAAAGATGCCTAAGGCTGCAAAGCCAAATACCACAGAAATTTAGGTGTGAGCCAGTTTGCTTCTAGCAACTTTACACTGGCACAGGTATTTGTGCAGTTCAGTATGACATCATGAACAGTTTTCTCTAGAGTACCCTTTCATACTCAATGTAGCACAATCCTGAGATGATTAATTAGTTTGCAGACACAATTTCACTAACATTAACTGCCAGAGTCAACTTCTGGTCCTACACTGGGGAGGACAGGACAATCTGACAGACATCTCATGGGCATGTGCTGACAGAACAGGGAAGGCCACAGCAAGGAATGCTGGTTTCAGTGTCAGGTGTCAGATATTGCCTATTCCAGTGTGCACTTTTATTCCAAGGTATGTATAAAAAGCATCTTGAACCAAATTGCATCTTGAGGCAGAGAGCTGGCACGGAAAATTGGTCTGGATCTCTCCTGTATTACTGGAAGTGTTCAGCTGAAACTGATAAGGAAATAATCAGACAATGGTGCTGTCTCCAGCTATTCCCACACAGACCACAGCACTGTTGGTAAACTCTGGCATGCACAAGCTTCAAGCTCTGCTGGCATTTTCAACACCCTCTCTGTCTAGCAGAAGAGGAATTTAAAACACCAGTTACACTCCTGAACCTACCTGACTAGAAGAAAGTCTAGAAAAACTCACTGTAAAGGAGACTGTACCTGATTTATGTACCACAATCGTACATCCACACATGGTTAGATTCAGCTGTGCTCTGCTTCCTCTAGAGAAGGAAAAGGATGGGGTGGGTATAAAATATGCAGCCTCTCAGCACTTCCTTTTTGCTACCTGTAAAGGCATTGTGCTCGCTCTCAATCAATTCTGATGATTGCCTACTATTAATGTCACTCATTCTCTTAAGTAATTAAGCCACATCTTTCTTAGATTTGCCTTTGTCTCTCTCTCTCTCTCTGGCACATTTCCTTGTCTAATCCTCTTTTCCAGATGGCATAAGGACGAGAGATAAGTGTTGCTAAAAGTTGCTTAGCAATGCAACACATGCAAGGTTTGGAAATGCTGACGTCCACATAAGCACTATCTATACATCACACATTTCTGCAGAGAAACAAAGGCGTGAACAACCAGAGTGACATAGGGGCCTCCAGAAAAAGAGCTACCAGTTAGTACACAAACAAAGGGGAGCAGGGAATAGGGAAAAAGCTACAAGCTTCCAGTGATGAGTAGAATTGCACTGCGGTGGCGCTTTCTGGTGATTGATTTCATTTTTTAACCAGAACAAGAAATTCTGCTTTAAACAAACCCCAAATCCTTCTGTTTTACTAAGGTCCCACATTGCCTGTGATACAGAGACACACACTGCAATCTACTAATACAGACTAAAAGAGAAGTGAAGTTAATGAAGAAGTGAAGAAGGTGAAGGTGTTTATCAGTGAGTTATCAACCACAGAAATCACCTCTTCTAAGAACCAGGAATAAGGAATTCATTCTGGTCGCTGCACAGTGTAATTGTGAGTTGTTTCCAAACTCTAAATGTGTTTATGTGTAATTTAAAGCACAATTAAACACTATGGGTAACAAATAAGAACATTCAGTACATGAGCAGTAGTAATGTCGCAAGCTTGTATTATCATATTACTTCATTTCTGCAACAGCTCTGCTTCAATGGGTTTAACATGACTCACTGTGTCTGAAAAACCTGAGACATTAGGAATTCGTTCATCTTGGGTGACAACTTGGAAACAACTAGTTTTAAGAAACCAACTAAACAGTAGTAAATTAACTAGAGAAATGTACATGTAGCTTTACCCAGGGTAGTCTCTTACTAAGCCAGATCTTTTAGCATTCACAAGCAGGGAGGTCTTTGGGAAGACTTACTGTATCTTCAAATTTCATATGAGCTTCCAGCAGAGTTTTGAGCAATTGAAATGCCAGTAATTTAAATAATTTGCATTAGAACTACTACAACACTTCCAAACAGGTAACTCAAACCAATTCTGGAGGGGCGGGGGAACAAAAGCCTGCAGGTGAGGGAGCCCAGAAGGTTTGCCACCTGTTTCGTGTGGCTAACAGGTGTATCAAGCAGCAGGTCTTCCTCTGGGAAAGGCAACAAACACAGCACAGCCAAAACACACAAAGAAGCAGCAATGGGGACAGAATGGAACACAGCATCTGCTTACTGGGACTTACACAGCAGCCAGAAATGAGACATCACAGAAAGGAAACACTCTTAGGAAGAAACGGAGTGTTTTACTTCATTAACCTCTGCAAACTTCATTTACATGTAATTGTTCTCCCTCGTTCTCAAACGCATGCACATATAGGCCACCTCAGGTCACTGCGGTTTCTAATTATTTATCAGCAGCTTTCAGAGGCTTTGTTTTGTTACATGGTCCCCAGTGTTCAGTTCCAGTTTCTATCTTGCATCTCTTGACAAGACCTTTACCCAATGTGAACCCACTTTTTGCTGCAGCAGTAGACAGATCAGGTGTTTGTTATTATTGGTCTCCTCTGTTGAGGTAATTACTGGTTGTTTACAATCGACCTGAATCTCTGAAAAGTCACACGCTACATAGTGCTACTAACGGACAGCATCCTCTTACTAAAAAATTATAATTCAATCAAAAAATCCCCCCCTGACATTACCAGAGTTAAAGCCAAAGGAGGGAAAACCAGACAATTCACACCACCATTCAATGTGTTTGCACCACACACAAGAAATGCTACAAGAATACCCTGCAGCTTGAAATATTTGCCATAAATTCTAGCAGTTTACCTCAGTAGCCCCAAGGTCCTATATTTCGATAACAAGAAAAATTAAAAAATAAAAAACATTGTTTTTCAGAATCCCTACAGTTTTGCACAGCTTATGAGCACAAAAATATCTGCAAAAAAATGCTGCTACATTGGCTGATTTGCAATAAAGTTTGATGCTCACTGAGATACCTGACCACACCAATCAAACTTCACAATCTCACATGCAGAAGTTTACACGGACAAAGCAGACAATTTCCAGACTCTTCATTAAATTGAGAAGATACTGTGATCGATACTGTCAAGATTAATTGGTTTTGAACTCCAAAATAGTGTAAACTTATAGCGCTACTTAACAACCCCTACAGAGCCACAGCAGTCACAGAACAAGTATTAAACCTCAAGTAGTTACTAATTCAGTCTCAAAACAGATACTACAGAGACACCCAGTGGTACAAAACTGTGTGTGTATACCTGTACCTACACACAAAATATCCTGCCCTCAGCATCTGAACGAGAGAAATTATCACAATAACCTCTTTTCTTTAAAGAGTGTTTAGGTCATGATGAACAACAACACATGTACCTCTCTTTATGGCAACTGTTCCCTCATCTAACAAGGCTTTATTATCTTCCTAAGCTTCATTCCCATGGAATAATACAGAATGAATAATACAGAATCATCCTGATTGTAAAGGACCTCCGAATCCAACCATCCCCACCCAACAAAAAAACCTCAATGCCTGAGAGACCGACAAACACAACCTGACCCCCTCCATGCTGCCACTCGAGCAGGGTGGGAAGCACCATGGCTACACGGTTCTTCAACACCTCCAGGCAGGGGTACTCCACCACCTCCCTGGGAAGGCCCTGCCAGTGCCCAAACATCTCTGGCTGCAAAGAATCTCTTCCGCAAATCCAATCTAAACTTCCCCTGCCTCAACTGCAGGCCAGTGCCCCTACTTCTATCTCTTCAAGAATCTGCCTGACAGAGCTGTTTGTAGCTCTACTACCTCGACAGATGAGCGTTTAACACATCATGTACAAAGCAGGGTTCTGTTTGCCTTCTTGCTCTCTTGTAACATGCAAAACAGACTACAAACTTATTTTTTGTCTTAAAAAAGGGAAACTAAAAGGATTGTTGTAAGTTTGATTCATTTATGCTGCTCAGGTCAGGGCCCTGGGTACTTCTGAGAAGGTCCCTCTCTTCTGACAGGGCCCACCTGAGGGCTCTGCACCTGCACTGCCTCCGCACAAACCAGGACCATTATTACAGAAAACAACGTAGACAAAACCGAACCAACAGGAGGAAAAGCGCTTGTATTTACATTAAACTACCCGCAGGAGCGCGGACTCGGCGTCTTTTTGCCTCAGCGAGACCCGACGCGGCGGGAAGCTCCACCTCAGCCCTGAGGACTCAGCGAACTTCGAGGGAAAGAGCTCTGGGACCACCTGCTGCCCAGGGAAGCGGCGGGAGGGGAAAATGGCGCCCTCTGGCGCCCCCTCAGAATCGTCCCGCCATCTACCTCGCGCGCCAGCTAAAGCCAACGATCCCCGCGCGCTCATTGGCTGAGCGGCGGCAGGGTACGGGGCCGCGCCTGCGCGGTAACAAAAGGCCACTGGAACGGCATCGGCGGGAGCTTCGGATGCTCGGGCGCTGCCAGCGGGACCCTGAGGACGCGCCCCGACTGCCGGTAGCGCAGCGGTTGCCCGTGGCCAGGACCGGGACCGCAACGGCAACGGTGCCCCGCCCCGCCCCTACGTCTCCTCCCTCACCGCCTCGCGGCCACACCCACTTCCTCCCCTCAGCCAATGGCGGGGCTGCGCCGGCACTTTGTCCCGCCTCCCGCGCCCCAGAAGCGGAAGTGCCTTTCCCCTCAGTGACGCCATATTGGCTCTGTGTGGGGGGCGGGAGCGGGAGGCAGCGCCCGGCTCGGCCGCCTGTGAGTAACTGCGGGGCCCGGCCGGGGCCAAGGGGGACTCCGGGGGCTGCCGGGCGCGGGGGTTGTATGATGCTTGCAGTGCGGGGCCTTCCTGGGGCTCGGCGATCGCGGCTTGGGCCGGCCTTGGGGCTTGTGGGGTGTCGTTGGTGTCGCTCGCTGAGGAGGAGGCGCCGGTTGTCCCGGTGCTGTGCTGGGCCCGGGTCGTGCTCACCCTGTCAGGCCCCGCTCCTGTTTCAGGGCCTCTCGTTCAGCGCGCCTCCGTTTATCCCCGTGTTTTGCGTCGGTTTGTCCCACAAACGTCTGACCAGGCGGTTTTCATTGAGAGAAAAAAACTTCACCGTGAGGGTGGCAGAGGCCTGGCCCAGGCTGCTCAATGAGGTTGTGGAGTCTCTGCTCTGGGGACATCCCAAACCCGCCTGGACTGTTCCTGTCGGATCTGCTCTGGGATCACAGCTGTGGCAGGGGGTTGGACTGGGTGATATCCTGAGATTCCTTCCATTCTCACCCAAGTCTGGGTTTCTGTGAATTCCCGTTTCCCAGTGAATGCGGTGAGAGGTTGCTGCTCAGACACTCGTGAGCTCCTGACAGACCAGACTGCTGTTGTAATGGATAAAATTAAGCAACGTCTTTAGGCTTAAAAAAACTCATTTTGCACAGCCAATGGGTTATTTTCCTGTGTTTGTCCATTCACCCAGTTACTAATAAATCTCTTTAGCGTATTGCTCTTCAAAGTGGTTTCCCGAATGACATGAGGGAACTTGTGTGAGTAGTGGTTTCAGTAGTTGTGGTCTTTGCTTGTATTTGGAAACATCTACATCAGGGTCTGAGAGTCTGAAGTTTCTGTAGTGCTGTGTGTGTGATGTAAGGCACAAATTCAAGGTCTTGGCTGCCCCAGGTCCTGTCATCTGTAAGGAGCTGCCCATGCAGTATCTGTAGTGTTATTACCATACTAACTGTGTGTAAAAAGCTAATTGTTGAAGGCCATGTATTCTCTATTAATCTTCGTGTATCTTTCTTTATTCATTGCTGAAATAGCTGAAGGATTATCATAGCTTCTCCCAGTGAGTGGTAAAGACACGTTGCATCTTTAAAGAGGGATTGCTGCTACTCAGATTTAATTCTTCCCTAAAACCAATGAGATTTCACTTGTCTTCTTGGCTATAAACTTCCTCCAGAACCACATCAAGTACTGCTGCTCTTGATAGCTCTCTAATTACAGATGTTCTTTCAGTGAAGTTTTAATGTGATAGTAGATATCAACTTAAATTCTAAACTATGTCATGTAGTTTGGTCTGTGCTACTTAAACTAAGCCTGGGGAGGTTTTATTTCAGTAAAACAGACACCGGTAGCTGCTTGTGTCTCAGATAACGTAATTTTTTACATCAAGTGAGATGTCCACTTCATCATAAACCCATTAGTAGCTTTCCATGAATGATTCGTTACTTGAACGGTGTCCATTAGCTCTGGCAGGGTTGTAATGTCCGGCCTACTTGGAGGCTGCATTGGATATTGATGCATCTGTAGAAGTAATTCTGAGGCTATGCATGGTTTTGTCTTTGTAATAACAACTGCCATCTGATCAGGAGACTGGATTTTCACTGATCTCCACTTCTGTACTTCAGGACAATTCAAAAAAGCCCAAAATAAAGGACAATATTCTGCTCAGCTAATAATGCTGAGTAACTTCTGCAGTGCAGTGAATGGGGAGAATAACAATAGCTTCCCTTTGCCTATAATGAAAAATAAATCTGTATTGTTTGAGTTTCTCTTTGTTTTTTGGGCTGGTTTTAGCTGTAAAGTGTGCTGTAGCTGCTGAAGCCTCATAAAGAATCCCCTTATCTTTTGCAGTGTAACAGGACTCCTTTTTCCAATTGCCCTGTATTCCATACATTTATGATTTTGGGGTGTTTACTGGAAAAATAAACAGCTTTACATTTTTCTGCCTCCTTAGGTCGTCCCTGGTCTCAAGGGAGAGACAGGAGTCTCTACATTGCAATATCTAAGAGAATTTATGTTTTCATGATTTAATAATGTTTCATGTACCTTTAATATAATCTGAGGCTCTTGAGGTCCTAGTGTAGGTCTGAAAGCACTGCCCCTGTCTCAGAGTCCCGTAGTCCCACCCACCGATGAGGAGTCCAGGAAGTAATGCGAGAGATTGCTCCTGGTGATGTGGCAAAAACGTTTCTCTTTAGAATCCACTTTTTGTTTCGTTTGTAGCTTGAAGTGCTCTCTAAAACTTAGTTAAGTAGAAAGAAAAATAAACAAATGGTAGCAGAGGCAGGTGCTAACAAATCATTCCCTTGGTTTATTGTCTTATTTTACCCGAGTTCAGCATCTCATCCCGTTTACTACGGGGGTTTGCTCTTCTGTGAAACTTTCCCATGACTCCTAAGCTCTTAAGAAGATAAACTCATTGAATAATTCTAGCTGTGGGCGATGTTTTTGTTTAGGTACAGCAGGCTTTTTGGTCTGTAACCACTGGTGTGCAGAGTCCTGAGCTTAAACTTCACTATCTATTTCTTCACTATTTAAAAATAATCCTAAGCAGCTTTAAAATAATTATTTCTTTTGGATTTGTTCTTTGCCGTTAGAAGCTGAGGTGACAGGAGGGTAATAGTGCAGTTCATATCTGAGTGCTTAGATCTTAAAACTCAGCTCCTGCCTTATCAAAGTGAAGATGTGTAACAAAGCTTATTGCTGCATTTCTGTGTTGACCTTTTGTTCCTCCCTCCCCGAAACAGATTAGATCCTGTCTCCTGTGTAAAATACCCTCTACTTGCTCTCTTGACCGTTTCTTTTGGAGGTTAATTTCTCTGCGGAACAAATGTCCTCTCTCTAAGAATATTCATTACAAATAAACAGTTTCAAACAGGGCAGAGTGTTGCACACGAATGCTGGTTCAGATAATGTCCTGTAAAGCTTCACTGAGCATAGAATTTGTTTTCAATGTTACCTGTGCATTGTTTTGTTTTCACAGCAACCATGTCAGAAGGGGACAGTATTGGTGAGTCGGTGCATGGAAAACCTTCTGTGGTCTATAGATTTTTCTCCAGACTCGGACAGGTTGGTTTTCTGTAGGGTTTCTCTGACTCTGTTAGGAGTAGATCTCAGTGTACCTGCTTAATTTCATTACTTCTTTGGATGAGTTGCAACCCCCCCACAAAAAAACACCCCTTTGTATAAGGTTTCTTTTTAAGCCTTTTAAAAATAAATCAGTAATTTAATAGATTGATTGATGAGCTATTTCGTGTGTGTATATGATTCAATGAAATTACCTATTGTTATTGCCAAAAATGAGGAGTGACTTCAGATTTCATGTCAGATTCATCTTAAGGAAAGGAAGCTTGCATAAAATAGGGAAAATTTAAGTTGCTTTACAGTGCCTGAAGCATGAGGAATATTTAACATAAACCCAGAACTTTTCAAATGCATCTGTTTATCTTTAATTCAGTTTATTAAAGTCTACCAATGATCTGTATTACTCTCCTTCCCAAAATACTCTTCTCAGATCTTCCTTCCTTGTCATAACTTCATTTGAGGTGCACCATGTGTTTTACAAACACTTTCTGTTTCTTCCTAGATCTACCAATCCTGGTTAGACAAATCTACTCCATACACTGCAGTGCGATGGATTGTAACTTTTGGTCTGACTTTTATCTACATGATTAGAGTTTATTTGCTGCAGGTAAGAAAGCTGGATTTATAGCTAATGAAGATTTAGGTATCATTGCTGTACTGGCTTTTGTGTAGTGGTTTTATGCTCTTTACTGCTTTTATAGTGTCTTGAACCCTGAGTCTGGATGCCTGAGAAAAGGTTTCATGTTAAATCTGGCAGTGTATGAGGGATTTGCATTCCTCTCTGCTTGTACAGCTTGTTTTCATCATCTATTAGGTTTACAGTAATACATCTTAGAAAGCATATAGCTTAAAAAGGTTAATGGATTTGAATTTCTGTAAATCTTGTATTGCAGGCATTATAGTCAGCATTTCAGTAGTTGGAAGTGAAAACTGTTATCCGCTAGTTCATAAGAAAAAGAAATCGATTCATGATTTCATCTTTTCATAGAGTCAGAGTGCAGAGCACAGTGAGAATTTTTCATGCTATTTTAACAAGCCCAGAAAACTTACCGTGTTAATGTGAGGATGTAGAGAGACAGTTGTCAAGGAAGCAAAAAACCCAGGTTGTTTAATCTTGTTGAGAAATGAGTATCTGAAAATGGTTTGCAGGGAGACTTTAATCAGCTCTTTTCCTCCCTTCCCCACTTCAGGGTTGGTACATTGTGACATATGCCTTGGGAATCTACCACCTAAATCTCTTCATAGCTTTCTTGTCGCCAAAGGTAGACCCCTCTTTAATGGAAGATTCAGGTAGGATGAGTAGTTCATTTTGCAGTAGTTTTGAACTTGCTTTTATATCCTTTGGTCTGATGCAGTAGCATGAAGTTGTGCAATTTTAGTAAATTCTTAATGATAGGATGAGGGGAGATGGCCTCAAGCTGCATCAGGGGAGGTTTAGACTGTATTTTAGGAAGAAGTTCTTTCCTGAGAGAGTGGTTGGGCACTGGACCAGGCTGCCCATGGAGCTGGTGGAGTCCCCATCCCTGGAGACATTTAAAAACCAAGTTGCTAGAGCACTTGAGGCTGTGGTCTGGGGGTTGGGGAGCTGTTGGGATGAGGGCTGGATTTGGTGATCCTGGAGGTCCTTTCCAGCCATAAGGATTCTGTTATTTTCCAATTGTCTTAGTTTTCTGAGTTTTGAATAGGTTTATGTGGCTGAAGTTCTCCCCACAGTAACTCAGATGATGTGGCACTCATTTCTCTGTCGTGAATTCCATATTAAATTATGATAAACAGCCTCTGTAACATAAATTTGTGTTTAACAGTCGAAGTTGTGTTTGGTTTGGGTTTTTTTAGAAGATAGTAATTTAAAAAAACTCTTAAGTCCTAATATATGGAAAAGCAGTGCAATGGGGTTTGTGGTGCGGGACTTTCTCTGGATTTTTCAGATGATGGTCCTTCCTTACCTACAAGGCAAAACGAAGAATTTCGGCCTTTCATTAGAAGGCTCCCAGAATTTAAATTCTGGTGAGTAGATGTGACTGCCCATGCTCTTGTTTCTCACAAACATCAATATCTGCATCAAATTCACGGTGGCTGGGGTTGAAGGATTCATTCTTAATGTTGTTTTTAAGGCACTCCGCCACTAAAGGAATCCTGGTTGCTATGGCCTGTACGTTCTTTGAGACTTTCAACGTTCCTGTGTTTTGGCCAATCCTTGTCATGTACTTCATTATGCTATTTTGTATCACGATGAAGAGGCAAATCAAGGTAAGTTGCTGAGAGTAGCTGTTGTTAACACTGGTTGTGTCAGGATGTACCATATTGTTCCAGCTGTCTGTCCAGTTGAGCCCTGCAGAGGTCATAAATAGGTATTCAGAACTCCTCTTGTACCAGAGGAACTTGAACAGAGTAGTTCAGGTATTGCATGTTGGCAGCTTTGGGCAAATACTGATAATGAGAAACAAACCAGTGTGGTAAAAGTCTCTATGCACTGTGGTAGAGAGGTTTCTAAGGGTTTTGATCTTAGAGTTGTGTGGTTTTCTGACACAGCACGAGTCGTAACATTCCTCATGCACTTCCTTTCTCTGGCTAGCTGTGGCTAGTTTTGATTAAGAGATCTCCTAGTGTCTCTGGGGACTGAAAAGAGAAATTCAGACAAGCTGGCATTTTAGGGAAGCAAGGTCTTTCCCTGATGTTCGGAATTGTGGATAGGTGCTGCTATTTCAAGTCGTAAATTAAAGATTAAAGGGAATTTGTGATATTTTGGTGCTCTCTCCAGTTTCGTGTGATCTCCCAGCAGCAATCTGCACTGTGTGTACAGGTTTTTGGGTACACGCAAATCTGAGATGCATAAGTTTGGGCTTTTTTTCCCCCATTTAGATGTAAACTGTACCTCTGCAACCTGAAGAAGTATCTATCTAGTGAATAGTGTGCATTGTAAGACATGTTGGTAAATACTGTGCATGTTTCTTGCCTCAAAAATGGATGTTTTTCTCTTTACAGCACATGATAAAGTACAGATATATACCCTTCACACATGGCAAGAGGAAATACAAAGGGAAGGAAGACGTGGGAAAGACCTTTGCTAGCTAGAAGAAGCAATCAACCCGTCGACCAGTTCTACTTCTAACTAAAGGAACGATTTTGAGCCATTGTAACAATGCCTTTTTTCTTCATAAAAAATGATTAACAGTGGTGACAAAGCAGTCGAATTTTCATTTTAAGAGGATCTTGCTATTTTTATCTGAAATATCAGTTTCTTGAAGAAACTGGCATTCTAACCAAATTGCATTGAGTTTATAATCTTTTATAAGAAGTTGGAGGAACTTTGGATAATCCCGTGGATTTGGGATAATGCATTTCTTTCAAGATCCATTGCACTGGAAAAGATTAATGGCTTAGAGTTGGGTATTTTCACATAGTTCTCCTGGTCAGTATCACCCTGAAGTGCTGCGCACGTATGTGGAGGAACAGTGTAAGGTGGCACACGTGATGCTGTTTTCTGCTTCGTGGCCGTGTGCTGTTCTCGTAGAAAAATTCAGTAGCCCATAGTAGATGCAGAACTTAAGCCAGTCCCTAGATGCATGGTACTACTCGGATAGATATAACCAAACATGTAGATAGGAATAATACTAAATTATGGGGTTTGCAGTAGGGAAGAAATAACTTGCACAGCTTCTGAAGCAACTCATTTGTGTTGGGTTTTAATGCCAGTTTCACCATCACATCTAGCAGATGTTAAAATTGGGCTCTTTCATGATGACTCAAACCTATGTTCAACTACCACAATTTCCTTTGAGGATCGGGAATTATAAATATATATATATTTTAATTGTTATTAGTTGGAGTTTCTTGAATAATTTAAGCTGAATTCATGCAGCCCCTTCAGAATACACCCAGACTGGCCACAGCAGACAGACGGTGGGAGTTTTAACACAGCTTTTCATTTTCTATGGGGAAAAGAAGAGAGAAATGACCTGCATGTAAACTTTTTCATGTGATACAAATGCAGTTTTATTAAGTGACTTTTTAATTCCAAAATTTATTAAAAGACAGTGTCCCCCTTTACTTGTTCTCTATCTTTATATGAATATATTGATCAAACAGTATTTATGGCTCCTTTACAGTAACAGTTCCCCTCAATTTATCTTCATGCAATGCCTTTTTCAACTCTTCAGGGAGCGTTCACTTACAGAAAGTAGAAAAACATTAGCTCTTTGAAGATTCTGGATGGAGACAAACACGTAATTGGAAAATGTATGCAGGAACCCACTCATCTGCTTTTGTCAGACGAAGTCGTTACAGAGCTCTGGAGTGCAGCCTTCAGTAATCCTGGGAGAATGACAGGTAGTTGTAGTTCACGTTGACCTGTTGTTTGTTTGCATGTGTTTATTAGCAGAAACTAGTACTGTCAACCTTTATTATTATGGAAATACAGTGTTCAGAAAGGACCTTATAAAAGTAGCAGAGGTGAATGCTTGGAGTTCATGCCTAAAAATCAGAAAGCCCTGAGTCAGAGAAACTGTGCAGGTTTGCTGGAGTTTCTGAATAATACTGGAGTATTATAACTCTGAATAATCAGGGAGAAAAATGAATATTAGCAACTGGAATGACTGCTAAACAGCAGAGTTAAGGACATCCTTTGCAAAGGAAATGTTTTTACCTCCACTTAAACTCTAGTTGCAGTTTAGGGTTGTTGTCTTTTTGTTCCTAGGCGTAGAGATGCTCCATGTTCTGCAGGAGTTCTCAAATGTAGATTATAGATGATGTTGGGACAAGGGTACAGTTCCCCAGCTGGCTCTGAGCATCCAGTGCTCAGGGGAGTTAGGTGGCGTTTTGTTAAACTTTGCTCTATTTATATCACAAGTGCTGAAAATAAATTACCCTTATGGAATGCCTGAAAATCTTTGCTTGACAACTTTGCAGATACTTCCCAGTCATCAATTGCTCCCGATTTACGTGCAGCCAAGTGTTTTTCCTTACTATTCTATAGTAAGGAGATCTGCCAGTGATTTCCTTAGGTAGAGTCATACTTGCATTCATGATAGAGACCATTTTTATTCCACTGTTGCCTTGAGTTTTAAATAGGTTAGGGCTGCCTGGAAATGTTCTGATGTAAGAAAGGGATAGCTCTCTGAAAATCACTTTTGTATAGGAACAAAGTGTTTGTGTAGTTACCAGCAACTATTTTTTATTCTG
The DNA here is from genome assembly GCA_013397515.1 of Upupa epops. NCBI lineage: Eukaryota > Metazoa > Chordata > Aves > Bucerotiformes > Upupidae > Upupa > Upupa epops. The sequence goes on from VZRI01003169.1 coordinate 479,315, forward strand.
TTTATAGATATGATGAAAAGTTAATCTGAGTTTTATTGGGATTTTTATGATAAGCATTGGAGATTGAATTGTGCAGTTAAGCAGGATCTCTGCAGTACAAATAACCATCATAAAAGAAGTGCTCTTACTGTAGCACAGCTCTCCCTGCCACCCCAAGTCCATATTCAAGTGCCATTTGTGAAAGATTTGTTGAGACTGTAACTTATGATCCACAGAGTGGATATCATCTGCCTTTTTCTCCCCATCTGTATTTGAAGAATACAAATAAATCCATCTTGTACATTTTCTATCATGCAAGAATGACAAGGTGTGTTCACAACCAACAGTTGTCTTTCTCCCTGCTGCTCCAAATACTTGTGTAACTGATCTAGTAACTTAGGGGGATAAACCGTGATGAGGTGATGCTGCTGAATTCCCTCCCCCTTTAAGCTACTGGCTTAGCTGAAATAGCCCTTATTGCCACAGAGTGGAGAGGGTCTTGTGAGTGGCCTGTTTGAGGCTGTAGAAAACACCATGCAGATAAAAATTAAACTGTGTCCTATAAAACCAACGTTTAGAGTTGAGCCTGGTTTCTGTCAGTAGGCTTTACTGGGTCATTCTGAAACACCACGTGTTAACACTGCTCTAGTCCACATGATTGCAACACTTGATGAAGTGGCAGAGAAGCTTTGAGTTTGGAAGCTGAATGCTAAATTACCAGGGTGCAAAGTAGTCTGCGTAACCATGGATTCACATTTATTGCTTCTAAGGGAAACTGTTTGTCAAATCAAGGAACCGTGTTTTATCATTAACCTCAGCAAGAGCAGTAGTTCTTGTTGTCATCAGCACTTGTGCTGCAGTTAAAGTATGGGATGTGCACAGCCTTTGTCCTTTTCCCTGAGCTCCACAGCATGGACTCCTGTTACAAGAGAAAGGGAGTCTTACAAGATGTAAAATTTAACTTTCAGCATGCTGTGGAGTGGTGGGAGACTTATTACCTGTGCGTAATACCAAGAGACTGAGAATCGGATTTAGATGGTTCCTTGTCTGAAGTGAAGAAAACTAGAGCATGTTGCAGAAAGACTTCTCTTGAGATGGTCAAGAACCATGGCAGAAGGAACAAAATGGTAGAGGCAGGAATAGATTTATTGTGTAAAACAGGAATGAAGTGCCACCTTGCACAGGCAGTTTCTAGTCTGGTAATGAAGTTTGTTTCTTGGATTAACTCAGGCTGTACAACCTCATAAAGGGCTTTATGAGAGCTGAGGTCCTTGTCAGGAAACAGTAGTTTGTTCCTTTACAGTTGGTAGTGACGTAGGTAGATGAGCTTCTGAGGATGGAACTTCTCTCTGCACAAAGGACATTCTGTCTACAGAAATAGAAATTAGATTTATTGAAATGCTGTATTTAAAAGGTTTTTTAAAACAAGGAAACATATGTGCACAGTAGTAGTAAAGATCTTGACAGTGTGTTCCAAGATACTCCTACTTCTCTATATCAGAGTTCTTAGACTGTCCTATCTTTGCTTGGTGGATCCAGCAGATTTGAAGGATTTATTAGGTCAGTGCATTCCAAAACACTAAAAGTTACTAGAAAGGTAATGACTGTTGTGGGTGTTAAGAAAACAACAGGCTGAAGTCTCTGAATCTGAAACAAAAATTCTTGTTCTGTGGGCGTTGAACTGCTGCTCTTGGAGTAATAAATTAGTCACCAAGCCTTTAGGGCAAAGAGTAAAGATGCAATTACAGTGAGTGAATGGGTTCAGATCGGAGTTATCTGTGTGATGTATTTTTATTACTGCCTACCTACAGTAGAGGTGTTATGGGAAGTCAGGACTAATGGTTCTAGATTACAGGAGCAACTGTTTTTGAAAGAATGCCCAATCATGTATGGAGCATATAAGCCTGAACGAGGTCACAGTGCCAAAGGATAACTTAGCTAAATGATTCTAATCAAACATTGAAAATAAGTGTGAACATTTAGTGGGCAGTTATTTGATCCTTTAAAAAAATAAGCAAATCTGTTTTCACAACCTTGGAAAATGCATCCAAGTGATTCAATATATTCACTCCTTCCCTGCAGTGAGATGGAAATTGCTACAGTCAGAACTGTAGCCTAGGTCTGCAGATAAAGGAATTACCTCTGACTCCCACAGCAGCCCGACTGCATTTTGGTGGTTGAGACAGAAAAGTGTTCACCCTATTTACCTCTTCTCTGTCACACAGCCTGTTCTAACAAAATGTGTAGGTCCCAGTCAGCTCTCATGCCTTGGTGAGAGAAAGAGTGTTGTTTCACACCCAGGCTGACAGGTGTTTTCCGCTTTAGAACTTTTATCATGTGTACCCCTTCCAGCCTCCATCTGTCCTCCGGACTTACTCTGGTGTTACACCACTCCGTGATGCATTCCCAGCAGAACAGGTGACCGCACGGTGTGGCTGTTGTGTGTCTCCGTTCTTCTAAACACAAAGTGCAGCGGGAATGGCGCCCAGGAGACTTTTCCTTGGTGGTATTTCTAATTAATAGTTATAAATCAGTTAATTTAGCTTACATGTAAGACATAATTGATAACATAATCCCAAAGTGAACCCCATCTTCTAGTATTAACTCTCTTTTTTAAGGTCTCAAAAACATTAAAGCGAAGCATGAAATAGAGAGATGTTTAAGCCGGTGAGGAAATGCATTGAGCGTTACATCCCATCAGGTTCTAACTGTCACTCCAACAGCTATTACATTTCCCACCATTGCTTCCACCTCTTTCCCAGTAAGTAAAATCACCATACTTCTGATGAGGTAGGTTGCGGTGTAGTTTCCACTCCTGCCTCGCTCTCTGCTTCTGTTTGAAGCTGTATAGCTGAATACCGATCGTTAGAAGAAGGTGGAGGAGTGAAATTATTCCAAGAAACCTGTAACTTGATCGGATACTCTGATCTTCTGCTTGCAGCCCTCCAAAGCGCAGCTACAGAGAGAGATGTTTCGTTACCATGGCTATAG
>VZRI01003169.1:482368-502942 GCA_013397515.1 Upupa epops
ATTCTTGATGTGGGATTCTCATCTCACATGTTCCTAGGACTTAGCAGCCTGCTGTCTCTAGACTATCTCAGTCAGGCTATACTTAACTGCTGTTTGTGGAAGGATCAGCTGTCTGTCTGTCACTCAAAACTGCTGCCTTCATTAGTTTGGTTCTGAGCTAACAGACAACTCTCTTCCACACTGATGTTGAGAATTTTTGAGGAGTCTTGTGTTCATTTCTGGGACAGCGGGTGTTTGTTTTTGAAAGATACTTGCTGAAAAACCGTCTGAAATTAAGCTCTTAATTTTTCTACATGAGCTGTATACTGATTTATGTTCAAAGCAGTATTTCAGTATCCTACATGGATTTATTAAGACACTTCTCACCTTCTGCGTATTTGAAGAAGACAGACTGAACTAGATAAATGTTCTGAAGTTTTGGAGGGCATTCACATCTGACAGTGTGCTCTCATTTATCAGCCATGACCTTTTGACCACAAGGACTTTTAGTTGCTTGACTCAGTATTAAAAATTTCCTTCTCTCTACTTGTAATCACTTCCAGAATTCTAAATCCCTTTTACACACACGAGATCCCAAAAGAGTCCACAGTACTACAGTGAATACCCTCTTCAGACAAGAGATGCAGCCACTTACGTATCTGATTCCTGCGATTCTTTTAGACAGATGATAGAAAGTGCCACTTATGTAGAAGACTGCCAGATGCAGTCGATGAAGCAGAGGGACACTCTGTTTAAGGACATGCACAATCTGCAGGGCTCTTTTCCTCTGCTGTTCTGTAAGTTCCCCAACTTGTTTCTGTATCCAGTTCCGTACTAAGGTCCTACTGGACCAGCCAAATGCTGGGTTGCTCTGTGAGGTTCTAGACTCGTCAGCTTCTGTTTGTAATTCACGTTCCAGATGCAGCAATCCCTTTTCTAAGCAATAGGGTATGACAGTGTGAAGACAAACAAAGACGGCCCGTTGAAGAAAAGAAGGTACCCTCTTCTTGGTGGAGTCAACTTGAACGATGTTAACGTACTCTTCACCCAGAGTCTGATAACCTAAATAACAGGTGCAATGGAAACCATGCAGTGTTAGATGGCAGTTGCAGTGTTGTTCTCTGTACAGCTGAACTGTGGTGATGGGCTGCTCAGGTCAGAACACTGCAGGGTTTGAGTTGAGATTTTTTTGGTGTTGGATGAGCTGAGCGTTTTGCTTACAAGGGATAGGACAAGAGGGGGTGGTTTCAAACTGAAAGAGGGAGATTTAGATTTGATCTTAGAGCAAGAAATCCCTCCCTGTGAGAGTGCTGAGGTTCTGGAACAGGTTGCCCAGAGAGATTGTGGTTGCTCCATCCCTGGAAGAGTTTAAGGCCAGGTTGGATGGGGCTGTGGGCAGCCTGGTCTGGTGAGATGTGATGTTGCCCATGGCAGGGGGTTGGCACTGAGGGAGCTCTGAGGTCCCTCCCAACCCAGATAAGATTCTACAACATTAGTATCTGCTGTATCATTATTGCCCTGGATTTAGGCTAAAGGCAGAGACACTTGTTGCTAGGGTCATGCATCCCTTTATAAAGAACTCTTTAAAAATATGTAACATTTGCAGTCTCATGACCTGTTTTCCTGCTCAATAGAAGGCATTTATAGAAAAAACAAACAAAAATCCCCCCACTCCCAAAGAAAACGCCTGTCACGCCGCTGCCTCACTCCAGTTGGTCACCGACAAACAGTCCGGGTCAGGGTGACAAAGGACCGGTGAGTAGAAAGTTACCTGACAGCGTGGTTAGGCTCAAATAGGCCACGTCCGCCAGCAGCTCGGTCTCTCTCCTCCATTCCAGCCACTTCCTCGCCCCTGTGGGACGGGGAGGGGGGCAGTTACCGGGTGTGAAATTCCCACGGGCCCTCCCCTCCCCGCGGTGCCGCTACGTTACCCGCGATCCGGCCCTCCCCTCCCCGCGGTGCCGCTACGTTACCCGCGATCCCGTGTAGAGCGGAGCCGGCCGCGTCCCGCAGGGCTCCCCGGTACAGCTCGTCCTTCTGTCCGCAGCGAACCAGCCGCGCAGGGCCGGCAGCCGCTGCCGCCGCCATGGCCGGGCGACGCCACGGCGCAGGAAAGTGACGTCACTGCGCAGCTACGCCTCGCGCAAGGGCGGGATCGCCTCAGAGGGGTGGGGCCTGGCAAGGGCGGGCTCAGTCCTTTCACCCTCAGGGCGGTTCTGGAGAGCGGGGAGGGTTCAGCCCGGCGGCTGCGGGTGGTGAGGTGTTTATCCTGGAGGAGAACGAAAGGAGACCCTGTTTAACTCTAAACTCAGGTTTGAAACATCCGTTAACTGGAGAGAAGTTAAGGTGTTTCTGTACTTTGATAAAATCCCTTTCGCTAGGAGTAAAACAGAGGGTTTCCAGCAGTTCCCAGGCTGATGTTGGGGTAGCTCACTTCAAACTCCCTTCAGAGTGATGTGAACGAGTTGGAAGTTAGGGGTTTTTTTTCCTTCTTAGTGCAGAGAAGCGAGAAAAGGGACAAATGACCCCACAACGGGCCATTTGGAGCCCTTTAGTGTTGGCCTCCCTGTTATTAGTAACAGCCTGTGGCATCAAAGTGCTAACTGAGCTGTGGCAGCAGCTCTAAATTGTCAATGAATCCTGTAAATTATGAAACTGTCTCCTCCCTTCTTGCTCCAGGGATAATTTGTTTGTTTCCTGGAGTACGGAGGGGTTGTGTTCTGTAAATGAAGCAGCAGGGTGTTCAATCCGTACCTCTAAAATCAATGGTCTGAAGGTGTTAAACAGTGAAGCAGTAGGGGGAGCGCCTGCATAAGGAAATATCCCATGAGATCTGGCGCTTGGAACGGGACGTTTCCACATCCTCTGTGGCTTCCCGCTTAAATCTCGGCGTGTCACAGTGGTCTGGTTAGTCCCCAGTTAAGAATCTTGAAGCTGCTGCTTTAAATCAGAACATTTTTTAAAATAGAAAACTAAACCAAATTGACTAATCTTTGGATTGATTTGTCTGGAATTCCTGTTCACCTTGTACTCCCTTACATCTTTATTAACTTGATAGGCGAGAGCTATGATTTCCTGTGTCCAACAGCTCCATTAATATGAAAAAATCGAACATTGGAAGACATAGTAACTTTTTCCCCACAAAAACACAAGTTGCTATTTCAGCACTGTACAGGCAGTGCGAGCACATCAGAACCATGGCGTAATCTTGCTACGCTGGGAGAGGTTGTGTTTCCCTTGAAAAATGGTTTTCTTGGTTTTTATAGGTCAAGAAACCAAAGAGTGCCTCAAGATACTTTATTTTTAACTTGAAGCAGAAACGCTGGCTGATGAGCACTTAATTATTACATTGGAAACTACTTATGAAGCTGAAGATACATTTAGGCTTCTGAAGGTCAGATTTTCATTTCTTTATAGTTGCTATTTGGGGGAACTGTGTGGTAAATACTACTCTATTTTTTGTAGAGTTAGTTATTTTGAAGAGCACCATCAAAATGTTTCTGAGGCTGTAACAATGAGGTAATGAATTCATCTGGATCTTCAGAAGTTTGTGTAGCTTATTATGGCTTTTCCTACATTTTGTGGTAGAAAACATGAAGGGATATTAATAACAGCAGAAGATCCAAGCAGTAAGCAGTTTTGTATGCTTATGGTAACTGCTTCAGTTCTGTGTGAATAATCTGTTCTTTGCATCAGTTTTATGGGATCAACTCGTTAATTATTTACTGATGCTTTTGAGTTCCCATATTCATTGTTCCTTATCACCTAGTGTTCAGTCCACCAATCTTAAGTGTTTGAAAGCAGTGTGTAACTTTTGTGTAATGACCACTCTTGACAAATCCAGTGGGGTTTATTATATAAATAGGTTTGCAATGTTTTGAAGGGTGGGGAGCTCCAATTAGTAGAGTAATAAACCTATGTTCTCTCAAAAAGAGTTGCCTAAATCTAAACAGTAATTCAAACTAGAAGTATCTGAGGGATAGAACCCTCTTTCAACCTCTCAAGTGCTGTAACCGATTGTTGTAGTAATGAAGCTCATTCTTCAGTAATTAGTTCCATGATTAATTCATTTCCAGCACTGTGAGTTGTTTGGGCAGCTGCTGTGTTTCACACGAGAGGTTGCACTGGCATGTGCAGTGATGGTATTTCTATGCTTTTTTAGTTAACTAAAACCCGTCATAAATCAATGTCACTGTCTCTTGTTAGGAGAATGGGATAAACTGAGAAACAACGAGGTGATATGACATCTGGTAACTAATGGTTTGGGAATGCTCCGAACTCACTCTCATGTCTCCTGAGCAGCTCTTTTGCCCACGCAGCACTGGGTTACCCGTTGACCTGCAAGGAAAATCTGTTTCTTTTCCGTTGAATTCTGACTGAAGTTGGCAACTGCAGAGAAAGGCCACATCTCTTAAAATTCAGCTGCTGTGTTTTGCTTAGGTGTTTGCAGGACAGACATTCTTGTCTACTTTTCCGTATAACAGACCTGATAAAGGAGTGAGGTGCTTTGCTGACGTTAACATAAGGAAGTCCCAAACATAAAGCAAACTCGGTGCACAATAATGATTAACTTTTCCTCCCACATGTTGCTTGTGTCTGTGTTATTAAATATGGTTTAACTCTGCAGACCTGTTAGTATGGAAGAGGTTTGGAGTGCAGCTTTCAAACTCGGCAGATGTTTCAGTTTCCAACCTGAAGAACAGGTTCTGCCAATGGAAAAGGCATGAAATGTCTGTTCAGGATTGTTACCACCCTCCAATTCCTTTTGCCTCCTCCCACTTTGAACTTGTTACCCTGGAGCTGAACTGTTTGAATAAGGACTGTAAGAGCTGCTTTGTGATCAGTGAGCTGAGAGCCCTCAACATGTAAAACACTGGGGCGGAACCTTCACTGGGACTTCGCAGCTCCCTTTTCCCACTTTTTCTCGCAGCGCTAATGAAGGTTCTGATGCACGGTGTGAAGAAGAAGCCAGGACAGCTTGTCCGCCCTGCGCAGAGAGGGGAGACCAAGGTGAGTGGAGGTTTTTTGTTGCATTTTGGTTTAATTCAATCTGTTACTTTCTCTTTGAGGAGTCATTCTGCTCTGCTTCTAATGCTTTGCTCACTCTTGGAAGTTAGCAATAAACTTTATAACATGCTGTTGCAGGAATGTGAATATTGATATCTTTGTGATAGTAACAGTTTCCCTACTATTCTTGATTTTGTCTTTTTTAAAGAAGAGACTGAATGCCATCTGATGCTGCTGTTATCTTGGTCATGCTTTCTCTTGTTCACGGAAAAGTTCAGGAGCCTTGGGCTTCTATTAGTTTTAGATTCTCTGATCCTGTAGGGATGAAGCAAACTGTGACGTTGTGATTTGGGTTTGTTCAGACTTTTCTTAACTGGATGAAGGCTTTCCTCAACGTAAGAGACTAGAGCGTTTCATTCTGCAATGATAACATGACCCTTCCACTTGCTCAGGTACGCTAAGCCAAAGTGAAAACTGATTTCGTTGAGAGAAGTTGAATGTAAAATAAACTTCAGGTCTTGAGCTGAAATACCAGGTAAGTAATACAACCTGGCTGTCGCTGTGAATGAACAGTTGCTGAGTTCTGAAAGACATGACCCTCTGAAAGGATATGAATTGTTCAACTATTTTCTGATTGCTATTTTGGCCTCTGGAGAAGGGAATTTTCAGTTCAGTTCTGGCATAAAAATGTGGGTTGCGATTGCAGCGATACGGCAAGTAGTAGAGATGGACAAATTGCTGTGTGTGCTTCAAGTGCCTGGGGCTGCAGTGTTTAGATGCAGTTCTTAAGCATATCCTGAGTCCTAAGGCAAGTGCCGTCTAAATCATGTTTTGTTTCATGGTAAAGACAGATTCAGATGTTAAAAAATAAAGCAGAGAGCAGAGTAACATTCACTGCTGTCGGCAGTAAACTTTGAAATGAGGAAACTGATACCATCCTCAGAATCTAGCTCAAAGTTAAATTGCTTCTTTACTGTTTGAAGGAAAATGATTAATGTTTGGTCTATTAAGAGAGATTTTTCTGTTTTTACTGGGGTGGGGGGAAGACTTGGAGGAGAATATTTTTCCCCCTGTAGATTAGGCATGAAGGAACTGTTTGCTCCAAATGAAGGACAGAGATTGTGAGGGAAGGCCAATGACAACTGATGGAATGTGCCAGTTACCTAAACATGGGCAAGATACTGCATGATGTTGTAGTTACTGAGTTCTAACAACCTCAGCACCAGTGTGTGAAGAATAGATGTCCCTGAGCTCTTCCATATGTGGACTGCTAAGTTTTGACTGCTTCTAGGCACTGCTTGTGTAATATAAGCCTGTACAACTCAATCTTGAAACACTAGGGAGCTGCTGATTGTTAAATTTAATGACTGTATTGGTGTGATCAGCTCCTGGAATGCATTTTCATGCTGCTCAGCCCGAATAACCTGTCATTCTGATCCCCTGTCTAGAGCCAAAAAAACTTTAGTCTGAGTAGTTTTTTTTTAATTTGTCTAATCCTTCTGTTAGTTGTGGAAAGTTAATGTTGATTCATGTGGAGTCTCATCTTATGGAATCACAAACCTCCTAAGGCCACGGATACGCAGATTGTTTGTTAACTGATGCCTTATTATGGGTGAGTAAGTGAGCATTTTTCAGTGGAATGTCTTGCCTGTAGATTTGTGTGAAACCTATTCAGTTCATGCCTTGGGGACCACTGCAAGATCTCCAGTCATTCTTGGTTTTGGTGATTTTTGGTTTTTAATTCTTTATTTTGTTCTGGCATTACAAAACTGATAACTTCTAGTTTACTGCCAAGCTCCTTTCACCACAGGTTCAAAGGCTTTATTTTCTTCTTATATGGTATTTATCACTTACGTAATTTAAACTGGATCAAAAGCTACTTCATATTTACCCTGAATTGTCTGAGAGCATCTAAGTGAATGTTGCTGCAGGAAGCCCTCACTGAGGGGACTTGATGATAAACAAGAATCTTTATTCTTGTTTAGAACAGAGATCGACTATGTGGTTCTTCTTCAGCTCTGTATTTGCAGTTTCAGATCACCACAACATTACTCTGGTTTTAAAATAACACATACAGATCACTCAGTTCTTAAATATAATGCAAAGGGGTCAATTTATTTGTGACTACCACAGGGATTTATTCCTGTTAGTCCTGTTCATCTGTCCACAACTGAGAAAATGGCAGTATAAATAAATCAGAGTTGGTTATAGAATGAGGCTGAAGAGAATTTTCAGTAACAAGAGTCTCTGAGTTAAAAAGAATCATCTGAATGTACTGCAGTACATTTGTCTTGCACCAAGATACCTCAGTTATGCACTAGTTATCTATAAAATTACCCTCTGCTTCCCACAAGACACTTAATCTGATCTTACTACTGAAATATATTCTCTGGTGCTATGCCTGAATTGCCTTGCGTTTGCTGCCACTGTCTTGGCCTTGTTTGTCACTTAACCTCTGCTCCTGCTGATACTGCCGACCTCACTAAATGATAGCAAACCTTCCCATATATCACTTACTGTGGATAATTCTAAGCGGCCTGTATGAAATGAGTAGTAGATATGTAACTGCTCGTTCCAGATCAGAAAAAGGCCGGTACAACATGAGCCAAGTTCTATTCCAAAGGCCTCTTCTCCCTCTCTGGCTCCTGGCCACTTTGTAGAACATCTCAGCCCACTATTTGCTGCAAATCGTTACGAAGCTCTGGACTTCTACAGCACTGCCTTGAACACAGATTCTTAATCCATAGGGAATTTCCAACCCTTTATTCATTGTTTAATCTCTCTCCATTCCGTGGGGGTGGAGCACTTCCCTTCAGCACGCCTAAGTACACAGCAAAGTCATTGGATAGGTACTGCGGAATGGCAGGCTGTGACAAATCTTCGCACATGCTTAGGCAAAGTTCTGACTTCCTGTTGTTTTTCTGTTTGCTGCTGTCTGGCAGACTGCGTGTGAGTCTGCATTATTGATAGAAATGGCTCTTTGAGGGTAGACATCAAAACAAGCAGGTCTGGTCCTTCAGTGGTTTGAGAGTCTTGGTTGCTGTTGCTCTGCAGGAACATAATAGCCAACAAAGGAACAGTGGCAGCTGGAGTCCACACCTGAAAATGCCTTTTGATTTTCAAATAGGAGGTGAACTGAAATGCTGAAGTGTTCGCTGAAGAGAGGAGAGAATGAAGAAGATAGGGTTCTACGTGAGGAAGATTTCAGGCTACACAGCATGAACACCTTCCTCAGGTGCAAAATGTAGTCCGGGAGCTTTGCAAAACTCTTGTGTTGGCAAGAAGAGCTGGCTAAGAATTTTGTTGCTCAGCCTCTTGCTGCTCAAGGCCAGCCTGCAGGCCTTTGGATCTCCTATGTTAAAAAAGCTCACAGTTTGATCCACGTGAGGCTGGATTTCAAACAGCACTGGAAATGCTGTTTCCTCATATCCACAGACTTGAAAACATTAGCTGTGTGAGGTTTTCAGATCCGTTTGAGTCACAAACACAGCATGCCACTTGGGAGGGTGAATTTTGTCTACCTGGTTCTGCTCTGGCTGTGTGTTCCTTTGTTGTTTCTCCCAGCCTCGCTTGTTTCCATTTAATTAAGGAATGGCTCCTGCTGATGTCTTAATAGTTGTCAGGGAGCTCTGGATTCTCTCAGAAATGAAGAGGAAAATCAGATGGGAAGGTGAGAGAAGCTTTACATGTTAAAGTTCTTGGGAGAGATTGAAAGTGATGTGAACCTGATGTAGTTCCCATCCCCTCCAGGCATTATTTGCCGAGGGCTGTTAGGCAGAGACTTGCAGTACCACTTTCTATGCTGAATCTGATGTGAAGAGGATGCATCTTCACAGCTCTCCTTGCAGAACTAGTTACTAAAAGTTAAAAGAAACTTCTCTTTGCCTCTTCTTCCCTTCAACATCCCCCTTCCCCACCTTGCCCCATCCCTCTCCAGCTTGTTATTCCAGATTTCCTAGTGCCCTCAAGATGATGGGACATAACTTCTGGAAGTTTTCTCTGTCTTTAACTGAAAACATGTAATTCTTGTTCTATTTATTTAAACCAAAAAAGAAAAAATCAAGGAATGGAGCCTGAGGGAACAACGGAAGGGTGCGATTGAGGTGCCTACAAGCAGCTATCTAGCTTGCAGTGGAGAAACTGCAACTGCAGCAGAGAACTCTGAATGCAGTATGTGCTGGTGTTGTTGAGGGACTGCTGTGGGAACAAAGGGAAAGATATCCTGCTTGACTTAGTGTGTCAGGGATGTGATGCTCTGGATTACAGGGTAGCCACCTGTGAGCAGAGCTGAAGATCGGGTGTTAGGTGGCAAAACTGCTTGAGAGACTTGTGTGAGGCCCATGAGCATGGCGTGAGTCTCTAATAAAAGATGGGGTTGGCCAGTTGCTGTAGTGCCCACTCAGAGCCAGCTCTGGGGAGTGGATTTGGGTGTGTGCATGTGGTTGCTGTTTACACTTAGAAACCACTTAGTGGGTTTAGTTTCTGGATCATCCTTTGTTAAACAACTTAATAGTTTGTTTGTCTCCTACAGTATAAAGTGACCTATCCCACTGCTCTCTTCCCTTCCTGTGAGTATAGACAGATTCTGTATGAGATGCAGTTATTGAAGTAGTGTTATTTGTTGAATAACAGAGTCCTAAAGTCCACCATAGGCTGCTGAACAAAGCAGAGCTGTACTTTGGCATTTATCGGATAAGGCCCTAACGACTGGCTGCCTTGTCGCAAGTCCATTAGTTAGTGTTTGTGTTCGTCCTTGCTCACAAAACGAGCATGGACTGAGTGGTTCCCAGACCCGTTCCTGCTAATGGGGAAGGAGATGAATTGAAGAAATTATTTTGAATGCTGGGCAAAAGAAAAGAAAAAAATCCAACCTTCTCTTTGCACTGCCAAGTGTGAGCATGTTTTTCTTGTTTGCAGTACACAGACGGAGCAGTTGCTTTCACCAGCTCAGTTTCTGTCCTATAGTAGGAATGTGTGAAGAAAGACCCACTGGAAAAGAGACCACACTTTTGGTTCTCTTTGGGTTCCTTAAATTGGAAGCTGAAATGTTGCCAGCAGTGCAAATGCTGATGATAAACCTTTGCCCAGACTGAGGTGCACTATGGTGACTTCTGAAGCTTTCAGAAGTGTTTGGCAGATGGTCTTTACAGAGCGGTATTAGGAGAGTGCACACACAGTGCTTTTATCAACCCATTTCTGTGGGTATTTATTGGAAATGAAGTGTGACTTGTAAGCCAAGAGAACTCAATGCTCTCCAACTCAGCTGTTTGTCATAGAAGGCATTTACATGTAGATCAATTTTTAGTCTTACTGAAAAGCAGCATCTGACCCTAAGGACAATGTTCTGAGGAGAAAGTACACTGCTTTAGATTGCAGAGTAAGGTGGGCACCTATAGGTATTTAAATCTGAGGGATCCTTTCAAAGCGTTGTTCTCTCTTTGTGCTTGGAATTAGTGTTCTGTGCTCTCTGTTCATCATTTCTCCAACTGTCACTGAGTGTTGTTTTAGAAGTTCACACAATCATTCAAGTTGGAAAAGACCATTTGGATCATCGAGTCCAACCATTTATCCTATTCTACAAGTTCACCCCTAAACTCTGTCCCCTAACAGCTGAGTAAATCTTGAACACAGCCAGGAATGAAGACTCAACCACCTCTCTGGGCAGCCTGTTCCGGTGTTCAACCACTCTTTCTGTGAAGAACTTTCTCCTGATATCCAGTCTAACTCTCCCCTGTTGCAGCTTGAAGCCCTTCAGTGTGGTTCTGTCACTAATAACCTGTGAGAAGAGACCAGCACCAACCTCTCTACAGGGTCCTTTTAGGTAGTTGTAGAGAGTGATGAGGTCTTCCCTCAGTCTCTTCTTCCTCAAACTAAACATTCCCAGCTCCTTCAGTCTCTCCTTGTAAGCTATGTTCTCCAGACCCTTCACCACCTTCATTGCCCTCCTCTGCACTCGCTGCAGCATCACAGTGTTTGTGTGCTTCTGTTACCTCTGGTTTTGAAGTCTGTCATGACTGGGTTTTACTTCCTGTAAAAGTTTCAGGAAAGTCAAATGGTTTGAAGTCATGTGGATTTGTGGAGTATTTGCACAGTGGTATGCAGAGGGAGCGGTGGTGTGGTTAAACGCAACAGCCTTGACTTCCATTTGCAGAATTTAGTTTGTCCTACCTGTGCTCATTGAATGGCCTTGGCTACCAACAAGAACACATTGCCACCTCCTTTGTAGCTCTCCCAGCATAACTCACTTGTTAATACCAAAGAGACTGAGCAGTGCAGCCTGAACTGCTGTACTGAGCAAAAGTGTCTTGATTAAGGGTCACAGGCTCTTAATTTTCAAGGAAATTCAAGAGTCTTAAAGGAAATTGCTATAAAAGTTGGTCTTCTGGAGAGGGATCAAGGCTGCCAGGCTAATGGAGAGTACTAACACTATTAGTGTTACACATCTCTTGTTGCAAATGCCATCGGAGCCCATAATCTGCATCTCCTCTTTAATGAGTCACTAGTTCCCATGGGCTGCAGGAGTTTGGCTTTTCCAGCAGTAGTTGCTTCTCCTCTGCCTCCTAACAAGGGGATCTTCCTCTCCCTCTTCATCTTCTGTGGCTTTCTGGTTTTCATGGTCTACAGAGTGAAACTTGTACTTTCAAAGTACAAAGCTACTGGCTGAGTACTGGTTCCTTTCACTCTTCTAATAAAAATCTCCAGTTCTCCTTTGCTAATAAGAAATGCAAATGATCTTAAGACACGAGAGGCTGCTGTGTCCTGCGTTTCCATTGCCGTGTCCAATAGATCTGCAAATGGGCTGGCAGCAGCAAGTATCCAGTGTGAAACCAAGAGGGGCTTTGGCAATGGGGGGATAGGGATTGTTGCAAATGTTAGGTTTGGCTTTGTAGAGTGAAGTCATATGACCCAGTCAATTTATCCCTGAAATAAATGATTTTGATCTAGTAAACCCTCTGTACTTGCACAAGGGATATTCAGTGACATCATTCAGGAAGAATGCAGAGCTCTCCTGCGTGTGCCACTCTTGTTCAGGCTGTAAGGGATGGGTGAGGAAAAGCTGATAGATGTTGTGTCCCTTTTTAAGTGGGATGACTGTTCTGGGTGTAAGGTGAAGGCATCAGGCTGCTGGAAAGGCTGTAGTTGCTTGTTCTCTTTTCTTTATTGCCCTGTCTGTGCTGCCCCTTCTATTTTTAACTGAACGTTTGCCAGAGTCTCCATCACATGCCAGTCTGTTCTGTGCATGCTCTGTCCCTTGGGAAAAAGAATGCTGTATCACACCCTAAGGTGTGGGCTTACCCCCTTGTTCCATAGACCTGAAACAGACTTCTCTCATTTGCAGCTGCTCTGGATGTGATGGAACATGCCTGGGCGTGTGAGCTATCTCATATGGAATTGCCCGGTGGATGGTGCCGCATTCTTGAACACGAGCAGTGTGTCACAGTGAACTGCAGTCAGGTTTAAAAGCCTCAGATTCAAATGCTTTACAGAATTCTTCCCCCCCCTCCCCTTTTGATCTTTTATCCTGTTGATCTGCTTCCTGATCAAACTATTCAGGTTTAAGTGATGACTTAGGGGTTGTTTTTTTATGTTTCATCCCCAGTATCAGTGGATCTGTTCTGGAAGGATATCAGATCTGCTCTGAGCTCTGGTGGGTGCCACATGATACCTCCCTGAACACAAAAGCAGCTCTTTTGGGGGTCAATCTTCAAATAAACAGAGATAGGAAAATGGCTGAGGGATTGTTAACGGTGTACACGGCTTTTTTTTTCTGTCTGTAAGTGATACCTATCCTGCCTCTGGGGTTTCAGGTCCTGTTTTCTAAGGGAAGACAGAACCTCCCACAATAATGCTTATGTAGGGCTCTTAACCTGAGCGCTTTGCTTAAGTCTTGGTCATGATTTCTTCAGGCTACTTTGTGCCTTTTGTCAGTGAGCAGTGCTGTGCGCACAGGCCCCGGTGTGTCCTGGTGTAACTGAGGTGAAATGTTCTCGGAGAATGTAACTGATACTTTCCATCGTACAGTCTTCACAAGAAATTCTCTGAGAGAGCCAACTAATCTCCTTACTTTACTTTCATCAGAATCCTGGCCTCTGAATCTCATTCTGAGAAACCAGTTTGAATCCTGTGGTATTTTTAAGGATGAACACTTCTCTGTTGGCTACCTGGGATTTATGGGACATTCAGTTTACTGGTTTGGGGAGAGGGACTGGGCTTTATTTTTCCTCTTTCTTACCCAATACAGGCATCCTTAAAACGAGGGAATAGAGGGGTGTCTGAGGGACTGAATAAAGAAAGAATATCTCTTTTGTATGAGAACATGAGACATTTAGAGACGGGCTGAGTCATGATAGCTTCACTTTCAGATCAGGAAAAAGAAGAGGAAAGAATGTGAATTTGAAATGACTCAAGACGATAAAATATTTGGTGAGCCACATCCTCATGCAATGCAAAGCATTGCAGCTCACCTGCTTCCACTGAGATGATGCCAGTTAGGCACCGGTAAGAACATCTGTACTCATGCAGTCTTCCTCACTCCAGTGGATCTGCTCTGTGTTCTGTAATGAGTCACAGGGACTGAACTTCCTGCTAAGGAAATGACCTCTCAGAAACCTCCTAGAGCAAAGCGAATGAGAGTCTGGCAAAGTAGCTACCAGCCAGTTCAGCTTTCAGAACAGGACAGACAGATCTTTTCTCAGTGTTCAAAGTTTCAGCTCTCCGATGAGCTCTGGCTTCCTGCGTTAAACTCAAGGTTGAACACTTCATTCACAGGTACCAGAAATGGCACTTAGTGGCTATAAAATTGTGGTTCGAAGTTACCTGAATAACTAGTGCAGTCAGATAACTGGCCTGCTGCAAGGAACTGCCTGTCACATGTTGCGGTTCCTGCTTACAGCATAGCTCCAGAAATCTGCTGAGTGCATTTTTTTCAGTGGGTACAGTTGATCTCACTCCTGAGGTGCCTTCTAATGTCTACTTGGGGTTCTCCCCTAGTGACACCTTTTCAGATATTTCCTGTTTAAATGTGGAAATGAGTGATTTGAATGATACTGAATTTCCCAAGGATTGCAAACATCGAGCACTGCTGTCCCATGTTGGAGGTTGCTATGCATTTGGCCCTGTGTATGGGTATTGCTTCACTGACTGGCATGCTCCTTCCCAGCAGAGGAGATTTTGACAAGATAGAGACTGGAGAAGGTGGGGCTTGGTGAAAAGATAGTGGTGGAGAGGAAATGGCTTGCCAAAGAAGTTGAATGAGGAACCAAAGACAAGGAGAGGTACAACTTCAGGCTGGTAGATTCTGTAACGGGGACATCTCTTCATCATTTTTTGCTAAACTCCCCACTCTATTTCTGCTTGCTGTAAATTAATAGTGATGCCTCGTTGCCCTCTCACTTTTAAAATAATGTCAAACTGGATCTGTGCTTTCACAACAAAACATGTCAGGGCAATGTTTCACAGCTCAACTTGTAATTACAAACTGAAGGAGACTCCCATAGACTCAAACAGTTACCAGCACAAGGTAGGACCCAGATTTCTGTCCGGTGTGATTGCTGTTCTGGAGTGAGCCTTTGACCTCCTTTCTCTAGGGAAGGTGTCCACCTGGAAGTGTTGGAAAGGTGAGTCTCCTGTGGATCGGAGATGGCTAAAGAAATGAAAGGAGAATGCCAGACGATGATGAAGAGTTACAGTCTGGAGACAGTTGACAGCATGTGAGAGTTAAAAAGAGAGCTTTAAAGAGTAAGAGACAGAACTGAATGAACAAGTCGACATCACACAGACCGTTCTCAAAGCTGTCCTTTGGGAATATTGCTGATACATTGGCTTACTACGTAGAATGATTAAGTGTCTGTGCTTATATAGATAAAATTAAACTCAGCATGAGTAGTTTGGCTTCTTGAGAAGTTGCTGCTGGCAAAAGCAGAATTTTCTACAATTATAGAAAATACAGGAGAGAAGAATTGGTGCCTTCTGTTATGCAACTGCTGAGGTCAGTCCAATGTGTGTCCTCTAGTGATGTTCCTATGGTAAATGTTGTGTAATAAACAGTTAAAACAACCTTCAGTAATTAAAAAAAATGTCTTCTCCAGGTTTGCAACATGCAAGAGATTCTGGGAAGATGAAGCCCTGTAACCATCTAGATCCTGAGAAGGGCCATCACCTCCATTCTATGAAGACTGAGCTCAGTGTTAGTTTTTTCTCCACACTGACACCGTGAATTTGGCTCTCCAGTGCTTGGATTATGCATCAGCAGGATTAAACCAGACAGTCTCCTGAATGTGGAACTCCAGAGAAGGCACTTGCTGTGGCCTCCAAATAAGCCAGCAACATCCTCAATGTCTTGATTTTTCTCAGATACCTTTATTAGTCAACTGAATTTCCTGCAGATACCTGTCCTGAAACACTTGGACTTGGAGAAAGCACTGCTTTGAGAGCTTGAGATGGCTGTGACTCCTCCGAGGTCTGTAGCAGGGGACTTGACACAAAGTGAAGAACTCACACTCCATGATGGGAACTGTTTCCATTTCCTCTCTACAAACATCACCACGATAGGTAAGTAGAAGGTTACGACCTCTTCATCTAACATTTTAGTATTAAAAATAGGGTTGTTTTTTTCTCCCAAATTATTTTTATTGTGTTGACGCTTCATATGGGACTTTTTTTCCTTAAATTTTTTGAGGGAAACTATGCTCGTGTGAGATAATTAGAGTTTGTGTGAAGCAGAGTTGTTTGGTGAGACAGTAGTTGGGTCACTTGTAGCTCCCTTTGACAGTTAATGTAAAGTGGAGACGAGGTGCAAAAATCAAGACAAAACACAAACACAGAGAAAAGGAGCAGAAAGCTTGGTGGTTTCAGAGATAAGCACTGGAATTCAGAAGGAATGTGCTTCGCTTTCCAAGTCAGGTAGACAGAAGATGGGCAACAAGCACTGGCTTTTGAATGCAGGTAGGAATGAGCTCTGCTGTGTTATGTGGTGTCAATCATATCCCAGTTAAGTCTCGTTGTTTTAGGGTTCAATCCAGGAACTAACAAGAGATCAGGTTTTTATCAGGAAGAAGGAGATAAGAAGATACTTTAGATCTGGCATTGTGGGTTTTCTTTCCATAGATCATCAAAGCATCTTGTGCTGGTCATCATTCCTAAAAGAGGAAAGATTTTATATAGAAATCATGTTCATAAGAGCAGAGACCAGGAGAGGGATGAGGATTGTAGGAGAAAGGACAATTGATAAGAATGACAGAGTCTGGTCTGTGCAGCTTTGCTAGAGCAAGAATTATTTCCCTTGTCAAGACAATTCATGCTGATAAGAGAAAACACAGAGGTAGCCCTGTACTGGCTTTATCCTTTTATGGTTGATTCTACTGCAGTTGCCTATCAGCTTTTTTTTTTGAGTTTCAGCCAGGCTCCTTTATTCAGCAATGCCAAGCACTCCTAAATATTTTATTCTTTAATCTTTCCCAGATACATTCCAGAGGGAATGCTAAATGCTGGGAAAACCAGGAGGAATTACTGCAGTCTAATGCAGCTGTGAAGGCCGTAAGAGCAGTGAGGAAAACCCAACCTCCTTCTCAAAGCAAACCATTTTGAGCCACATATTTAAAAAAAAATGTAAATTAGGGTGAGACTGTCAGAACCTATTGCAACTTTTTTGTTTTCCCCTCGATTCTTTCAAGTGCTTCTGGAAAATCTTTCTTGAAGTTGATGAGAGCAGGATTTATACTGCCTCGGGTTGTGGCTCTGTGCCACAGAGTTGTCTGAACTGAGCTGAGAGATACAGAGCTCAAAGAATAACTATTGTTAGCTGTTGCTCTTTTTTTTTTTGAGTGACAGCTTGCGCAAAGGAAAATGAGCTCTGCTCTTTGGAAGCTCTGGAGATTACAGATGTGATTTTGCACATCAGGTGTTGACTGGCGATCGGGTAGGAGGAAGGGGATTGTGTAACTGATGTCTGTGGCAGATGAATTTGTGCTACAGGCGAGATTAGAAGGAGGAGGAGCTGGTTTGTTGCATTTAAAATAAAGTTGATTTAGCCCAAGATTTTAATCAGAACTTCATGCATTCAACACAGGGCTCATTTGCTTGAAATATATTTTCATTTTCTGCCTCTGGTCTTGAAGTAGATGACATGAAAAGTTTTGGCTGGGCTCTCACAGGAACTAATTTCACCATTTTGTCCAAATTTATAGAAACAGAGATGGATTTAGCTGTTTTCCTTACAGTCTGGACTGATATCTATCTATTTTTTCTTTAAATTAGCATTAATTGGGCTGAATACATTTGCATTGTACTTGGATCAAAAACAGCTTGTCAGTGAAAATATAATCGTCAATTAGCTGTCATTACACTAGTTCTTCATCTTTATCTGGTATTTGGTGATACTAGTGTTTTCCTAGTAGTGTTTGATCATTGCCTAGATGTGTTTCTTGAGCTCACTGTATGCAGCAAGTACTTAAATATTCTGTATTTGTTTCTGGATTTCTGCAGGTAAGTGGAGCATGTGTGTACAAACAGATTGTTGCAATGACTGTTTGTTTTCGAAATAACCACAAAGCATATTCTTAATTGAAAGATAATCTAAAGGAAGCGGACACATTTTCAATCCCTGCAAACACTACCTGCAGCTCTGCTCTGTATTAAATGAGTACACAGGTTTTTTTCCATCAGCACTGCAGGATTTTCTGATTCTTTCAGAAGTCTGCAGAGCCTCTCTTAGTATCCTGTTGCATTCTAGACAAATGCCCAAGCAGCTGGCTAGTTGAAGCTTGCATTGAATTTCATGGTCACAGCAATATGTGGTTGGACACGCTGGAGGGAAGGGATGCTGTCCAGAGGGATATGGACAGGTTTGAGAGGTGGGCCAGTGCCAACCTCTTGAGACTCAACAAAGCTAAATGCAAGGCCCTACACCTGCTTCAAGGCAATCCCAGGCACAAGTCTAGGCTGGGTGGGGAACAAATTGAGAGCAGCCTTGAGGAGAAGGACTTGGGGGTGCTGGTTGACAATAAACTCAACATGAGCCATCAATGTTTGTTAGCAGCCCAGAAAGCCAATCGCTTCCTGGGCTGTATCAAGAGAAACGTGACCAGTAGGTCAAGGGAGGGGATCCTTCCCCTCTATTCTGCTCTTGTGAGACCCCATCTGGAATACTGTGTCCAGTTCTGGAGCCCCCAAAACAGGAAGGAGATTGAAGTGTTAGAACGTGTCCAGAGGATGGCCATGAGGATAATTAGAGGGCTGGAGTACCTCTTCTATGGGAACAGGCTGAGAGAGTTAGGGCTGTTCAGCCCAGAGAAGAGGAGACTCTGAGGCAAGACCTTTATAGTGGCCTTCCAGTACCTGAAGGGGGCTACAGGAAAGCTGGGGAGGGGCTGTTTCCAAGACATGGAGTGGTAGGATCGGGGGTGATGGTTTAGANAGTGTTAGAACGTGTCCAGAGGATGGCCATGAGGATAATTAGAGGGCTGGAGTACCTCTTCTATGGGAACAGGCTGAGAGAGTTAGGGCTGTTCAGCCCAGAGAAGAGGAGACTCTGAGGCAAGACCTTTATAGTGGCCTTCCAGTACCTGAAGGGGGCTACAGGAAAGCTGGGGAGGGGCTGTTTCCAAGACATGGAGTGGTAGGATCGGGGGTGATGGTTTAGACTGGAAGGCAGGAGGAAATTGTTCTGGGAGAACTGGGAGGCTGCTCTAAGATCTGCCTGGGGTCTCCTCCAGTCTGAACCGCCCCAACTCTCTCAGCCTATCCCCATAGGAGAGGTGCTCCAACTCTAAACTAATCCTTGTGGCCCTTCTCTAGACACATTCCAACAGTTCAATATCCTTCCTGTGTTGGGGGCTCCAGAACTCAACGCAGTACTCCAGATGGAGTTACATCAATTGTGTGTTTCCTGGCCCTACAGAAGTATGATCTTGTGTTCCAGTGATTGCTTCATTATGTAAACTGATTTTTAGGGAGCAACTACTTATTTGTGGGATGAATTGTGGTTTGTTGCCTGCTGAACAAGAGCTGTCCATTATGTATGGTGTACATAAAGCTCCATCAGTGCAAGTACGTAGGACAAAGTGCACAGAAATGGCAGAAATAGCTGGGGGGACAAAAAGTCTTCATTGTGCCTGTGCAGCACTTCCAGCATTCCAGCGCAAGTGGGTCTGAAGTGAGACAAAAGCTGGTCTGCAGCTCAGGAATCCCTTTGCAGGCTGGTTCACTACACCCACTTGAGTTGGTTCCTAACTCCCTAATTAACTCTTTATGTGACTCATTTTAAGTGAAGTGACAGCTCTTACCTTACTTTACCTTGGTGTTGTAATAAAGGCTGAGTGCTCTATACAGAAGTGATCACAATTCTGTTGAGCTGTTTGCTTGAGTAGCCCCTACTCTCAGTTTAGGACATTTCTGTCAAACAAAGTGCTTGAGCTTTCTTGTTTCAGTCAATGCATCTGCAAGGAAAATTAGGCAACTAGCAATTCCACTGCAGCTAAATAAATGCTCCTCAGTTGATCATTTGGTCACACAGCTACCTACCATCAGCTTCTGCGCCATGCTTATTGATCTTAGCTTGAAACTCTTCATTCTTCTGCTTTGTTTCATCAGTTGAGTTGTGCAGTTTCCAAAACTTGTTGCTAGCTTTGAAATGAAAGCTCTGTATTTGTGTGTAGGTTTATGTGGATGAGGAATTGTTAAGTGTAGAGGAGACCTGAGGGGAGTACAATGAAGTTTTCAATAGTTGTGCTGTATGATGTGATTCAGCATTCTTCTACCAGCATTGGGAAAGGCCAACCGAAGGAGGTATATGGCGTATTCGGTAATCCTCTCTTTTCCAAATACGTCCTGGCATGTCTAGACTCACTTTTCCCTTGTAAACTGATGAAAGAGTGTTGTGCACAGGCATGCAAAATCCTGTTTGCTGAGATACCTGGTACATCTGATCAGCCTGGGGAAGGACTTGAGGTGGCCTTCGGCATGTGGCATTAATATGCCGTCTGTCCACATGAGCAGAGCCTCTGTCATTGCATGGGTTGAACCAGATGAGCTTTAAAGTTTTCTTCCAACCCAGACCACTCTGTGATAGCAGTTTGTCTGAAGAACAGGGCACTAGTATTGCGATTCTGCTGGCTCTGTGTCTATTAGTGAGTGACTGAAGAATGGGCACTCATTTGGGTTTGGTTTTTTATGTGGTTTGAGTTAAATCTGAACAAACATGCTGTTTATTCCCAGTGTTCAAGATTCAACGTGTTGTTGGCCTTGGTTCAGTGCTACCTGGACAGCAGATAGCGCACAATTGAGGCACCAAATCCTGAAGTTTTTCCATAGTCACAACTTCAGGAATCAGGTTTTCAACACCTTTTTTCCTTCCAGCTGCCAAAGTAGCTTAACAAAACCTTCAACTCTTGTTCAGGCACAGACATTCCCACTGAAACTTGTTGGAGTCTAAACACTACTGAATTTGACAGTGGAGCAGAGAGGTCTCTAGTTAACACATCCTTTGAGCCCAAACAGTGAATTTATTCTAGAATCACAGACTGCATTAGGGTTAGCGCTGGGTTGGAAAACAGCTCTGAGCTCACCCAGTGCCAACCCCCTGCCATGGGC